>OZ057416.1:7365150-7965150 GCA_964056705.1 Troilus luridus
TCATGGACAATGAAATCCGGGAGAGGGTCAACTCAGCTGGTAAATTGTTCCATGAACTAAATAAAAGGTTCCTGAATAAAAGAGAAGTATCCAAGGGCACAAATTTGAGGGAATACACTTCTTTCTCCCTATATTAGCATACTCTAAGGAATCTTGAGAAATAACCATCAAAGATAAAAGTAGGATCCAGGCTTCAGAAATAAAAGATTCCTTAGGAAGATTGAGGGGAAAACAAGACGAGACCGAATTCGCAGCTCGATCATTATCTCGGATTGGAGCCGGCGGAAAGAGTCATTGAAGAAAAAAGTTTAAGATGGTTTGGGCATGTTTTAAGAATGGGAAACAACAGGATGGCCAAGATGACATATGAGGCTAAGGTTGAAGGAAGAAGGTCTAGAGGATCGTACGGTGAGGTCCGGGCTGTATGAAAGGAAACCTCACACTGCATGAGCGGTAGAGAGGATGGACTATGATGATGATGGTGATGTTGAACATATTTTCAATTAATGCTCGAATAAAATAAATTATCAATCATCTTGATTTAATTATCGCCAATCGTTTTAAAACGTGGTTCCAAAAAATATAATATACGGAAAGATTTCTTTTTTACATTTAATTTAACCTTTTGAAAGAACCGTTTATTTATGAACAGATTCACCATCCCACTGTATATATTGTCCCTATTAATTACTTTTTCACAAAATGAAAATAATATGTATGTAAAGAAAACTGCGTCGCTAATATACCAACTCTTTAATTAATTTTGTATTTGCCTTGATAGCGACACATACTTGATATCACAGCTGTTATAATTGACACATGAGAGTGTACAGTTTTAATTGACGATTATAAATTGTTTACATATTATTATGTGTTGAGTATACTACAACTAATATCCTGAAAGATATAAAGAAACACGAAGTAAAGGCTTTTTTTTAAAATTCTGTTTTTTGTTTTTTCAGATGAGTAATGTTTCGTTAACAAATATTTTAATTATTTAAAACTTGTAAATATGTGTAAAACTTTTGTTTTTTTAGAGAAACACAATTTAGTCTTTATTTCCTTACTTATCCAAGAGCATAACAATATTATATATATATATATATATATATATATATATATATATATATATATATATATATATATATACACAGGGTGTCCCTTTCAAGAGGATCAAACGTTTTTCGCTTTTAAACGAAACAAAATTCAGAAAAACGATTCAGGTAAAAGTTGTAGTTATTTCGGCCTAGTTTGAAGAAATAAAAAAGCATTTTTTGTTTTTTCACTTTAAATGCTCAATATCGACCTTTAAAAAAATTTAGTTTCCTCTTGACCCCCATTTATTTTTATTTTTCTGAAATGTACAATACAAATAATGTAAGTAACATTTGTTTTCTATCTTTCATAGTTTAAGTAGAAAAAGCATTCAAAGTTCACTACTTTAGTATACCTCCTTTACGAGGAAACATAAAGCATTAAGTTATTTTATTTAAGAATTTTTAGTCGTAATTACTTACTAATCAAGGTATTTTGAATCTTTAAGAAAATGTTTGGACATTTAAAAACCTTCTGTTTCGACGTTTTTATAGAAAAATTGTTAATTTTTTACATTTTCTATACATACATGTTACATAAATTTTTTCCATATTTCATATTGTACATATCAGAAAAATAAATCCTAATAAATGGGGTCATTAGGAAACTACATTTTTTGTAGGTCGATATTGACCATTTAAAGTGAAAAACAAAAAATGTTTTTATATTTCTTCACACTAGGCCTGAATAACTACAACTTTTACCTGAAACGTTTTTCTGATTTTTTTTTTGTTTTTCTGATACCCTGACCTGTCCATACAAGTTGCGCGGGTGCAGCGCTGCGACCTGTTACTGCGAGTTTCAATTGTCATTTCATCCGTGATTTCTAACATTATTAGTGCGTTGTTGTTTATTGTGTGAAGATGTCTGTGGAATTACGAAGTGATAAACAAAATATTTACCTTATCGGACTGCCAAGCCACCAGATAAATGGTGCAAAATTACCATCTAATCGACAAGTTCTCACCGTTTTATTTTACAATATACGTGAAGTCAAGCTGACTGTTAGTGAAAGTGCGAATCTTGTTATAAGAGAGTGCATTATATTTTGGGAAAAAGCCAGAATTCCTACGAAGGGATTTCCTAACTGCGTGAAGAAACTTGTTGATTTATATCATGTTTGGAGGGAGCTGCAAAAAAAACTGTAAGAAAACTCAGGTGACGTTCAAGAACCGTGAAAATAATTTTGTAAAAGACCTTGATAACTTATTTGATATTGCACGCTAGAGGAAGACAAAGATTTTTTAAGGAAACAGAGAGAGGCAGGTCGACCGGGATGCTTAGGTGGAATTGACAAAAAATTGGCGGAGAAAGAAGAACGAGTTAGGCAAAGACGATTGGAAGAAGAGGAAAGAAAGGTAAAACAAAGAGAGTTATTGGCTGTTGCACCTACTTCTTCGATAGATAGCTTGGAATGTCTGGAGAATTCGGATGAGGAACAGATTTCGAACTCTGAACTTAGTACTCAGATTCCTTGCCCTGAAAAAAGTTCTAAAAGATTCATAACTCCTAAACTGGTAGCAGCTTTAGATCGATGCCAATTAAGCATAAGATACTCAGTTTACATTCTCCATGTGGTTGTAGAAGCGCTTGGTCTGAACAGCGATGATTTTCCTATTTACAAATCTTCGATTCAGCGAATTCGTACTCAGGCGAAAAAATCCAGGGCAGAAGCAATAAAAACTGACTTCCAGAATAATTTGCCTGACGTAGTCACAGTCCATTGGGATGGAAAACTATTACCTGGATTGGATGTACGAAGTTCAAAAGAAGAACGCTTACCAATTCTTGCTTCATTTGACGATAGAGAACAGCTTCTTTCAGTGCCAAAATTAGAGAGTTCTTCTGGAAAACATCAAGCTAAAGCCATTTCAACTGCACTCTTTGACTGGAACCTCCATGATAAAGTACAGATAATGTGCTGCGATACAACAGCTTCAAATACTGGCCGTTTCAGTGGAGCTTGTGCTATTTTGGAGCAGACTATAGAAAGGGAATTACTGCTTTTTGCTTGTCTTCATCATATTTATGAGTTGGTCCTTAAAGCTGTTTTTGAAACCAAGGTAAAGCAAATTACAAGTAGCCCAGATATTCCAATTTTCAAAAAGTTAAGAGATAATTGGAAAAATATTAACACCGATAATATTGAGCCACCTCTGAATTTCGTTAAAGCACATATTGCTGAGACAAAAATTACATCTTTGTTAACTTTTTATAAGACTGAACTGGAAAAACCTTTTATTAGAGACGATTACCGCGAATTGGTGGAACTATGCGTTGTGTTCTAAGGAGGAGATATAGAGAATAAACTAAAACTCAGGCCCCCTGGAGCTTTGCATCAATCGCGATGGATGGCGAGAGCGATCTATTCTATAAAAATATGTTTGCTTCAATCGCAACTTAAAATTACTGCAAAGGACAAAAATGCTCTACAAGATGTTTGCTTATTTACCGTCACCTTGTATACTAAACGTTGGCTCGAATGCACAGTGGCAATTAAATCACCTAACCAAGACTTATGCTTTTTGAAAGCTCTAAAAGAATATGAAAAAGTAGACGCGACAAGTTCCAAGGCATCCATAAGCAAGTTTGTTCATCATTTATGGTATTTGTGTGAAGAAACAGTCATGTTATCACTCTTTGATGAAGAAGTTGATTTCAAAACCAAGACAAAAATGATTAATAATTTAAACAGAGATAAAAGTTCAGATTCCGCCAAACGCTATATCCCATCGAAGGAAGAAATTACGCAAAATTTCTTTAGTAAGCTTAATATTTTCTTGTTTCTTTTTTCAAAGTTTCGTGGCTTAGTTTTTGCTTTTTTAAACTGTTTTTTTCTTTCTTTCACATATGACGCTGGATGATTTTGTGACTCAAAGAAGAAAACAATTTCTATCTCGACTGCAGATCGACGACAGTTTTCTTCGGGAGGATGTATCTTCTTGGGGTGACAATCCTACTTTTTTGGAAGCTAGAAGACGAATAAGTCGTTTGAAGGTCGTAAATGACACTGCTGAAAGAGCTGTTAAATTAATGCAAGATTTTAATGGACTTATCACCGCTGAAGAAGAGCAAACACAGTTTTTGTTGCGTTGTGTTCAGGGACATAGAAATCTGAATCCAGACTGTAAAAAAACTACACTAAAGAGAAGTTAGCCTAATTAATTATTATTATTATTTGTATTTAAATAAAAGTTTATGTTGATCTTATTTTATTCTTACTCATATTTACTCTATTTGTTGCATTTTAATTAGTTTTGGATCAAACAAAATGTCAGACCAAAACACCATTTTTTATTAAACTTTAGAGCTCGGTCGGCACGGGTTGCAATCATGCTACAAATATGAAATTTCATATTTAAGTACATTTTAGCATTTATAAAAAAAGTAGAGGGTATGCGTTTCGAAATTCTAAAAAAAAATGTTTTTTGCCATATAAGGGACACCCTAATATATATATACAGAGAGAGAGAGAGAGAGAGTGAGGGAGGGAGTATTATCTGGATGAAGGTATAGCGTATTTCCATACAAACATATGTTGGCTACAACGGTAAGAATATCAACGAAGGATATAGTATTTCACTTGTTTAATTAGGTTAATTAACTGTGATAACTGTTTTTTTTAATAATATGATTAATATATAGTGATAATATATAGACTATTAATAATATAATGTTTTTTAATAACCCTTTTTAACTGTCTAAAAATAGAAGGGTATTAATTTTACTTCGTGTTGTATATTTTTAAGAAAGCAGGGGTGGTTAGGGGTGGTTAGGGGTGGACTGTACACAGAGTCGCTTACAGTGTAGGATGCTGAGTTACTGAACTGTAACTTCCCCGGTCCAGGGCTGAATTATATACTATGTGAAAAAAATCGGGCTATGATATGTTTATTTTTTTTTACACTTCATCCTTTCAAAAGATTAAAAGTATTGGAAAAATATCGATTTTACAATTTGCGAATCGGAAAACGTTAAGCGTTTAAATGTCTAAAAGATATATAATTTTGATAAATTTCATTAATATCAATTAAATTATTATTTTTATCCTTATTTATTGTTTTTTTTTTAAATTGAGAAATCAATATTCTTTTTTTCTTTTTTGTTAAAATATAATTACCTATTATATTTACAGTCCTGGCGAATAAGTGGTTAAGTCCGATTTTGTCCAGAGAGAGTAAACTGCCGTAAGCCTATGGTTTACTCAGCCCCTTATCCACAACAAAAATAACAAGAAACTCATTTTAAAAAAAATAGACTTAACCACTTATTCACCGGGGCTGATATAGATATATGCAATGGTTAAAAAAAATAATTATTATTTCTGATAGAGTTCGTAACGGCATTTCAGTGGTATTATCCTTACTGGTACTATCCTGATTTTATATTATTTTACATTACGTAAATTATATGTAAGCTTGTATATGCATATGTATAGGTCTTTTGATTCGAAGTCAAATACATTAAATTTATTAAAAAAATAAATATTATCTACTTTATCAGTCCCATTCCTATAAAATATATAAGAAAAGGCATAGAGCATCAGAGATATGAGGGGAATCTTAGGGAACCCCAAAGTTTATGTATAAATATTTAATTTTAGTACACTCCACCCTTTTCAAGGCCTTAAAGTGTTGGTAAAATATCGATTTTACAATTTGCGTTTCGGAAAACGTTTAGTGTTTGAATGTCTAAAAGTTCTATAACTTTGATAAATTTCATTAATTATCAACCAAATTATGATTTTAACCCATTTATTAATATTGAGAAATTTTTTTAAAAATTATAACCGTCAATTTGATTTTAGATCGTTATTTAGGTTACTTCCTTCTTATTATTAATTTTTGTTTTAATTTTTTAGTGATTCCATTGTAAATATAATTTTATTAAGTTTTTATATCTCAACTTTAATATATGTAATTAAAAAAAAAAACATAGCAAAAATTATTTCTGACAGAGTTCGTAACGTCATTTCTGTTATCCCGTTGTCTTTTGATTGGAAGTTAAATATACTATATTTACTAAAAAAATTAATATTATCTAGTTTATCAGTCCTATTCCTATGAAATATACAGGAAAAGGCATAGTCCATCAACAATGTGCACGTATCAGGTTGCAGCTTCTTAGCCAAAATGATGATATATTCAAAACTGACATTTAATATAAGGAGCGGAGTAGTTCAATAGTAGTGCCAAAGGTCCCGGGTTAAAATCCCGCTTCTGGATGGATTCTGGGGCTCACCAAGCCCTCTATAATGTGGGTACCTAAAATAAGGAGGGAAAACCTAGCGGTTGAGCGTGATCTAGGACAAATCACCTTCCTACATGACCGTTGTCCTTGAAACAGTACAGTCTCTACCATGTACTGAGCCCAAGATATTTGTAGTACAGTTTTTTTAATATGGTGGATCAATTATACTATTATAAAGATGGCTACAGTTATTTCTGGGAGCGGAGTTGCTCAGTGGTGGAGCACTGAGTTGCCATCCCGGAAATCCTGGTTCAAATCCCGCTGCGGGCAAGACTTTTATTTAGTCTGTTTGCAGCCGGAGATGGATCAGATAGGATCTAGGACCCTCCTGGGGGTCACCCATCCTCTATAAGATATTTTAAAAATAGGGTACCCAAAATAAGACGGGAAAATCTGGTGGGTGAGCGTGACCTAGAACAAGTCACCTCCTTGCAGAACCGTTGTCCATGAAACAGTACAGTCTCTACTATGTACTGAATCCCAGACAGAGTTTTTTCCAATTATTACATTAAGCCCGTTAAATATCATATTTAATATATAAAATTGTCGTGTCACAGTGTTTGTTACAAAACTCCTCCAAAACGACTCGACCGATTCTTATGAAATTTTGTGTGTATATTCGGTAGGTCAATTTGATATATGCTTGGCTTTTGCTATGACCATCAAGAAGTCTCAAGACCAGACAATGTTCATTTGCGGTTTGGACCTAGAACGTCCATGTTTCTCCCATGGACAATTATATGTTGCATATTCACGTGTTAGTAAACCTTCTAATCTATTTGTATTAGCAAAGGACAGATTAACAAAAAATACTGTGCATCGATTAGCGCTCAATTAAATTGAAATAAATAGTTATGATTTAAAAAAAAATATTATTAGCCATAATTAAAAATCAACCAAGATATACCTCATTCATTAAGCTAATGTTTTTATATTTTATCAGTTACGAATTTTGAGTACTATTTATTTATTATATACTATACTTAGATATAAGATGAATAAAATGTAAAATCAAAAATCTTTTTAATTAATTTTTTCCATTCAGTCATTGTTTCTTTTAAATTCAAATTTTAACGTAATCTTTTTTAAAACTATTACATCAGCCACAGCAACAGCTAGTAGCAATATATAAAGCAAGATCTATATGTTGAATCGGTAATACAGAATATAGCTTATAGTTATACACAAACTCGTTTATATAAATATAAACGAATTATTTGAAATGTGGTCGATAGGGACGATGTAAGTTCTACGATTTTCCTGCTTGGCTAAATTAAAAAGTTGCTCGATGTATATTTACAATCCAAAACCTCTTACGAAGTTCGAAGGAAATTCTTAAGCGATTCTTGGAACCAAATCTCTAGCCTCAATTGAGTGAGCTTAGTCCTTTCGTAACATACTATAAGTCGACTGGTGTAGCTGAGGTCGATCTTTTTAACAAAATCCATTTATAACTTCTTATATACAAAAGATTTCTATTTATAAAAATATGACGAAATGTTATTAAAAAAATTGAATTTCACATTAATCGGTTAATAAACGTATACCACACTACAGGAGTCAAAGTAAGGGAAGCTTAGGGCGAGAAGGTTAAGGGTAGATTGTGTAAGGAAATCGATGGAATAATTTCAAGGAACTAATTGACCGTCGGGATATTTGGGTGATTTGGGGCTTCCAGTAAAGGATTTGGTCAATAGTAATGCATAGGTTTTTAACAGAGGAGTTGAAACTGATGGGGAGGTCGTTTAGGATTAATGTTAGGAGGGTGAGGATAGTTCTAAGGAGGGAGTTGGAACCTAGAACCTGGCCTGAGTTTTCATCTCGTTCAATTCCAGTTTGTTCAGCTTTGCCCAGGCACTGATCCAGGCACGTATAGTGTTATTATATTCCATGTATTATTTTAATTTATTTGCATCTTGTATATATAGCCCTGAAGAATACCTGCAATGTGGTTCGAAACGTTGAATTACCAATAAAAAGTTCTTCCTAAATAAGAAAATTTTCTAGACCTCTACCCGGACTATTTTCTTCCTCATTGTGACGGCCGTCTGCCTTTCCCAGGTTGAAAGGTTGAGCACGGACCGTCGAAGAAAAAATGATTGATTTGGCCGGTGCCAGCAGGTTAGGGCATTTGTGAAATAAGAACATTGATTTTTAAAGAAAAACGTGAAATTTTATATTTTATGAATATTGCATTATAAAAATGAAAATGGTTATGGTTACATATGGTGGAGCCATAGTGAAGTGTGTCCTCTTCTCGCCCTTGTGTGCCCCCTTATGGTACATGGTACATGGTACTGTGAATAAATGTAGCATCGTGCTAATATGAGACGAGAAGAGGCTGAGGAAGGAAGCAGCGATTGCACTGAGCAATACGTAGCGACTACTTCCCCCTGACTACACTTCACTAGCTCTCGTAACTGACTGACTTGATCGGCACCAGGCACGTGACGTATGCGATAACATACGAGTCCCCAGGCCGACCAATTATGAGCATAGTAAGATAGTTGTTTGTAACAATACAAAAAAATAAATAAAATAATCAATAAAAAATTGCAACAAAGTAAATCAAAATATATATTAAAAAAATAAATTAAATTATTTTTAGGTACATCCATACATATAAAAAAAAGAATGAATATAATTCTACTTTTAGGCGTCGACACTCATAGTTTGTAAAAGTGTGATGATTCTCACGGGCCATAAAATATTCTAGACAGCTCGCGGTGTGCGGTTTGGCCACCTCTGCCTTACTTATTAATGAGAATTATAGCGTTATTTGTTGATTCACAGCAAACTATTTAGTATAACATTGTTATAATTTTTTATTTTCATTTTATTGTTATTATTTAAATATTTTTTAAAGAGAACCCGGGTCCTCCACATCTCTAGCGCGGCACTCTACCAACTAAGCTACCAGAGCTCGTAACCAGACCAGACAAATCCATTCTCTTCACCGATCCCAAATCCCCAGCACTCGAAATTTTTGCGATGTACAAATGGGGAAAAATGTTCATTGAACATTACTTTAATTAGGATCGTCGTACCAGTTCCAATTCTTCATATCCTCTTGTATTCTCTTCCGTTCCTTCCAATATTTCTTTAACGCTATCACTACGCTGATTCTTTCTATACTCGGATCACTTAATCTCAAATTCTTCTTTTCAATCTTCCTTGGAATCCGCCCACACTCAAGATCCTCATCCTTAAAATCTCCGCCCACAGTCTGATCTTACCTTATAGCATTTCTTTCTAAGCATTTCTTTACATTTTTCTACCAATGGTACTTGAATATTTTCGTTAATCTGGAATCATCCATTCTCAAAATATATCCAAAAATAACCATCTTCCGTTATGTTGCCTATTCCCTTCTATACTTCATTATTACATGAGCCGCTCAATGCACTAATTGATTAACTCCATAACACCTTAAGTGTAGAAATACGAGAAAGTAGTATGCATTGTTTTTTTAAATTATCTTTATAATACAAATTCAAATAAATATTGTAGAATGCATAAATAAAGATGTAGCTTTCATCTAAAAATGTATAAAATTAAGAAGGAAGACCCAGCCAAAAAGCTATCGTCAGAAACGTTACAATTTTTATGTGACCGGTGGAGTTAATCGATTTTGCAAGTGAAAAAAGTTATAAATTTAAATTCAGTGTTTAAATTTCTTATCGCAGAGAAAGTTAATTATTAGATATTTTTATTACAAATTTTCCATAAAAAGTAATATTAACAGTTTTGTTATATAATATTATTATATAATGTTGATATAATCGCTTATTCAATATTTAAATTATTCAATATTTAATTATAGTTTATATTATTATACAATTATAGTTTATATAATATACAAATTTTCCATAAAAAGTAATATTAACAGTTTTGTTATATAATATTATTATATAATGTTGATATAATCGCTTATTTAATATTTAAATTATTAAATATTTAATCATAGTTTATATTGTTAAATATATAATAATTCCTTATATACTTATTGTATATACGATATTTTCAATACTGAAAACTTCCTAAGATCCAGGCTATGCTCTCTGATTTAAACTGAAACGTGTTTTGGAAAATGAAACCAGAAATCTCTTTCTTTCTAAATTTCGTTTATGTTTAAGAATTGAAATAAATATTATAACAAAATTAGGCCCGGCGCACATTGGACCCGGACCAGACCATGGCAAGGGTCGGGTACCGCACATTGAACCCAGTTGTTGTCACCCAGGTTTCGCGATGTCAGCGTCAGAACTCCTCCTGGATTTAGAATCCTAGCCAGAACATGAAGAAGTGGTTGTACTATATTCGTTAATGAAGAGGAGAAGTAAAAATATTTATTTAGCTGAGAGGAAAACATACGGAGAGTTCAACCTGTTTCAGGAAGTTCCTGATTGTGTTTTTAAAAATAGTTTCCTACTCAGCCTTCATTTTGGATCTCATATAGTCGGCAGGACTAGTGTCAAATAGAAAGGGATGGCTCCGAACGATTTCTATTATTTTTTCGAACTCCTATTGGAAAGCAAAATGGTACCCACGCTCACGAAATCTGTGCGGAGAGGACGAACGTTACCAAGCGTGGATCCCAACAGACTGGGCTAGCCGTGGGCTGGGTCCACGGTGGAGCCGTGCATTAGATATTTAAAAATGAATCATAATGTTTGATGAATGAGTCAGTCACAATTATATATTTAAAGTATGGTACTCTATAAATATCGTATTATTATTGTTTAATATATAAATAATATTATTATATCTGCGCATAATATAATAATAATAGTCATTATTATATTGTTATATTATTATAACAGTAATTATTTAATTAATGTAATAATGGCTATGTAATAATTAAAGATGGTATAATATGTTTGAATGCATACAAACCGATTGGTCCAGTTTGACTGCGCTCGATATCATGGACCAGTATAGACCTCAAGTTCAAGCCAGCGAACTTGAACTTGCGTTTAATTGGTGCTTCAAGTTCTATGTTATGGAGGATATAATCGAGAGAGTAAGCCGGAGTTTGACTTTGGAGAGTTTCGAACTGACGACAATGGAATTTATCGAACTTTTGGCCTGTATCAGAATACTTTTATATCTGATCCTTATTGCCTGGACAATCTCCTTCCTTAAACCATTATCCTTCCTTGTTTAATATATATTATAATCAAAGATAGCCTTGGAGCAGTTGGGATAAGAAGGGCTGCCTATTACCTCTGCCAGTGTAAACATATTGTACATTTTTAAAAGTGCATTGGCGTCTCTTTTGTTCTCTTGTATCTTTTCTTTATCTTTTTATTTCACTATCTTTCTTAATTTGGTTTATACATTTCAGTTTTTATTATTTATTTTTTTACATATGTTTTGGGTAATATTTTTTTTTTTTGTAGATTTATAAATAATTTTTTTTTTTATATTTTTATATTTCATGCCGTAACTCAACTGTCACTTCACAGCCCATTTCACAATTTAGATTTACACAATTTTGTATATATGTAATTATACTTTTGTATAAATTTTCTGTTATTTATGTAAATAGATTGCATAGCTAACTATTTCTGATTTATAGCTTTTAACCAGCCTTCTCACCAGAGCTTTGAGATGGTGTTTTGCTTGTTTTCTTATGATTGTTAAATAGTATGTACTTTTTCTCTTATTTTTTTTTGTACTCAACTTCCCTTAACGGGATGCTTGCTATAAGCCTGGCGTCCTTACATTGGTAATATTAAAAATGATTTAAAAATTTAGGCCATAATATTTATATACAAACTCACATGTATACACTGAAGGTGCCCGAGCGATTTATTGTGCTTGGAGTCCTGAACTTTAATTGAAATTCCTGTACTTTTGAAAAAAGACAAAAAAAAAAAAACTGTATATGGTTGGACTTTTCTCCCATTTCTGTTCTGAACCCGCAAATGAAAGAAAAAATAAATCACAATAAGGGTTAGTGAACCCGAAGTTTCGATACTGATACCACCAATCTTTGCTAAGAAACTTCTGTCCACGAACCACAACCCAAACCCAAATCCGCCAGATCACTCTTAACGCAATCCTCCCATCCACGCCTTGTACCTCTTTGACGCTTCCCAGTCAGTACAGCGTTTATTTACATCTTAGGAATTCGCTAAACCCATCTTAATCTTAATCTTCGTGACGGTATAATTTGAATAATATTTACCGGATGCAAGCTTTGTGATTCCGGATTATGTAATCTCCTATATTCTCCAGTGGTTTCATCCTTTATTGGACCGAATATTCTACGCGACACCTTATTTTCGAATACCTGAAGACGTTGTTCATAAATTTTCTTATATGTAATATCGCCGTAATATATTTAGATACGTGAATAAAGTTACCTTCTCCATGATGGCCTTTGCTGATGATATAGTAGTCCTTGACAACAACGATAGATACCTAATATACAATATCAGAGTCCTTCAAGATGAACTAGAGAAGAGCAATATGGAAATAAACCCTGACAAAACAAAGGTTATGAGAATTGGCAGGATGCCTCACCGAAAAATGAGAGTCATAAGAATTAAGGACAAGCCCATCGAACTGGTGAGAACCTTTAAATATCTGGGAGCACACCTTGATGAGAATGGAGTCATGGACAATGAAACCCGGGAGAGGGTCAACTCAGCTGGTAAATTGTTCCATGCACTAAATAAAAGGTTCCTGAATGAAAGAGAAGTATCCAAGGACACAAAGTTGAGGGTATATAAATCTACTTTCCTCCCCATATTAACATACTCCTCGGAATCTTGGGCGTTGACCACCAAACATAAAAGTAGGACCCAGGCTTCAGAAATGAGATTCCTAAGGAAGATAGAGGGAAAAACAAGACGAGACCGGATTCGCAACTCGATCATTAGATCAAGCCTCGGAGTGGACCCTGCGGAAAAAGTCATTGAAGAACAGTCTAAGATGGTTTGGACATGTTTTAAGAATGGAAAATAACAGGCTGGCCAAGATGACATACGAGGCTAAGGTTGAAGGAAGAAGGTCCAGAGGAAGACCCCGACGTACCTGGGAAGATGGTATTAAGGAAAGCTTGGCAAAGAGAAGTCTGGAATGGAATAGAAGTAGAGAAATGTTAGAATATCGTACGGTGTGGTCCGGGCTATACAGAAAGAAACCTCACACTGCAGAGCGGTAGAGAAGATGGACTAGGATGATGATGATGTAATATCGCCGCTCCGGAAGTATAATGGCACAACTGCAAAAATTTAAATTTTACAGTACAAGCAAAAGAAAAATAATTCTAATTTGTGTTAATAGAATGGCCTATAGATACGGTTTAATTCTTCTATTAGAGTAGTTTATAAACATCGTGGGTTATTATTGCAACTTTTAAGTTATTTCAATTTATAAAATAACAAATACCAGTTTCACAGTATTACCATGTAAATACGCCATTGTTCTTCTGAAAAATGCATCACAAATTTTACACTTTTGCAGTTATAGGAGTAAGGAAACAAGTAAAAATGTGAAGAAAAGTTTATTTGAACAAAAATTATCATAATAGTATGAAAAGTATTAATCGATTTAACAAAAAAAATATAGAAAAATTATCAAAAATTATTTACAAAAATAACAGAAAAACCTGTACCAAAATTATTTAAGACTGTCATAAAAGGGTTTGTAGAGAAAGGGAATAATATTATTGTTCATGAGACAATTTAAGTCTTTTAACTTGTTTTCTGGAACGGAAATCTTCCTGGTGTAAGCATTCTGTATAAAGGAAAGGCTTTCTTGAGCATTTGATTTCCTTTTATTAAATTTGACCTCTTTCCAATCCTGAAAACTATTTTTAACTGAAAAATATCACTTGTGCAGGTATACTCCAGTGGCAATTTCATTGGTTCCTCGTTTACCTAAGCCAAAAATAGCAGTTAGTTTTTGACGTTATAATTTCGGTTACCTGAGAAAAAAAAAACACAAGTCAGTTGCTTTATTTGAATAGAACTTGTGAAGTTGAAGCAGTTTAGTCGCGACTTGTAAAAAAATGCTTATGTTTGCCCCATCGGGACAGCTTGCGAATTACAACTGAGCAAATGAGTCGTTATTCCGATCTTCCCTCCAGTGGCAAATTTTGTAGATAGAATTATGTCGATTTAGAAGTATTTAGTAAATGCATTTATGAGCCCGCCAAGACAGAAAAGTCAATTTCACAAAATTTTGCAGTTGTGCCATTATACTTCCGGAGCGGCGATATGATAGATATCTAATAAGAATATAACGTTGAAATACTTATAAAACAACAGAAAACTAAAATAATAATAAGGATTTAATAGTAAATTTGGAAGCCATTAACAACCTTCAGCCTAATAATGAAAGAAATAAAACGGCTGATAAAATGTCCAATCCCTTTCTGTCCGTTTTCCGGGTCAAAATTCTAAGCCAATATAGTCCACCGTAAAACATACAAAGGTTTCGAACGAACTTTGTACTCTCTCAATATTTATACTTCGAGCTTTGTAGGTTGGCGTGTTTGTAGAACTGGCAAAGCCCACTAAAAAAGTTAGCTAAGCCGCTGGCTTGGTTCGGAAAGTTGTTTTCTTTGTATTCGACCCAGATATTTTGGAAAAAGTACACAGCCTAAGTAAAACCCCACCAATTAGAGAATTATATGAACTGATTTATAACTAATATAATTAAAATGATAATATTAAAACATAGTTGCGGGATGAAGTCATCTGTAACTGGTAGGTTACCTCCGAAAAATGTTTTTTGTGCAAAATAACCGTTCCTTTCGATTATTCTATAAAAGCGGTTATAACCCCAGTTCAATTTAATCCACAAACAGGAAATAAAATATACTGAATCCAAAATCCTTCGTAAAATCCTCAACGCTCATTATTTTGTTAAGAATAAAGTCATCCATAATGACCTTAATGTCCCATTTGTTGCTGATTTGGCCCGATCCCGCTATCTATCCTTTCATAACAAACTTCATTCCCACCCAAACCCTCTAGTTTCAAACCTAGCTTCCTCTTCGATTCCCGATAATCCTCCGAGGCGTCTGATAAGAAGATGGCCCCGTGACCTTCTTAGTTGAGCTAGTGATTTGAATACTACCAGTGGGTAGTTTCTCTACTTGTCATTAACTCATGTCATTATGCATCACATAGTCTATTTACTTGATCTATTATTGTAAGTTGCAGTTGTAAATATCAATAAATAAATTTTTAAAAAAATACTGAGGTTCATTTCTAAAAAGTGTGTGTGTGTTGTTTTTTTTAATAGCAGTGGTTTCCATAGTAATATTTTCATAATTATATTTATTTACAGAAAAAACTCCAAGTATTACTAAAACTCATGAAGAGTCTTGGGTTCAGTAAGTGGTAGAGACTGAACCATTTCTAAGGCAACGGTTGAGCAGTGAGGAAAATCGTCCGATGTTAAGATCAACTGACTGTTTCCCATCAGTTAAGAGTATACCCAATTTATAGAGGCTGGGTTAGCCCAAGGATAGCCTGCAGACCCCAAAGAGTCTATTTGTAGCTATTAACATATTAAATAATGTAACTGTAACAACAGGAAATTAGCATCCGGAATCTTCTTATGTTATTTATAATCATTTAAATTTTATAATAAAAATTATATATAAATACATAATGTTTTTATTCAAGTCTTAAAAATTATAAAAAAAGAAAAGACCCCACTACTACACTCCATTAAGGGCCTGGGGTGCAGTACGTGATACAGACTGTACTGTTTCTCAATTATTGGGAACCGAGGTGACGACCAAGATCACACTCAACCACCAGCCATTTTCCAAAATGGAGGGTACCCATTTTATAAAGGCTGGGTGAGTTCCAAGATATTCTGCTGGTCCCATAGAGTCCATCTATGGCTGTTAACAGATTAAATAATTTAACAGTTACAACCGGATTAAAACCCGGGATTTTCAAACATTGATTTGTAATCGTTTTAATATTATAATCAAAATTAGGTATAAGCTGTTATTTTCGAAAGTGGTATAAGTCGAAGTTCACGCATTATAGATGTTTACTTTGATTTTCCTTTTTATTATGCACTTTATTTTAGTATAGTTGAGTATTTTAGAATAATTTTATTTTTCTCTAAAACTATATAATATTATAAATTGCTTAAACTGAAAATCATATAGAAAATAGCCAGACAGAAAATAGACCTTTCTGCACAACAGTTGTCCTGGAAACAGTACAGTCTCTATCATGTACTGAACCCCAGACACTTCACGGGTTGTAGTAGTGGTATATGATATTATTATAATAATTATTTAGAAACAACATATTTTTAAATAATTATAGTTAAGTATATTTATGATTTAAATAAGTATAGTAGAAGCCTAAACAGCGTATATTATTGTGTTTCACTTGCACAATATTGATAACTAGATTCATAGATCATTAGATCTTTTGAGACTTTTGCGTGGATAGCATTGGATTAAAACAAATACTGTATGTATATAGATCAGCAATAATTTTAGCATGAGAATTTTTATCTATGTAAACTCATCTAACAATAATAAACCCAGAAGTAAATGATTTGTGAGAAAACTCGATCTCGTAATTCCAGTAAAAATCCATTACAAACCCATACATTTATTTTTAAATTTATAAATTTAGTTTCCTACACGATGAAATGTAGTTTTAACAAATTTAATTAATCACATTTGAAAAAAAAATTATATTCTTACAAAATAAATAACAAAATACCTAAAATTCAAGCATTCTAGACGGCCTTTTTTATTTTTTATTTTATTATGGACTTATTTTAGTATAGTTAAGTATTTTAGAATAATTTAATTTTGAACTAAAACTACTAAGTTAATATTATAAATAGTTTAAATAGAAAATCATATACAAAACATCCAGACTGTATGCGCCTGGAAGAGTAGACGATACTAAACCGAGTGTCCTTACAGTCGTGCCGGTGATGTAGACCTTTGCCCCTTCCTTCAAAGCAAGGTGTTAATACACTTAAGGCTATCAATAGCCAACATAGGATTGATTATTAAAATTATAACCATTTTTTAAATTATTCAAAGTTCAAATTAATTAAATAATCATTTGGAAACGTTGTTAGCAACAATATAAATCAAAAGTCCGAGAATTCACTTGAACAAATGAGATGCTATTTTTGAAAGTGGTATAAATACATTTTTAATATTCCCAATTTTTTAAGGTTTACATTTGAATTATTTTACAAATATGGGCAAATGTTTTAATCACTTAGCACTTAGTAAACAATGTTGTTTTAAACTCTATACCCTTTTTATATTTTATAATGAAGTAATTATCATTAAATTTTTTTTTAATTATTAACAATTTATAACGAACCAAATGGACTTATAACACTTTAAAAAAAAAAAAACTCATCTAATTTTGTTTATACTAATCTATAAAATGTCATTATATAAATTAAAAATACAATACATAAATCTCGGACTCGAACGGAAAAGAATCTATTGGAGGTTGATATTTTAGTATGAAATGTAATGAAAATTCTGATTGCCATGACATACATTGTTATACATAAAAGTTGACTTATCGCATCAAATATCTTTTACCTAACGTCGTAAACTAATGATATCCTGCCCTTCAGTAACCTTTAATAATATCCCACTTGACAAACGATTAACCTGGAATCCTCATACGAGACTGAAAAGACAAGAAACCGCTCGACGTTTCAGGCTACTTCAACACTTACTAGACAAACGCTCTAAGCCCCCAATTAATTACAAAAGAATCATCTGCATGACCATCATACGACCTATTTGGACATACGGAGTAGAGCTTTGGGGCTCCACTAAGCCATCAAATTCCTCTCGTATCCAATCCCTACAATCCAAATCTTTCGTAAAATCCTCAATGCTCCTTATTTTGTCAAGGATAAAGTCATCCATAATGACCTTAATGTCCCATTTGTTGCTGATTTGGCCCGAACCCGCTATCTATCCTTTCATAACAAATATTATTTCCACTCAAACCCTCTATTTTCAAACCTAGCTTCCTGTTCGATTCGCGATAATTCTTCAAGGGGTCTGAAAAGAAGATGGCCCCGTGACCTTCTTAGTTCAACTTGTGATTCGAGTATTAACTCATGACATTATGTATCACATAGCCTATTTATTTGATGTATTTTTGTAATACAGTTGTAAATATCAATAAATAAATAAATTTTTAAAAAAAGTTGACTTTTTTATCTTATCAACAATATTATTGCAAGTATTGGTTTATTAACTATGCCTAACATTTATGTAGTTTACAAAACTATTTTTTATTGGGGGATCACTATTTGACTGAAAAAAAACTGCTGTATATTGTTTAAAAACAAGTATTATGTGAAAAATTCATGACGAAAACAAGTAGGATACGGAGTAATGCAGAGACAGATACTACGCTGAAAAATCAGAATTTAGTAAACTTTAAGAAAGTAGATAGAATATTTTGGGCAGGCCATATATCCAGAGTTGGAGAAGACAAGGTAGTATATTAGATATGAATTTTTATGACAAAAGAAGAATAGGAAGACCTAAAAGCAGGTGGTGAGATGGGTTAAAGAAGGATAACAGACATTTGGGGCTCCTCAACTGGATGAATGAAGCGCAAGGCAAAGGAAAACGGATGCCGATTACTCAAGAATATCTAGTAGGTCGACTATTGATCAAATAATTCTGTTCAGCCTAAAATATGATAATGCTATGCTGTCCTCCTTTGCCCAAACTTAAACCAATCTCAGGGAAACTTTAAGATCCGTTATTTTAAAAATAGTACTGAGTTATTTACAACAGAGGTACAATGATACTAATAATAATCATAAAGTGTATATATATATATATATATATATATATATATATATATATATATATATGTATATTAATTATCAATTAAAATATAAATTCCTCTCATTTTCAAAGTTGTACCCATTAGATTGACCGGAAGTTTTTTCAATAAATGAACATACTTTTACATCAGGTATCATAACTTCACGTTTATAATGTCGTGATCATAACTACATGCTTACTTACTGTGACCAGGTTAGTAAGTTTTGGTACTAAGGCCGAAATGAAGAAATAAAAAAGAAACTTCCTTAGAAGCCCAGCTCTATTACTTTATACAGGTGACAAACCGATCCTTCCTTTTTAAGATCAATTAAAATTCATCATGGAACAATAAATATTGAAGAAGGGAAAGGTCAACAGAGAGATTAAATAAATGTTAATACATTAGTGGAAATATTCCAACTAAAAACCTTAAGTCTCTAAACTAAAACAGGAAATAGAAAATACCTGTCCAATATTTCGCTTATTCAGGCATCCACAGGGCAAAAAGAAAATAACTGTTATTTTCTGGCGAAATAATGGACAGCTATTTTTAATTTCCTTTTTTAGTTAGAGACTTGATGTTTTTAGTTGGAATATTTCTGCGTTTATGTATTAATAATTTGGAACAATATATCTTAAGAAAAAAAAGATCAATACTAATAACTAATTAACTGTCAAATTCCTAAAATATACAGTCCACAATGCATGTATCCATGGCAACCACAAAAACACCTGGGTAGAAGTTTCCAGCTGTTGTTAGGTTTTCTTCAGTAACTTAGAACCTTGCCAAATGCCATTTGTATAATTTCTGAAATAATTTTTTTTATTATTATGAAAACTTATTACCTTTTTACTTCATATTTGCGTTAAAATGATAAAATTATCATCAATTTAACGTACTGTTCAAAGTATCTAGTGTTCTTTTTTATTTCATAACATCAACATAGGATGCTTACCATTGAGCCGAAAATACAAAAATATTAATATAAGGAACATTTTGGCTACTTCTTGGCCAAATATGAACTAAAGAGAGGAAAGATTGTATGAGCAATATGTTATCCATATATGATAAGATATTTCGGGACTATGTATGCAAATAAGGTATTATTTCATATCTACATATATTGGATATACTGCAATATAGACGGCGATCCCTGCTGCTCCAATATATTGACTGAGCAAACAGTATCTACCGTTTTAACTTCCTATCGTAAAACAATGTCATTAAAGTAAAAAAGAAATAAAGAAGAAACCTGTAACACTACAACCCGTGAAGGGTCTGGGGTTCAGTACTTGGTAGAGACAGTACTGTTTCATGGACAACGGTTGTGCAGGGAGGTGATTTGTCCTAGATCACGCTCAACTGCCGGATTTCCCCACATATTTTGGGTACCCACTTTTAGAGGCTGGGTGAGCCCCAGGAGGTCCTAGAGGGTGGGAGGGTCCTAGATCCTATATGATCCATCTCCAGCTGCTAACAGACTACATAAAAGTCTTGCCTGCAGCGGGATTTGAACCAGGATTTTAGGGATGGCAGCTCAGTGCTCTACCACTAAGCCACTCCACTCCCTGAAATATTATAATATCCCTATAACATAATCTATACACATCTAAATATATTAAAAAAACCGAGTCCTCTGCCGCGTATGCTCGCGATAAACTCAATAACTACTGGACGGATTTTCATGAGGTTTTCACCAATATATAGAGTGATTCACCAGAAAGGTTTAGGTATATAATTTGTCGAGGTTTTGTGTAAATGGGTTGGAATATCGATGGGTTTCCGAAGACGCTGCCTAATCCCTTGCAATTATCTAACGTGCAAGATAATACATTCGTATATAAAGAAATATTTGGTTTTGTTTTTATTTTTATAATTTCTATATAATAAAGTACATCAGCTGAGATGGGAAGAAAGAAAATCAAGACTCCCAAAGAAGCCTAACCAATGATATCCTCGTGGTCCTTAGTGGCCGGTACGCGGTAAAAAAAATACATTACACAGACAAATTATGTTGGCATAATATGCCTTATTGCCTCAGCAAATCTGGGTGTGATGCTTGTATTATTATAAAACAAAGTCCTCAGCCGCGTTTGTTCGCAATAAACTCAATAACTACTGCACGGATTTTAATGCGGTTTTCACTAATCTAGATAGAGTGATTCACCAGGAAGGTACACAATGTATCGAGGTTTTGTGTAAACGGGTTGGAAAAAGTATAGTCTCCTGGGAGCTTTCATCGAAGGCGCTGCGTAATGCCTTTGTCATATAACGAAACAATGGATGGTGGAATATTCCTCTTTTATTGATCTACGAAAAAGGCCAGTGATAGCATATATCTATAATTTAAGGAAATCTTACTATACCCATTTTATCTTATAAAAAATTTATAACGTACAATGCGGTATCTGGAAAGCTGTTTAGATGAGTGCAGTATTAATCCTTATCAACTTATATACTTTAGTTAGCTTAAGCATTTCATGCGCATTATTAGAATATGTTAAACCATGTAATTTAAATGAGTATCTTATGGGTTATCGCAAAAACCTAGCGCGCAACAAAATAAACTCACATATAAAGAAATATTATAATATCTACTTAATAAAATACATTAGACAGACAAAACATGTGGGCATAATATGTCTTACTACCCGTGCAATTGTCGGGGCGGGTCGCCACACAGTGGAACGAACCAACGCATTTGTTGGACATTGGGCCAATTCTCTAATAACTAAATTTGTCCTTTATTTTGATTTTAAATTATACTTTATACTTCTTCTCAACAAAATCCATAGATAAATTTATTGTGAAATCAAATCTTATATAAAAAATTCTGAATTGAAATATAAATTTTTCTAAAAACTCATATTTTTAAAGCAATCCACTGTTTGAGGTAATGCATTAAATTAATCGTGCACCTACTGGAAAAAAGAACATCCATAATAAGATATTTTAGGCAAATAAAACTTGGGATTATTTCAAACGTCTAGGATTTTTCGGTGAAAATTGGGTGATAAAATTAAATAATCAATTGCGAAAATCGCTCAAAATCGCCCAAAAAACTACCTTCACAGTAAATAACTAGAATGTTTGAAGTTTTTTTTCCATTAATCGAATTTTGCTACTAGGTGCTATTTTCCGAGAAAATGATTTTTTCTTTTTATTTTACGGGCCTTGAGAATTAATTTAAAATAATTTCTGTTGATATTGGCGTCTACTTTTCGCAAGTTTTCTTTTTTTTACCAGTTTTTGTTTACATTCATTTATCCGAACAACCCTCATCTAACATAATAGTATTAACAATAAAACTCAGCTTGCGTGTGGTATTTGAACGACATATGTGTAATGGTGCACATAGGTGCAATAGTCTCTACAACAAATCGTCAAGTTTTTAATTTTTGATTTATTTAATTTTTATTTCGTTATTTAAATAAAACAACTTTATATAGGCACTTACATTTATTATAATTTTGATGTATCAATTATACCTAGTATATTAACTAACAAAAGTAATTATCAAATATTTTATTAATTTTGTTTAATAATTAAATTATTTGATTTGTTACTTTTTCCTTTGTGTAACTTTATTTAATACCTATGTATCTGTCTTTCCATAGAATACTGTATTGTACCTATTCTCGTAGTATGTTGGTACAATAAATGGTACAATGTTTGATACTAAATAATCTAACATCGAAATATTAAATCTAGAATTTTTACACGTTTATCCTAAAAGGTTTGATCCTGTTTATCATATAATTAAATAGTCCCTTCAAAAAGCTTTAAAACCGTACCAATAGCCTTATTCTAGGAGAACCATGAGCGGAGATATTAATGAATGTCCAGTCCTCCTTAACGCTCGTTCCACTGTGCGCCAGTATTATAATAAAATAATATATTTTATTTACTTTATATTTCTTGCTACAGACTATATTCCTCCTAATATTTGTATATATGTTAATATTTATCATATTTTTCTTCTTTATGATAATATTCTGTGTTACCTGCGGCTCCTCTCTTTGACTTTGTGGACGCCTGAAAAGGGCCTCGTGGTGTAAAAGTATATTCGAGGACACATAGGGAAAACTTGGTAAAGAAATAAACCCAAAACATTCTTTTATTTAAAAAATAAAACTCTACTATATTAAAACAAAAATTAAATAAAATTACACTCAACATCTACCAATAAGGGTAATCCTAAAGATAGTAATAAAATAATAAATACAATTTAAATCCAAAATTCACGACCAACAAAAGTAATGAATAATAAAAAATTAGCTATAATTTAAAACAAGTCTCACAATTACATCTGTTTTGTGATCGACACGTTATAAAAATAAAAAGAGAGAAGAAAATTTACTTCTCATACTTTGTTGGCTCAATGATCAACTCAACTACCATCTGGCTACACCCCCCCCCCCGAATCTAGTCAGATTACATAAAAATAGATATTCATACATTCTATGAGCCTTGAAGGATTGTTTGGATCACAATTCTTCTTGCCAGGAGTACCAGTTTTCAACTCTGACTTATTGGGGAAAGAACGCTCTTAAAAGGGATAATTTCTGCTAGGATAAATATTTTCCATCTTGCTAACGTAATGTGCTGCACCCTAGCGGACAGAGTTGGCTAATTTCTTTCGCTCCGATGAGAATCGATGACTAATTTCCTGGTATTTTTACTGAACTGGGCGAGGAAAATGATTTTTAAGAACGTCTCGACCACTGATGAGAACATTAACATTACAATTCCTTACTCTAAATTACAATTCCATTTATTTTTATTTTTAGTTCATTCACATTTGTAATATGAGGAAGAAAATGGTCCGGGTACAGGTCAAGAAAATTCTCTTATATAGGGGGAACTGTTTATTGGTAAGCCAACGTTTCGACCCACATTGCATGTCTTCTTCAGGGCTAGATATACAAGATACAAATACATTGGCGTATATGTAGTAAACTAGAATATTGTATCATTTAGTGTATGTAATATAAATAAACACGAGAGGAGATTGAATTATATAATGACAAAGAGGTATTGTTTTATTCCAACAAAGTAACAAATGAAGAAGAAAAAAAAAAATCTTCATTTCTTAATTTGTTGGATTAAAAACAGTAGCTCTTTGTCATTATATAATTCAATCCCCTCTCGCTTTTATTTCCATTACTTAGTACATAATACAATATTCTAGTATACTACATATTTTGTGCCATTTATTATTTTAATGTATTTTTATCTTGTATATCTAGTCCTGAAGAAGGCCTGTAATCTGGGTTGAAACGTTGGTTTACCAATATGAAGTTCTCCATATATAAGAGAATTTTCTTGACCTCTACCTTTGCGCTGTCCTGAAGGAACACAAAACCTTGTTGGCCAATTCTGGCCGTTTCTGGTCAATCGCTAACATCAAACGGTCCAGTTGTTGACAGAAGAGTTCTGAATTTAGTGTTTGGCCATACGGAAGCAACTTGTAATAAATTATTCCTTTCAAGTCCCACCAAATACACAGTAAAACATTCCTGGCCGTTAGTCCTGGCCAATTTGAGGTTCTTCACCCCGCTTTGACCACGATCGTTTTCGCACGATATTGTCGTATGTTACCCATTTCTCATCACCAGTCACCATCCGTTTAATAAATTGGTCGATTTCATTCCGTTTGGCCAAGGCTTCGAAACAAATTCGATCCATCATGTTTTTGGAGTCAATTGGAGTGGCACCCAAACATCGATCTTCTTCGGGAATCCAGCAAATGGTTTAAAATTGTTTCATGGTCGATCTTTAGCTCCTGGGCGATGATACGACTACTAACATGCCAGTCAAGTTCGATTATTTCTGTGATTTTATCGACATTTTTGACGACGGGCCTGTCTGTGCGAGGTGCATCTTTAACATCAAAAATGCCTGAACGGAATCGAAGAAACCAAAATTGCACGTAATTAGCTGTTCCAGTATCGTCACCATAAACACCATTACAATTTCATCGGCCTTGCTTCCATTTTCGCCATTATCTAAGAAAAACTGTAAAATGTACCAAATTTTCTCATTGTTGTCTTACATTGTTAACACCCTGTAGCTCACAACTGAATATAAAAAAAAACAGCCGAAGAATCTGTTTTGTGTGAAATGTCACCTTGACAACGAGCATAAACTTTTAATTGTTTGATCGATACTTTACGAGATATCGATCACTACAGCCATCTACCAAGAAAATAATTGATTTCTTTTTCCCCAACCTTTCTTCTTCAGGTAGAGCGCAGCACAGTGGTAGAGCGCTGAGATGATGTACTGAAGATCTCGTTTTTAAATGGGATAGATAAATAATTTAATCTGCCATCAGCCTTATATGGGCACCGTACGATCTGCAGAGCTGATTACCCTCAGTTACCTGAGTACCTAGAGGATCATAGAAACATCATAATCTCTACAATGTTAAGCCCTAAAATATTACCCTTTATAGATAGTTTAGTACAGATTTCATTTGTTTCTTTGAAGTTAAGAATATAATATCGTTTCGCTCGTATAATTGCTTTTTACATTTAACGAACGTCCCAGTATCTTTGGCCCAATCCTTTATACAGTTTATACAGCTGACATCCCAACTCATCCTAATACTATCCTTACCACGTATGCTGATGATACATGTGTATTATCATTCAACACCAATCCAGTTATTGCATCCCAAAGTCTCCAATCCCATATCACTGATCTTGAAGAATGGTGTCAAAACTGAAGAATTAAAATAAATTCTCAAAAATCGCATTAAATCACTTTTACCTTACCTCGTAAACCAATGACTTCCTGCCCTTCAGTATCCTTTAATAATATCCCACTGGTGCCTGTAGAACAGATCCGATACTTAGGGTTGCACCTCGAAAAACGATTAACCTGGAATCCTCATACTAGACTGAAAAGACAAGAAACCGCTCGACGTTTCAGGCTACTTCAACACTTACTAGACAAAAGCTCTAACCTCCCAATCAACTACAAAAGACTCATCTACCTGACCATCATCCGACCTATTTGGACTTACGGAGTAGAGCTTTGGGGCTCCACTAAGCCATCGAATTCCTCTCGTATCCAATCCCTACAATCCAAAATCCTTCGTAAAATCCTCAAGGCTCCTTATTTTGTTAAGACTAAAGTCATCTATAACGACCTTAATGTCCCATTCGTTGATGATTTGGGCCGAACCCGGTATCTATCCTTTCATAACAAACTTCATTCCCACTCAAACCCTCTAGTTTCAAACCTAGCTTCCTCTTCGATTCCCGATAATCCTCCGAGGCGTCTGAAAAGATGGCCACGTGACCTTCTTAGTTGAACTAGTGATTTGAGTACTACCAGTGGGTAGTTTCTCTACTTGCCATTAACTCATGTCATTATATATCACATAGCCTATTTACTTGATGTATTATTGTAATACAGTTGTAAATATCAATAAATAAATAATAAAAAATAAAAAAAACATTTAACGAACGGATTTTCAGATTAATCTTTAGCTATTAAAACAAAAAGATCAAAAGGTCTTTATGTATTATTGGAAGTAATGAATAATTCTTCTAAATATTTGTTCATTTTGGGAATTCCTCGCAAACAAAATAATCCAAATGGAAAGTTTGGCAAAGGGACATTCAATATTTGATTTGACTCTTGGGTTTGGTGATACAGGTTTTTTTTTTTTAATAATTATTTTTAACTTTTTTATAAGTAATCACAACAATATTAATTTTAAATTGATTTATTAAATAAATTTTATAATTCGTTTAATATAAATTAAGAAAAGCATCAATCATCTGAACTAATGTTATCGGGTTTGGTTTGGATATGCAGTATCATAGTTCAGATAATCAAAATCCGCATAAAAAATAGGAAATGCAAAACAACCACAACCTTTGCATTTTAATTTTTTTTTTATATTCATATTGTTGGCAAATTAAAAAAAAAAAAGTACACAGTTATAAAAATAAACGTCAATAAAATAAGAATGTATATGACTATTTTTGTCATGGTTGTGACACAAAGAAAGTTTTAATATTTGCTTCAATCTTATCTTCTTCTTAATTGTAGCTAAGTCTATTAAAATATAAATTTAATAGACGTAATAAATTTTTACGTCTAAAAATATTAAGTTTAATAAAGTTGTAAATTTTACACTAGATTTAGGTGTAATAAGGTGTAAACAACCTATACTGTCGAACGTTGGATAGGTTAACTATGTAGCTAGAACCAAGAAAACTGGTAACAAGAATTTTACTGACATTTCACCGACTATGACATATAGAATTCGTTAATTATTTAGTTCTAATTTGTCGTTCAGTTAGTTGTTTAAGCACTAGATGTTTAACCGATTAGTTCTATTTCAACCATCCTATAATATTTAGATATCTCTAAATTTAAGAACAGTGCGAGATGCTATAATGAAGCATAAACCAATAGTGATTGAACGAAATAATGCGTTCTTTTCCGAACTCAAAACCTACGTAACCTTCCACTATTCGCCGGAATCCAAACCTGTTCATAATCTTAACTTCCGGCATACCAATTTCTTTATTAACCTTGATTTACACACACACATATATATATATATATATATATATGTACCACTACAACCCGTGAACGATTCTGGGGTTCAGTACATGGTAGAGACTGTACTGTTTCTTGGACAACGGATCTGCAAGGAGGTGTCCTAGATCACGCTCAACCACTAGATTTCCCCCCATATTTTGGGTACCCTATTTTTATAACATTTTATAGATGCTGGGTGAACCGATCCTATATGATCCAACTCCGGCTACGGACAGACTAAATAAAAGTCTTGCTTTCAGCGGGATTTGAACCACAATTTTGGCATGGCAACTCTGTGCTCTACCACTGAGCCACCCCGCACCCTGATTTATATATAGACCAAATCTCAGGTGACTATTTGACCAGATCCCATTGAAACCACAATACGATCGGTTGTCAAGGGGCAAATAGTAGGGTCTCTACCACACCTGTAGGCGGACAGGTCTCGTATAGCTGAAGTGAAGGATCGTTCGGAAACCTTGGCCTGGATTCGATTTCACAACGTTTGTAATAATAAGCAGGTCCTATAATCTTTCTAAGAGAGCTAATCTATTTGGCCATCCGGGCTCTTTTGAAATGAATGACATAGACGGTTGAGTAATTGTGAGTATGACTCTGATTTTAATTTGTTTAATTATATTTTGTTTAAAGTCACTTTGAATGTTGGGACTAATTGCGACAATTGTTTTTCTTAATCTTGAATTAACATCGTGGCTTTTAAATACATCAGTGTCTTCTGTATTTTATTATTTATATATTTATTTGTGCCTCGCGCGGATCTCGAGAGTCCCAAGGGTGGCGGATGTGGGGATGGTCGGTGGAAATTCTCAGGAAGTTTCTCCCGGCTAAGTCCGATGGACTCATGACCAACAATGAGGACGGTCCCCCCAGACCTTGCTGGAGGGATGTGACGTAGGTTGAACGCTCTACTCACTTTATTTTTTAGTTCACCAAATAGTCATGGATCTTTCTGAGGTAAAACAGTCATTATCTAGAGGTAAACTAGTCTCGTTCGTGTCTCCGGGTTGTTACTGCTTCAGGGGACTCATGGCGCAGGTTGAAATATAGAGATTTATAGATTGTCGGGTATCAATAATTGATTTTTAATTTTTTTAATAGATAATATCCCTGTTTTGTAAATTGGTCGGCCTGGGGCGTTTTCTTATGCATTACGTGCCTAGTAGCAACCAGTCAGTCAGTGACTAGAGCTAGTGGAGTGTGGTCAGGCGGAAGTAGACCAGTCTTACTCATCTCTCGCTACATTCTTCCTAAGCCTCTTCTCGGCTCAATTTGGCCCATTGTTGCGTTTTCTCGTGTCCCTCTCTTATGTACCAGTGGAGGGCACACTTCACTAGCGCTGACTCTCCAAGAGTCTCAAATAGTTGTATGTATATGTAACCATAACTTTTTTATTTATACTCTTATGAACTCTTAGGTTTCTTATGTAATCATAATCCAATTTTTTTGTATTTGAACTAAATTTTGTAATATTGATAATTATAAATTTTACATTGTTATTTTTGTTTTTTATTCAAATATACCCTAACCTACTGCTGGTGAATTATTATTAGGAACCCTTTCTTCCACATCTTTTTGATCATTTATAACACAATTTATTAGTAATTAATGAAATGCGTAACAAACCACGAATTATAATGATAGCTCCACCTCATCTTTAAAAGAGATTTTATTCGCAAAGGATGGGTATTGACGAATTTCCCACGAAACTTAAATGTTTTGAAAGTATTGGACAACCTTGATACTCCGCCCAACAAGCTTTTATACATACATACATACATACATACATATATATATACATATATATATATATATATATATATATATATATATATATATATATATATATATATATATATATTAAAAATAGACAAATTGTGGGTAGAGATTAAGGATAATATTAAGCCGTAAAAATGAAAGTTCTTAATAATGGCGTCGATAACAATTTAGTCGATTTCCGAAACATTAAAAATTGCTTTGACTGCCAACTAGGAGATAACTTGTAGATTGCGTTCTTTTCTAGGACGCCAACTACGAGTTATCTCGTTCTGAGCTTACTTGCCATTTTTGTGCAGCTACGATTAACCTCAAAATATATCAGAATTAGAGTTTTTTATTAATATAATGTGATTAAATCAAATTGTCATTTTAGGCCAGATTTCTGAAAATTGCCGTGGCAGTCAACGTTTTATTTATAAATAAAACGAAAAATGTAAACAATAGAAAAAAAACATGAAAGTACAATTGCTTGTAATGTACTATAAATGTACGGAACATGCAGAGCAATTAAAGTCCTTCACATAAGGGTACTGCGTGAAAGGGGAAAAAATATATGTACTTATTTATTTATTTTTATATAAATATATATATACATACATATAGCTTCTCATTGTTTCATTGTGAATAAAAAAAACTAAATGTTTTTAGAAGTAAGTTAACTTGCTGCTTTTTTGCTTAGAATTAAAATAAGTTTTGAGAATCACCCATGACTAAAGCCAAATTGACCACGATTCTTTTGATATTTCAGAATTATTCATTCTATAACATGTTTTTTTTTATTTTTTATTTAATTCAATGATATTTACAACTATAATGGTATTATATCAAGTAAATGGGCAAAAATGTAGAATATGACATAAAAACACTTGTAGAGAAACTACCCATCGATAGCACTCCAATAAAGTTCTATAGTAGATGATCTCGAGGCCATCTTCTTTTCAGACGCCTCGGAGGTTTATCAGGAATAGTATGGGAAGCAAGCTGAGAGACTAGCGGATTCAAGTGCGTATGGAGCTTGTTGTGGAAGGATAGGTATCTAGTTTGGGCCAAATCAGTAACATATGGGATATTAAGATCATGATGGATGAGTTTGTTTGTGACATAATAAGGAGCATTGAGGATTTTACGAAGGATTTTGGATTGTAAGGATTGGATACGAGATGAATTGGATGGTTTAGTAGAGCCCCAAAGCTCAACTCCGTATGCCCAAATAGGTCTGATGACTGTCATGTAAATAAGTCTTTTGTAATTAATTGGTAGCTTAGAGCGTTTGTCCAGTAAATGTTGAAGTAGGCGAAAACCTCGAGCAGTTTCTTGTCTTTTCAGTTTTGTATGAGGATTCCAAGTGAGACGTGTGTCCAGATGGAGTACTTGGTAACGTATCTGTTCGGCAGGATTCAGTGGAATTTTATTAAAGGATACAGTAGGGCAGGAATTCGTAGGGTTACGACGAAGGGTGAAGGTAATTTGATGGGATTTGTTAGGATTTATTTTAATCCTCCAATTTTGACACCATTCTTGTAGGTGTGAGATATGGGATTGAAGAGATTGGGATGCAACAAATGGATCCTTATTAACTGATAACACACATGTGTCATCAGCGTAAGTAGTGAGGACAGTGCCTATAACATGTTAAAAATAAAAAAAGAGAATGTCTTAAAAAGCAATTAGTAGAGATAGAAACTAATAGAATCTAAAGTAACATAAGGGGCATGTACACGGGTATAAACAGGTCGCGTAAACGGTATGCTCCTGCAATGACTGCAATTAGAGACGAAAATAACAATATCTTAGCTGATTCTACGGACATTTTGAGTAAGTTTAAAAATCACTTTGATAGTGTTTTGAATTCCGGAATAAATAATCAAATCCGTGTTTCAAAATATCAGAGTGCCGAACCATTTATAGAAGGACCGAGTAAGGAGGAAGTCGAAATAGCCATCGGAAAATTGAAATCGTACAAAGCGGCTGGGGTCGATAATATTCCTAGTGAACTGATAAAAGCATGCGGGGAAGTAGGAGTCCCGAAGATGAAACTCGGCCACTAACGCTAAAGGATGAACAACGTCTTCAGGTATTCGAAAATCAGGTGTTACGTAGAATATTCGGTCCAAAAAAGGATGAGACCATTGAAGAATATAGGAGATTGCATAACGCCTAATTGCGAAGCATGTATCCGGTAAACATTATTCAAGTGATAGCGACGCGAAGATTAAGATGGACCTGTAAAGTTGCTGGGCTTAGTAACAAACGAATTCCCAAGATGTTAATAGGCGCTGTACTGACTGGGAAGCGACTGAGGGGTAGGCCGAGGCGTAGGTGGGAGGATTGCGTTAGGAGTGATCTAGCGGGTTTGGGTTTGGGTGGTGCTCCGTGGACGGAGGTTTGTAAACATAGATTGGTGGTATCGGCATCGAGCCTTTTATTTATTTATTAATATTTATTTGTGATTTATTGAGTTTTTAGTAATTTGATTAAATATACAGTTTGTGTTCATAAATCCCTAATACATACTGGCCTTAAGTGTGACAATTTTTACGTATTTCAATCCAATAAAAAGATTTGATTGCAAAACTTGGTTCTAGCTTGAATACAATTTAATTCATTAAATACACTGTATTCCTCTTATTGTGTTTCCTCTTTTATCAGTCTTTATCAACAATTATAATGTTTCTATTTTTCAAGTTATTTTCTTGAATCGATTTTTTATTTAAGTCTTCACAGTTATTTGTGATTATTTCATGTCTTCTTTTATCCAAAAATATTGTTACTTTTATTTTCGGAATATCTCAGAAATTCTATTAATCTGTTAATCGATATAATTTTATATTAAGGAGTATAACATCAATCAATGTTGACCTGCGCTCATCAAAAATAATGTTCTTTTTTCCCACATGTTATCCGTCATTGGTTATTTTTCCTGATATACTCCTTCAATTTGGATGGCTCGCCATTTTCTCTTTTCTTCTACGAGATTGCCAGTCCCAGGTGGCGGAAGGTGAGGTCCTAATTGTCGGACTTGATTGAAACAAATTATCTCGCGCGAACCAAACACACAACCTTTCGTAGTTGTATTTCGGAGCTTACTCGACATAAGGCTCAATGCCTTTGATAGTTTTATATATATATATATATATATATATATATATATATATATATACATATGTATATATATACATACACATGTGTGTGAAGAAAACTGCGCAGATATATATGAACCCTTTTCTTAATTTTGTATTTGTATCGATAGCGACACAGCCTACTTGGTATGAGAGCCGTTTTAAATAAAAAACATATGAAAGGCATACGAGAGGGTTATAAATTGTTTAAATAATATGTTTGTTGTGTTAACTGCGACTAATCTAAGATATAAAGAAACACGAAGGCTTTAAATGCTGTTTATTTTGGGGGGTTTACAGGTGAGTCAATGTTTTGTCAAAAATTAATTATAATAAAAATATTTATTTAAGAAATCATACAAATGCTATTTGGCACATATTGTATTCTCGATCTTCTTTTGAAAAACTCCCATAAGGGATTCGCGTGGAAGTGTGGATGGAGAAACCTCCTGTTTCTGTCAGTAATGATTATACCAGTAAGTTTGGGTGTCCAGCAAGTGAGTCATGAAATTTTTTGTAGTATTTCCTGATTGTGTCAGTCACGAGTGATATTTTGAGATCTTTGAGTAATGATTTATTAGTAATGTAATAGGGAAAATGTGTAATATATTGAAGGAATTTTGATTGAAAGATTTGAATGGTCTCTAGGTGGGATTTTTTGCATGAGCCTCACACTTAGGAGGCATAGGTCCACATTGGTTTAAGTAGCATGTTGTATATTGTAATTTGTTGGAAATTAACGTAATTATTTAAGACGAGTAAATATGTATTTTAAATATATTTTTTTTTGTTTCAAAGAAACACAATTGGGTCTTTATTTCCTTATCCAACATTATATACTATATATTGATATAGTCTTTTAATATACAATCGTTATTCGATTTAGATTTAAATTGGATCTGTATCTAAATGAATTTTTTTATTGACTTGAATTGTGTTTAAAAAAACAAAGCAATTGGAAAACAGATTGTTTTTTCCTCAAACCAGGAAATACGGTGTTTGTAGTGTTAACATTGGGGAGGGTTTTAAATAACATTAGACATATATCTGCGACTCCAGTGCTCCTATTCAGTTCCACTAGATCAACAGTGACGTGGCTAGGAAAAAAGCGCTGGGATCTCCTGTGGTCCCCATTAGGTCCTCACACATGGAAGGTGAGTAGAGAGTAAATAATGTATATAGTTTGTGTATTCATAGACCACTAATACTTATAGCTCCTAAGTGTGAGAGATTGTACTTATTGTTATCCAATAAAAATATTTATTATTATAACAACAAAAACGAAAAGACGACCGCCGAATTAAAGTGAGAGAGATAGCAGAGGTTATGAACATGTTAAAAGAACGTGTTTGTTGCATATTAAAACAACATTTAGATATAAGTAAGCTGTACACACGTTGTTAATTGAATGCCGCGTTTGCTCACGCTAGACCAAAAATGTGTTCGAATGAACATTTCCAACGCTCTGTTGGTGCAGTGTAGGCGCAATAAATCCGAGTTTTACACCATCATTCACCCGAAATAAAAATACAGTCCATACAGTGGACTGCAAAGAGGGAACCGGCTCCAAAAAAAGCAAAACTGTTTTCTGGGCTGGAAAAATGGACTACTGTTTTTGGGATAGTCATGGAGTTATTTTAATCGATTATCTTCAAAAAGGAAAAACTATTAGAGGAGCATTCTACGCATCATCACTTGACAAGTTGAAGGCAGAACTTGCGGAAAAACGGCCACATTTGCAGAAAATGAAAATCCTGTTTCACCAAGACAACGCACCGTCTCACACCTCAGCGGTTGCCATGGAGAAAATCCACGAATTACGGTTTGAACTGGTTGACCATCCGCCTTACTCACCAGATCTAGCCCCAAGCGCCTTCTTTTTGTTCCCTCATCTAAAAATTGCAATCGAAGGACAGAGATTTTCGCCAAAAGAAGAGGCAATCACCTTCGTGAGCAATTTTTTGTTTCAGAGAAAAACGCCGAGTACGTTTTGGACGGGTTACAGAGACGGGAGCATCGCTGGGAGAAGTGTGTAGAGTTACAAAGAGACTATGTTGAAAACAAAAATCAGAAAAAATATCTTGTATTTTTGTTAGGTCGGAAACTTTTCAGACCGGCCTCGTATATGTGTGTGTATTTAAATTCATTCATTACTGGGCTCTACAGTCCTTGAAGACCATGGCCTCTGCTAACTACGATTAACATTATTAACTGGATGTTACATAAGTGAGTAAAGTCTCTTTAGATTACTCTTTTTAGTTTCACTCTCCCTTATCTCTGTTTCTCTTTCTCTCTATCTCTTCCTCTATCTTCGCTTGGTATTTATAAATGTCTTGAAAGATGAATATTTCAAAGGATAAACCCGAAAGGAATTTTATTTAGTATTAAAAGACTTTATCTTTTTTTTTCATATCCTCATATCAGTTTATTATGGGATAAAACAACTACAAAAGCTAACTTGTGATTAAACGTGTTGTTTTTTAATACTGTTTTATACTTATCGTTGGTCAATGTCAATGTCTCGGTAAATATGCAATGCGAATTAATATTACTGTAGTTCTTAGCAATGCTCTTGCTAAAACTTATTGGACTGACAAAATCTTTGAGGCTTGTCAATTCAAAAGATGATCAAAAGGAGGAGAGATAAGACGGAAATAATTGGACGGCTAAAATTGGCATGAGGGCTATATTTTGACGACATAACGTAATTATACTAAATCTTCTCCCTTTGATCCTGTCTCTAGATTCAGGATATTATAAATACGCTTACCGCTTATTGATATATTTTAATTTTATACGTCCTATTAAAAGATTCCCGAATCATCTTGCATTTTTAGGTAAGCAAGCACAGTTATTAAAGGAATTATAATTAATAATTATTAACTACTTCAAAGCTCTTCAAAGTTCAGCCGAATTGATTTTCTTACGGTAATTACTTCATAAATATACTAACGTTAATGACATAAAATGGGCTTATCAGAAACATTAATAATACCTAAAACCTATACCACTACAACCCGTGAACGGTTCTGGGGTTCAGTGCATGGTAGAGACTGTACTGTTTCAACCACCAGATCCCCCCTTATTTTGAATACCTTCTTTACGGAGGCTGGGTGAGCCCCAAGAGGGTCCTAGACCCCATAGGATCCATCTCCGGCAGCTAACAGATTAAATAATTAAATAATCTGCCAGCGAGCAGGATTTGAACCCAGGGCCATCGGCATGGCAACTCAGTGCTCTACCCCTGAGCCACTCTGGTCCTATTTAATATATGATTGTATTTTATATAAATACACATTCATATATTTAATTTACGAGTAATGGAAGAAACAACTAATATTTTTAATTATACTATATTTTATAATTATTCTTTATTTTTTGCAAACAAATTTACGGTACTATTTGTAGGTATAAAAATAATTTATTTATTTATTACAAAAATAACTTATTTGTAAACCTCGGTAGTTGTAAATCTCCCGTAAATCGGATTTTGTCCAGAGAGAGTTAACTGCTTTCAGATAACAGGAATCGTATCATTCTCGTAGTTTTTGGCTTGAAATGGAGTTGTAATATAAGCAATAACTCCTTTTCAAGCCAATGCTTTACTAAAGGTTTATTCATCACGAAAAACACATATTAGCTTCATTCCGCCTGGGTCAAAGTTTTACAAGCAAATTCCCTGAGTTTCGATTTGTATTGTAGCTAACAATGTTTCCATATATTCTGGTTTATATAATTTTGGCATTTAATCAATCAGAACATATATTAATATTATTATAGTAATAATAATAACAATTAGCCAAACCTATGATTGATTTTAATAGCCTTTAGTGTATTAACTCTTCACAGCAGATCCCTTACCAGGGGCACTAACCTGGACTTATACGCCCTGTTCTTACCTAAGCTTCCCAAACCTGGACTATCTCAAGAATTAATGAAAATAGTTTTTTTATTTTCGAAAGAAAAATATTACGGCGTATAGTTGGCCCAGTGAGAGATGGAGATGGATGGAGGATTAGGAGGAACAGGGAGTTTTATGCCCTTAACGGAGATGTGGGCATTCTAAAGTTTATTAAACCGGAGAGGCTCATTGGTCTGGCCATGTCGCAAGGATGGAAGTGTAAGAAATTCCTAGAAACGTAGTGGACACCGCCCTTAACAGTACACGACGGACTGGTAGGCCAAGGCTTCGATGCGTTGATGGAGTGCTACGGATCAGAAGCTGGATAGCGGCAGCACAAAATCGAATAGTGGCGGCTCATTGAGGCCAGGACCCACCCAGGGTTGTAGCGCCACGTAGATAGATTGACAGATAGTATTAACGCTTTGATTAGGAGGAAGGGACACAGGTCTACATCACCCGCACGACTGTAAGGACATTTGGTCTAGTATCGTCTAGTCTTGCAGGCGCTCACTTTCTGGATACATATACTATATTTAATTTAAACTATTTATAATACTAACTTCTAGTAGTTTTAGGTAAAAATTAAATTATTCTTAAATACTAAACTACTCTAAAATAATGTGCATAATAAAAGGAAAAATCAAAATAGCCGATATAATTAAGTTAAAAGAATACAGATTTAATTTCTTTGACGAATGTGGTTTAATCGAATTTTTAATAATTTTATTTGATTAATTGATAAATTAAAATGTACATTCAAGGGTGGGTCAATAAGTCCGTGACTTTTTGAATTCCCCGCCTCTTAATTGAAATGGCAACACTGCTCATGTCAACAGGCAACTGTCAGTTGACTCCTGTCAAAATTTGAACAAGCTGCTTCATTTAGTTTGTGTTTGGCAGCCGTTGATAGCAGACTACCGCGCCTTGTGAGAAGAAGGTCCTGTGCTCATTATACATTATTTTTTCCGAAAAAAAACACCACTCAAACCAAGGCTAAGCTTGATAAATATCATGGGGACTCTGCACCAACCATTTCCATGGTAAAGAAGTGGTTTACTGAATTTTGATGTGGCCGTACAAGTACGGAAGATGCTGAACGTTCTGGACGCCCAGTTGAGGTCTCTACACCCGAAATGATTGAAAAAATTCACGATATGGTTTTAGCCGATCGGAGATTGAAAGCGAGAGAGAATGAATGTGAGAGCCATAGGCATCTCACATGGCTCAGTGGTTTCAATTTTGAATGAACTGAGAAAGCTTTCCGCAAGATGGGTGCCGCGTTTCACAAACGCAACCGTGTGACAATTTCGCAGGAATGTTTGGCGTTGTTCCACCGCAATATGGACTAATTTTTTCGCCGTCTCGTAACCGTGGACGAAACATGGATCCACCACAACTCAAAGGAGACTATGTTGAAAAATAAAATAACATTTCATATAAAAACCTGTTTCATTCAAAAAGTCACGGACTTATTGACCCGCCCTCGTATAATGGTTTTTATAATGCGCTTGCTTCTTCATTTACTTTAAACTTCATTACTATGTATTTATTATTATGAACTAGCACTGCTAGAAATTCTGCGGTAAAATTAATTACTGATCCATACGGCATAGCATTTGCCTCATTTCAGAGCTCCCTATCCAGATATCTGAAAGGATGTGAAATTTATGAATCTAGGGAACAATGGTTTACAAGTAAAACATAGCAAGCTGTTTAGGGTTCTACTGTATCTATCTAAATCCTATATATGCTATTGTACCAGATATATATTATTCTTATTATATAATATATATCTAGTATGTGATATATATATATATATATATATATATATATATATAGATATATATAAATATATATAAGTGAATAAGTTGTTAAGTGTAGTTTTCTCTAAAATGAGTTTCTTGCAGTTAGAGAAGCGGAATTGAGTTATTTTCGTAGTGAATAAGGGCTAAGTAAGTCATTGGTTTTAAAAGGAGTTATTGTTTATATTACAACTCTATTTAAAGCAAAAAACTACGGGAATGATACGATTCCCTTAAAGCCTGAGATTGAATATAAGAGTTATTTTTAAAACGAAAAATTCTAACTGTTAACCTTTGAGCGATATGTGTTTTAATCAGAAATAAGAGTTATTCTGCGATTTTTATTTGTTCTCTTAAAAAATGAACGATATTTTAAAGTTGCTGCCTTGTTCTTTAGTTTGTCCTATTTTAATTAAGATTTTAATATTTCAAATTTCAACCCAACGGCTGAGGATAAAATAATTTTCAAGTGCTCATTGTATTATAGTTATTAGTTGGATAATATGACACGGTGAAGCTAAGTCTTGTATTTCACTTCAATTATAACTTTTTTACTTCCGGACCGGAAAGTTTATATCAATTCCTTATCAAAATAAACGGCATTTCAAATTGGATTGTTGCTAACAATCCTAACCTAAGTACTTGGCTAGTTAATTATCGAAAATTTCACAGTTTTAATATTTTTAACATTTTACATTAAATAGATCTACTCTAACTATAGAAAATAATTTAAATATGTAAAAATATTTACAAATTGCTTATATGATTTTTTGATTTCTCTTCTTTTTGATGCTAATATTTTAAGTTTCTTTCGCGTTAAACATAATTTTTAAGATAGTATATTTGATAGTTAAATGTTTTGTCACCTACAAGTTTATGGACTTAACATATTTTTTTACCTTCATAAGGTTTATTCAATGGAGTCGACACTAAGAATTGCTGGGACATTAATGTGTTGAATTTTATCAAAGAAAATACGCGAAATTCAATTGTTTTTCTGAAAGAATCTATCCAAACCGTTCTAGAGAAGGATGTTCAAAGCATCATTTTATCAAAAACTTTGTAGCCTATAATTTCTGTATTTTGAATAACTTCTTCCACCCATAGCCTCGGGATTCCACCCATAGTACGTGGCCCTCTTTCGATGGGTAAACACGCGTGATTTTTATTTTTTAAGAGAAAATATAAAAAGCGCAGATTAACTCTTATTTCTGATTAAAATACATATCGCTCAAAGATTAACAGTTACAATTTTTTGTTTTAAAAATAATTCTTATATTCAATACCTGCTTAAAGCAGTTAACTCTCTCTGGACTAAATCCGACTTAACCACTTATTGTAGTGAGCGTGAAGATGTATAAGGTCAACTAATATTATTTAACATAAACATGAAAATATATTATTCTGATATAATTATTATAACGATATAATAATCTTATTATTATTATTTCCGCTACAACCCGTAAGTTAGTCCTGGCTTCCTCTAACACAAATGCTTGTTATCCAGCTCTTGATTGTCGTGTATCATTTGCAACTGCTTGTCTATCTTAGTCTTGGCCTAATGATCTTTCGACGTCCTCGTAACAGCTTTGTCATTAGCATTTTGGAGTGACAATTATTCACATCCTAGTGACATGACCTACCCACGAAGACAATCTATATAGTTAAGTAGGTCATTAATATAACCATAAGTACAACTGAAGAACGTAACCATTTTAAACTATATAACAGTTTTGATAAAAACTATGTGAAGAGCTTCCCATAAATAGCATATCAACTAACCTTTATCTGATATGCGAATATGCAGAGTTAACAATGAAGCGACATGATAATTTTTATTTATTATTGTCAATTTTCAACTGTGTCATAATAAAACAAGATGCAATTATATGTACAGAATATACTTAAGTATATGACTACTTTAATGGCTATTTAAAGAAAGGAGTCCTGCAAAAATATTCTTTTATTTCACAAACCTTCAGAAAGAGGAAGCGGATGGTGTGTTTGAAATTGAATGTATTTGTATCTATTTTGGGCTAAGATGTGTATTTCATAATCTATTGGATATTGGGAGTAAAGTAATTTAACTTTGGCAAAATATGGAATATTCGAAGGACTTTTATTTGTTGGAAAATTTCAAGAATTTTCACGATTTAATATTCAAATATTTGATGTTTTAGTAGTAGTTTGATATATTAAACCTTTTACCACGGATGTTACAATATTTGGCTTGGTCGAGTCCTACGGTTGGTTGTTGTTGTTGTAATAATAAATGTAATAATAAATAAATGTAATAATAAATGGTTATCTTAATATATAAAAATCTCATGTCACGATGTTTGTCCGGGCTAATCTCTTACCGATTTTAATTAAATTTCGCACATATATCTAACTTAAATTATAGGCTATATTTTATTCCGATTAATGACCGCGATATTTTTATTGCAAAAATAAATTTTTTCTACCCATGATGCTACAATTTATTTTAGACGTGGTCATTTATTAACTTTTATTCACACATGTTATACGTATATTCGTTATTATTATATTATGCTATTATATTCGTTTTATATCGTTATATAAGTGTCTATTTACTTTTTTTAATACAAAAATAAATTATTTATTTCCACGGTGTTGTGTAATTAATAATTATTAATTAACTAATTAAAATAGAATTATTAAATATTCCAACAACAACGACAAGCTGTTCTATTACTATCTTGTGATTTCCGACAGACATTGCCAGTCATTCCTCGCTCTACTTTTGCCGATGAGATTAACGCATGTTTAAAACAAGCGTTTATATGGTGAAATCTCAAAACACTTCGATTGACCATAAACATGCGAGTACAATTACAAAATGATCCATCAGCACCAATATTTTTAAAACTATTGCTGGATATTGGAAACGGTGAAATAGAACTGCATCCAAATAAACAATCCATTAAATTGCCATAAAATTTCTGCACTGTTGTTCAGACAAAAATGAATTAATTAGGAGTGTTTTCCCGGATGTACTAAATAATTATTGGGCCATAATTGGCTCAGTAAAAGTGCTACTTTGGCTGCGAAAAATGCTGATGACGAAACTAACTCTAAATATAACAGTTGTTACCAGGTGATCTTATGACATTTAAATCAATCGATACTGTTGTTGATGAAATGCAAGCCGTTAATTATCCAACTGAATTTTGTGAACCACACAATCTTCGGTTGAAGATCGGTTCACCTATTATTCTTCTGCGTAATTTGAATCCACATTAATTATGAAATGGTACACGTTTGGTCATGCATGTTGACTGGAAAGATTAGAGGAGAAATCGTCCTGTAGCCAAGTATTCCAATGATATCATCAGAACACATAATGTCATTCAAAACACTTTTATTTGCAATATGCTTGGCTTTTGCTATGGCCATCAACAAGACTCAAGGCCAGACAATGTCCATTTTCGGTTTGGACTTGGATCCATCTTTCTCCCATGGCAATTATACGTTGCATGCTCACGTGTTTGTAAACCATCGGTACTTGTGTATTAACGCCACCGCACCTACAGATTTACCTAAAAATTTTCCGTTAAATCATAAAATAAAACACATTATTAATGTTTTTGTTAAGAATGTTATCCATGAAATATATTTATTGGGGTTAGAATTTTAAATAATCATCAACTGTAAAAATCAAAATACTTTATTTTATTTTTTTAATTATTTTATTGAATTGTACAACTGTAATATATACATCTAGTACAAGGGCTATATGAATAAATAAATACATGAAAGGACGTGTAGAGGCACTACCCATTGGCAGCACTCTAATTATATTTCTATTATAGGAGGTCTCGAGGCCATCTTCTCTTCAGACGCCTAGGAGGATTGTCCGGGATGGAATTGGAACCAAGGACGGAAACTAGTGGGTTTGGATGGGCCTGGAGTTTATTATGGAATGATAGGTATCTGGAATGGGCTAAATCGGTAACATATGGAACGTTCAGGTCATTATGGATGGTTTTATTTGTGACAAAATAAGGAGCGTTTAGGATTTTGCGAAGGATTTTGGATTGCAAGGATTGAATACGAGAGGAATTTGATGGTTTGGTGGAGCCCCATAGTTCAATTCCGTAAGTCCATATAGGTCTTATCACTGTAACATAAATAAGTCTTTTGTAATTGATATGAAGCTTTGAGCGTTTGTCTAGTATGTGTTGAAGTAGTCGGAAGCGTCTAGCTGTTTCTTGTCTTTTCAGTCTTGTGTGAGGGTAAATACTTTATTTAAAATCAAAGTAGTCAATCGGTTATCGGTGGAAAATGGGCTGATATACAGTTTAACATAGATTCAAAACAGTCTCTATTTTCTTTGACTCTGATAAATAAGATTTCAAATGATGCCTCGCTGTCCCCCTGTGTCTCTTGTTCCTCCATTTAGCACTGCCCCACATTTTCTCAACTGGTTTTGTATGAACTCCTGTATCAGGATTAATAAAATTGTATTTATGATTAACTTTAGCATATTGGAATCACTCTATTTCTATTCAATTTGTTTGGTAACCTTTCCAACTGTCAGAATAAATTGTGCTACCATTTGCAATGTTTTCAGAATCTCAAAGCTGAACAAAATGGAATTCTGGTTCCCTCAAACCAGTTGTCTTTTCAAAGTCCCACTTGCTCATAACACTGTCTTAAATTACATTTTCAAAACTTACGTTTACCAAAATAAAGGTTCATGTTATGGGAATTGGAACATTTTCGTTTTTTTTTGGTAAAATATTTCGCTACTGAAAAAATAAAATTGCATCTTCATCTGTTTTTGGCAAATCCCAAATACGCATTTTCATAGCACTAAATTGCAGCAAAGAACAAGAAATAAGTAATAAGTAATCCAAGAACCAGCAAGATGTCAATATCGCAATAGTACTCTAACAATGCCACCGTTTACAGCAGTGTTCGTTCTGTATTGAACGAAATAGGGCTACCAAGAAATATTTGATTTGTCTTATAGTACATCGTATCTTATCGTAAATTTACTCAGATAAGAAAGTAAATTTACTTTACAATTTTAAAATACTTCCTGTTATAATTATTATTTTGGGATTCAGTACATGGTAGAGACTGTGCTGTTTCAAGGACAACGGTCGTGTAGGGAGGTGATTTGTCCTAGAGCATGCTCAACCGCCAGATTTTCCTCCTTATTGTGGGTAACCACTTTATAGAGACAGGGTGGAGCCCTAAGAGGGTCCTGGTTCCAATATGATCCATCAGGGCGCAAACAGACTAAATAAAAGTCTTGCCCGCAGCGGGATTTGAACGAGGATTTTCGGCATGGCAACTCAGCGCTCTACCTGAGACACTCCGCTTCATGAATGAACCATTGCTGCATTTTTAAATTATCGGGTGCTAAAAACACCATAAACAACCAACTTAAGTTTTTTTATTATTTGATTTTATTTAACTTTTATTTGACTCCTGGGGCCATTATCGGCTATTCTTAAATTTAATTGATTTATTAATATTGTTATAATTATTAGAAAGGGTTGTTTTTTTCCTTCATGTTTTATAAATAAATCAAACCTATTTGAGGTCATAGAAAACCTCAACACGATCGGTTATCAAGGCACAAGTAGGGTAGGGTTTCTTCCCATACCCAAAGTGGAAGATACTTCAGAAACTTCGAGATCTGACCTAGATTCGATCTCACAAAGTTTGTGATAAAAAGCAGGCACAAGAGAGCTAATCTGTTTGGCTAATCGGACTCTTTCGGTCTGAATTTAATAGATGTTTTCTTTTAGTAAGTATACATTTTTTTTTTTTAATTTGACTTTTTTTAACTTCGCGTTGACTGTTTGGGCTTTTAGCGACGACTGTTCTTCATAAATTTCGTGAATTAACTTCGTCTTCTTTCGTCAGCGTCTTCTTTATTTAATTTTTTTTTTAACTTTAGACATGTTTTAATATTCAAATTCATTTATTGTATTTAATGTTGTTGTTTTTTAAATTTTAATATATGCATCACAGTAAGCTTTGTATAATCGTAACTTCGGCAGTCTGTTTGATTCGGCCCTAGAAGTAAATGGAGATGAGTCAGCTGTTTATGTCCCATTCTTAACAGTTCTCATTATCCTGGATTCTTTTGAAGTTGGTCCATTTGGATGGGTCCAAGCATTTTTTTCGGAATATAACTTTTAATGATTCCGAAAAACATGTGTATCTTAAAAAGGGGACGTCACCCCTTTTGGTTTTTGCTTTAGCACCGCATCAGCTCGTTCGTTGCCGCTCTTGCCTACATGCCAAGGGACTCATAATAGTATAAATATTTTTTTTTTTTTTTTTATACTGGACTCATTTCCTTTATAATTTATTTTGGGAAAGAGAAAAAAAAAAATTCCAGTCGTTTAAATTTTCTTTGATCTTTATTTTTCTCTTGATAAAATGATAGAAAAGAGGCAGGAGAAATTAGCAAATTATATTCATCCATTATTTTAAATTTAAAAAAACATTAGAACATAAGCTGCCTCACGCTCTATAAACAAATCAGGTAGAGTAAAATAACCTAACCCTATTACCTACTAATATAGTTAAAAAAAATAAATATTCCATTTTCATATTTTAATTGAAATATATAATTAAAATTGTAAAATAAAATTTATAAATAAACATAAAAAAACAAAACAGAGTTATTAGTTTTAGAGATGGTTGATCTTAAGCATTATTTAATATTCAAAATTACTTAAAAGAGATATAGTCTTCCAAGGATCAAAGTTTGGTTTTTAATGTATTTTATTGACTATGGAGGATAAATGATCCCCTAGAATTTCATTTAAATAAAAATTAAAATGAATTAAATTTGGAGGTATCTATAATTAATTTATTACTAGTTATTTTGGACACTTTATCTAAAAAAAATTTTTTTATAATTGTTGAATTACATAATTTAGTGTAGATGTTGTTTCTACAGATATTTTAGACTATAATAAAGTTAAGTAAATGATTCGTTACCGATGCAAAAAACAAAAAATGTGATAAGATTGAAAATGACATATTGTCGAAACGTCTCAAGAGAAAAATAAAGATCAAAGAAAATTTAACCGACTGGAAAATGTTTTTTTTCTCTTTCCCAATATATGCTTTATTATTTTATTTCAAGACCATATTAATGATTGGAATTTTGTGAAAAAATCTATTTCTTGTACAGAGTTGCTCTTAAGTATTTAGCGAGCCTGCTACTATGACTGATTTTCCAATGCTATTGCTAGACATATAATAATAATAATAATAAATTCTTTATTTATTCTGGGACAAGTCCCTTTACAATAACAATACACGTTTCTATACAGGGTATTTTTGTAGATCTGGCGGTTGAGCGTGACCTAGGTCACAAGTAACCTCCTTGGAGAACCGTTGTCCATGAAACAGTACAGTCTCTACCATGTACTGAACCCCAGACCCGTTTACGGGTTGTAGTGGTACAGGTTTTATATTTATAGAATAGAATAGAAAAGTAACTTTATTCTTTATTCTGGGGGAACAACTTCAGGGAACTAATTGACCGTCGGTATATCTGGGAGATGTGGGATTTCCAAGAAAGGTTTTGGTCGAAGGTGATGCCTAGGTTTTTCACAGAGGAGGTGATCGTGATAGGATGATCGTTTAGGAGTAATGTTGGATGTAAGGAGGGAATTGGAACCTAAAACAATGGCCTGAGTTTTTATTGCGTTCAGTTCTAGTTTTTTCAGCGTTGCCCAGGCACAGATCCTATCTAGTTCTTCCTGAATACTAGCGAACGCAGTAAATATCTCGTCTTAATAACAATATTTATTGTTATTATATTGATTCTTTATGGTTGGGAAGACGATGGTGCTTCTTGGAAAACCCTATAGTTGTCCTAAATATACACCAAAGGAATCCAAGCTAACCACACCAACTTCCAAATAGGTCCTGACAGGCAATTTAGTGGCTCCGGGGATCGAGGGAATTCGGCCCGGGAGGATTACCGTAGGACTAACCTGAGGTCTCTTCGGTATAACCAAGGTCATTTACTCGTTAGTAATTAATCCTGGATCACGAAGGATACTAAGGTGGTTCTAAAATGTTGCGTATTTTAAACTAGCGAAAATAAATATTTATTTTTAAATCATTTGTTTATTGGAGTTTTCAACTGTATTATAACATTTGAACAATTAAATGTAATGGCAGGAATGATACATAATGGCATGGATAAAGAAAAGTAGATAACGACGCCATCTTCTTAACAGACCCCTCGGATTATCGGGAATTGAAGAAGTAGCGAAGTTTGAAACTAGTGGGAATAAAGTTTTTCATGAAAGGACTGAACTGGTATTGGGTTAGGGCCAAAACAGCAAAAAATGGGATATTGAGGTCGTTAAAGATGACTTTATTCTCAACAAAATAAGGTGCATTGAGGATTTTACGAAGGATGTTGGATTGTAAGGATTTGATATGGGAGGAATTCAATGGCTTAGTGGAGCCCCAAAGATCTACTCTAAATTTCGAATAGGTCTTATAATAGTAACGCATATGAGTCTTTTGTAATTATAATAGAATAGAATAGAAAACATTTTTTTTTCTGGGACCAAGTCCCAGGTGAACAAAATTAAATAACTATATATCTGGCCAAATAAAACAATAAAATAAAAAAGATGCAAATTTACATTACAAAGAAATAGGCTTATAGAAAAATAAGTGAATAAAAAATAGCATCTAACAATATAAAAAATTATATCATTATAGGTGAGGAATATTTATAGTAATTCATCAATAGATTAAGTTGAATACATCTACAAATTATTTATTATTTATAGAGCAAGATAGTTGTTGTGAGTTGATGGTTTGATATAAGTAAGAACCTAGGAAATAGAGTCTACGGATAGAAGGGAAGAGCCACTTTGACTCAACGTAAAGCCAGGACACATGAATTAATATTTAATTTAAGCCTTCGGTAGAAATTGTATTGGTTGAAGCTTTTTAACACACGAACGACATATCTAATATTCCATTTCCAACTTTTTGTTTGTTTTATAAAGTCATATAATGAGTTTTATCATGTTTGAACTTAAAGTTTTATGGGAATATTGACATGAGTTAAAATTAAAAAAAAGTATCATACTTTAAAAGTTTTGTAATGATTAATAAAAAAATACAATCTTAGTAGTAGGAGTGCTTTGGTTTACCAATATCGCAATATAACTCGCATAGAACATTCAAATAGCTCTAATGAAAAATTAGGTTTTTTGAGTAATGAAGTCGAATTTTTAAGGGGCGATATACAAAAAAAAAACCTATTCTACTACAACTCAAGAAGTGTATTGGCTTAGCGCAGGAGACTGTATTGTTTTTAAAGGATTATTAAGGAGCGATATATTCAAAATTATCACTTGATAAGATGGGATTAAATCTAGTAAAATTATTCTAATGATTATTTAAATTTGAGTGTAAGATTTATATTAAAAACAATAATAATATCTCATTATGTTTTATTTTTTCTCTCCAGAATGTTTTCTTCAGTGCGTAAAAATCTAAAGAGAAGACTGATGGTTTATGTCCCGGAATTATGAATAATTCCTAATATAATAATATAATAATAATGCATTCTAATTACTATTTCACGTATCTTTTTCGAAAAAAAAATATTTAGTCGTATAAATACATATAGTATTTCTACAATTATATCATTAAGATTGTAACTAGATCAAAAGTATTAAAAATAATTTAACGTTAATATACATTTACAATAAAGTTATTAAGATCTCTAATTCTATATTTTTCAGTATTTTTGAGGTATTGTGTTTTCCGATTTTTTCGAAATGTCCGTAAAATAACAACAAAAAAACCTGTACTGTAACGGTTCTCCAAGGAGGTGACTAGTCCTAGGTCACGCTCAACCGCCAGATTTCCCCCCTTATTTTGGGAACCCTATTTTTATAACATTTTATAGAGGCTGGGTGAGCCCAAGGAGGGTGTTATATCTCATATGATCCATCTCCGGCTGCAAACATACTAAATAAAAGTCTTGCCTACGGCGGGATTTGAACCAAGATTTTATCTGCCTTGCCTTGAAGTTTTTTTTTTCTACTTCACTATCAATTCGTGTGAAAAAATACTACGGATATTAAATTTAAATACTAATTATTTATCAAATACCAAAAATGTGTAAATATATGAAATTTTCAATATTTTGGCAAATGTTGGGGCTTATGCGCGAGACCAGAAGATGTCAACTGACCTAAACCAAATTAAAATACAATGTTTTTAGGTTGTATTTAAAGACGTTAAAAACTATTACATTACGAAAATATCTAATTCAAAAATTTAAAAAAAAATGAAGTTTTTTTTAATATATTGTGAACATTAATGGATTAAAAATACATTTTAATGACTTAAAATTAATAATAAACGATACTAACCCGTTTTGTGTTGCCCTACAAGAGACTCATACTCAACCTCGCAATAATATTACATTAAAGAATTATAATATATACAGAAAAGATAGCCCCGACCCCAATCATAGTCATCACGGCTTACTATTAGCTGTTCACAAATCAGTTTACTCAGAACCTATTATAATCAATTCACACCTTCAAGTCATAGCCGCTACAATTCACTTAGATTTTACTTTTTCAATTTGCAATATTTATCTACCACCTCAAGATAGTACAATTGACACCCAGTCTCTTTTAGATATTCACAACCAACTCCCTGGCGCAGTATTATATACTGGGGACTTCAATGGTCACAATCCCTTATGGGATTCTTCCGATACCAATTTAAGAGGAAAGATAGTAGAAAATTTCATTGACATAACCAACTTTCCTCAGTTCAAGTGTTGGTTCATTTTCGGCCCTTGACCTCTCTGTTGTTCAACTCTCTATCCCTCAATAGACTGGAATGTTTTACCTGATCTCTACAGCCTTCCTAATTAAATTCAATAACATAAACCCCACGTGTCGCGTAAATCCCCGATGGCTGTTAGATAAAGCTGATTGGCCCCTTTTTGTACCCTTAGCCTCTCCACCTCACGCTCCACATCTCATTACAAGGGATGCACCACCGATATGCCTTAGGTGTAATAAAAATCTTTGCATCAGACATATGTTTGAGGAATGCTACTCCTATAAAAAAATACTAAAGCAGCTCAAAATACCACCCGATGCTAGAAAAGCACTTAGAGACAGCAAATCTGATATAGACAAAGTGGTGAAATTCATTACAAACTGTAAATTAATAACCAATATTTGAACCTCCATTGTCCTTGCTATAGATGCATTTGTTGTTTTTTCCGATTGTTTTATTTCCTTATTATAGGTGTATTATTAATTAGTATGTGTGTGTATATGAATATTTTATTTATTTATTTTTTATTTTTTTTAAAGATAAATAATTATAAAAATCAAAAATCTACAGGCGTTGATGACCCTAGGGTTTTACGCCTCTAAGCAACAACAAACAACATATATTGTGAAATTGTAGGTCCTATGCGCTACCGGATGATGTCAACCGATTTTGATATTTTGTTTTTCTTTTTTTTGTCTAAATAATTCGCAACTTTTCCGCGCTATTACAACTTCGAAATAAAAAAAGGATTTTTTTCGGCCCACCCTATTGTACATAAAGGAACAAAGCATTTATTATTGCAGGATACCAATTTATTTTATTTTATTTTTATTGTTTATATATATGTTTTTTTTTGTTTATTGTATATATATAATATATATTTGTTTATTTTATTATTATTAATGTTTTTCCCTGTTGAAAGTTTATTTGTATATTTTTGTTCTTTCATTTTATGTTATGATCCTGTATCGATACATATTCGTCTAAATGCGGCGAAGACCCGTACCGGGTTGTAGTGCCAGTGATGATGATGATGATAGATTCATTTAAATTTGTCCAATGGTGATTGAATTTAAGTTTGAGACTGGTCTATTTGGTACAGCATATATGATTTGTGAATTGTAGCAAATTATATAAGACAAAAATTATAATAATGAGATAATAATTTTAAATTACGAGTAGCTACTTACGAGGAAGCAGATTTGATTCTGTAATGATCCTTTCATATTAAGAGGAATGAGAGTTAGCAGATGTTTCAAACAATTTAATTACATCGGCACAAAAGCTACTCCAACATTCCACCCATGATCCTGCAACCACTACATAATTTAAGTTTCATATAACTTCCTTTTTAGGAGTTAGGATAGAGCCCCCCTACACACAAACTATTCATACGTGAATTTTCGTACTGTGAAAACTCGGATTTGGATAATATCACGAATATACGATAAATTTGGGATTCTCATACTAGACTGAAACGAAAAGAAACAGCTCGCCGTTTCAGGCTACTTCAACATTTATTAGAAAAACGCTCTAAGCTTCCAATTAATTACAAAATAAGGCCTCGTGGCCTTCTTAGTTCAATTTTTTATTTGAGTACTACCACTGGGTAGTTTCTCTATTTGTCTTTATTTATGCCTATATGTATCGTCCTTTGGGAACTACGATGGCATTAGCTGCATATTTAAAAGAACCTCCATCATCAATAAGTGGGACACCACGCGTAACATCCTGAGCACGAAGAGGCATTTTTAAACTTAAAATTAAAAAAAATGATAAGCAGGAAACTAAGAAATTGGCTGCTAGAAATGGCAGCGAACAAATGACACTTAATAAACCTGTTACCACTACGACCCGTGGATGAGTCTTGGGTTCAGTACATGTTAGAGACTGTACTGTTTCATGGACAACGGTTCTGAAAGGAGGTGACTTGTCCGAAGTCACGCTCAACCGTCAGGTTTTTCTCTCTTATTTTGGGTACCCTATTTTCATAATATTTTATAGAGCCTGGGTGAGTCCTAGGAGGGTCCTAGATCCTATAAGATCCATCTCCGGCTCCAAACAGACTAAATAAAAGTCTTGCCCGCAGCGGGATTTGAACCAGGATTTCCGGCATGGCCACTCAGTGCTCTACCACTGAGCCACTCCTCTCCCTTGTTTATATAAACATATAATGAAGTAAAAGGAATGAATATTACATTAATTATAAAAAAATAAAATATAAAAAAACTAAATAAACATTATAATTCCATAGAAAGTGAACATTTGAATCTAAATTTCATTGAAATAAGGATTAAGGGTTATTATCCTCTATATTGACATTCCTAATTGAAAAAAATATTTAAAAAATACATATTTATGCATTAAAACTATAGATCATTCCAAAGCTGAAATATGTTTAGACGAAAACCTGAAAAAAACAAGTGGGTGGAATTTCTCGCCTTTCAGTGTATTTTCATTCGGATATTCATAACTTGGTTTTCAAAATCATTATCTTTAGAAATGGGAAAAAATGGTATTTTCTTGCTGATTTAAAACATGAGAAGGCTCCCTTCCACGTGGCATTGTATTCCAGCCTTTCTGTTTGAGTTGCCGCGAAATAGTTGGACCTTTCGATGAGAGCTCCGAAATTTCTGATTCAATATAAATAACATAAATCATCTTTATCAATTAAATTAAAAATACTTTTTATAATAATAAAAAACTAATTGATTAAATTAAATGAAGTTATAATTTAAATGTTTTATAAAGAGAAAATAAATTACTTATAATAACTAAATTATAAAATTATACAACTAACTAATAACAAAAAAAGAAAACAATTTATAATTTAATCTTAGCATAATAATTTTACCCCTATTTAATAAAAATTAATAAAAAGATCAAATAAAATCAATAACACAATAATAAATGTTTGTCTGTTCGGCTAGTGTTTGTGAAATATTATAAACAAAAAAACTCTAATCTGTCTGTCGAAGTAGATTCTAGTAGATAGTAGATTCTCGGCAGGGCAAGCGACGATGTTGCGAAAGACGATGTTCAGAGGATTGAAACGATAGACTATGTCAATTAGAATCGGATCGATGAAGAGGTTTGTACTAATTTCACCTGTAGGTAGACAGTGATTTATTATTTCTTCAATTCCTAATGCAACTTTGAGCTATAGCTTGCGATGTGCAGGTCAAGAGGCTCGAGCCTACACTGTCTGTCTTGATGTAGCCGGAGCGAACCAAAGCCGATCGAATCTCTTTTGTTTTTTTTTCTTCACTTTTGTAACATGTGTTTTTAAACTTATGACAAATTCTAGACTTATCACTAAACAAATACATGTTTATCATTTAAATTAAATTATTATTTTTAACTATAAACGTTTAAATTGTTAGATTTACAAAAAGGTGAAATATAAATAAAAAAGAAAATTATTCTTTCCTTTACAAAAAAAAAAAAATTATTTAATTGTTTATGATCGAAACACATTACGTGGCCTTAACTATTTCCATTTGACGTAAGTTATTTAACCCTGAACATTTTTTCATCCAAGTTAAGGACCCAATATAGGATTTACTTCCCTTCAGTTTTCTTTCAGGTAAAGCCTTAATTTGCCATTTGTTTTTCGTTCACAGTTAATTATAATCTGCTTCTTCTTTCCCCTATAAGTTCGTTCTTATTTACCTGCAAATCTCTCATTATAAACGCACTATTTATTAACTTTTTTCTGTTCAGGATAACAGTTTTTTTTTTTTAATTTATTTATTGATATTTACAATACCATGTATAAATAAAAAGCCGCTACTCATTCTATTTGCCCTGAAGATGAGCTACAAAGTAGGTCGAAACGTCGTCACAATTAATAAATAAGTCCTAATTTCTTTAGTGTTTTTATTTTGACTGCACCCCCCCTCCCAACTATTTCCATCCTACATAAATAAAAGTGAATATATTATCTTCTGATTAAAAAGAAAATTCCCATTCTCTGTAGTTTCTGAAAAATCTGAAACATCAATAATAATCCTAATTAACACAATTAATTATTCTGTTATTAATTCGTTTATTCATACAATACCAAACTTTGCCAAGAATTAAACAATGAATTCCAATTTCAAACAATGAAACCTCTTTAACTGTTGATTATAAAATTTGACTTTTTAATTTGTTAGTAGTTAATTTATTTTGAATGCTTTATAATCAAATATAATACTTAACGATTATATTTTTATTTACTTCTTCTGTCAAGCAATCCTAAGAAGTTCTGGCAGCGAGTTAGAAATTATTGAAAGTAAACGCATGTAAAACATTGAAACTCTATTTCTGTTCTGCACGAAGAAACACTACTCTACATTCACAAGATATGGACAATTCGATTTCATTGTTGCTTTCCTATTCGACATTTTCTCTACATCGTATCTCAATGTTGTTGATATTACCGTTTATTCTGTTTAGTATGGACTGAATCAAAGTCGTTGGTGGGATAGAAGTTATTTTGTTTGTATAGATGAATTAAAAAAAAATTATAATTCAAACCATATATTATATATGGTTTTAATTTTTAAAAAATTATAATTCAAACCATATATTATATATGGTTTTAATTTTTAAAAAATTATAATTCAAACCATATATTATATATGGTTTTAATTTTTAAAAAATTATAATTCAAACCATATATTATATATGGTTATATAAGATGATATTCATCTTATAATATAGAAAAAATTAAAATAACGTTCGCATAGACATACTGTTCAGTCACGAATCAATCTAATAAATTCATATTTAAATCTCGCGTTTTTGTTCACAATTGTTACCTTGGCAACAGAGAAAAGGGACTTTTATCCCCTACTCCGTCATTACGCTTCACTTGACTTCCGATTCAGACTGCAAACTATCCACATCTCTCCACTCTCGACTAAAGCTAACCTCGCCGTTCACCGCATGGAGGACATTGATGATGTTCGACCATAGCCCTAGATCGCCTAGCACAAGAGGCAATCCGAGCTCAGTAAACGAATCCCTCGCTTCAATTGTAAGTTCACCTTTTTCATTCAATTAGTAAGAGGGAGCTGTTCAACGGCCATCAACCTCAAAGAGAATATCATTTCATTCATTGTATGAAATAAAGACTATAAATTCCAAGCCATATGGCCCTATCGCCACTGTTAAGATTCGTTCATATGAATCATCATTGCGATATAATAATTAAGATTTAATAATTTTCTTTTTATCATAATGTTCAAATCCTTCTTCTGTAAAATTAACCATTCCCTTTGTACATACCTATAAGTAATAATTTCTTTAATTGTAAAAAATGCCTAACCTGTAATTATATTTAGAATTGATAAACCACATGTCTTAGTATCTGACTTCATCATTTTATTCCCTTAATCTAGTCTACTAATATATTTTATTATTTATCTTTTTTATTCAGTCTTTACAAAAAGTAATAGTTGATCAATTAATTGACACTTCACTTTCACATCCTAATTGTGAACTAACAAACAGTTTTATATCTAATAGAATTAACTGTAGTGTAGGGAGTTGGCATAAAAACCTTGTATGCCGAAGATCAAGGGTAGTTTGCCCTAGGATTGTTTAAAGATAGGATTTTTAAATAATAAATAGTGCAGAATTTGAACCAGGGTTTCTACCACTGAGCCACTCCGCTCCCTTGTTTATATAAACAAATAATAAAGGAAAAGGAATAATATTGAAATAATTAAAAAAAAATATAAGGTAAAGTACACCATTTTTTTCCATTAAAAAAGTTGTACATTTTAATTTTCTCATTACACCTTGAAAAACACTTAACTTGGATAGTAGAGAAACTACCCACTGGTAGTACTCAAATCGCAGGTTCAACTAAGAAGGTCACGTGGCCATCTTCTTCTCAGACGCCTCGGAGGATTATCGGGAATCGAAGAGGAAGCTAGGTTTGAAACTAGAGGGTTTGAGTGGAAATGAAGTTTGTTATGAAAGGATAGATACCGGGATCGGGCCAGATCAGCAACAAATGGGACATTAAGGTCGTTATGGATGACTATATTCTTAACAAAATAAGGAGCGTTGAAGATTTTACGAAGGATTTTGGATTGTAGGGATTGGATACGAGAAGAATTCGATGGCTTAGTGGAGCCCCAAAGCTCTACTCCGTAAGTCCAAATAGGTCGTATGATGGTCATGTAGATGAGTCTTTTGTAGTTAATTGGGAGCTTAGAGCGTTTGTCTAGTAAGTGTTGAAGTAGCCTGAAATGTCGAGAGGTTTCTAGTCTTTGCGGTCTCGTATGAGGATTCCAGGTTAATCGTTTGTCGAGATACAACCCTAAGTATCGGATCTGTTCTACAGGCACAAGTGGGATATTATTAAAGGATACTGAATGGCAGGAAGTCATTGGTTTACGACTCAAGGTAAAAGTGATTTGATGGGATTTTTGAGAATTTATTTTAATTCTCCAGTTCTGGCACCATTCTTCAAGATCAGTGATATGGGATTGGAGGCTTTGGGATTCAATAACTGGATTGGTATTGACTGATAATACACGTGTATCATCAGCATATGTGGTAAGGATAGTATTAGGATGAGTTGGGATGTCAGCTGTATAAACTGTATAAAGGATTGGCCCAAGGATACTACTACCTTGAGGAATATATATATATTAAAAAAAAAAAAAAAAAAAATGTTCTCATTGTATATTAATCAGGATTAGATTCCAATTATTTCCAACTGTTCACTGGAATAAGGTTAACATTACATAGTTGTTTGAAGTATCTTAATGTAATTCAAATGTACGCAAGGTACTAATATTATGTAGGAAATGTAAAATATATCCCTCTCTACAAAAGGATAAGGAAACATGGGATAAGAATATACAGGACGAAGATAAAATGATCTTCCCCAAGGACCTTCGTTAAAAACGGAAGGGGAAAATAATACTTGAACAGGAAGTACCGAACTACCTGCAGTTCTAGCATTAAATGGCCAACTTATTATAACTCTTCTGAGAAGTAATATTATAAGAAGGAACATGTATCTAGGGAATCGAAAATTAGAAATATTTATGTACAGTCTCTACCATGTATTGAACGTAAGTATCTCCATATAATGAATAATCTTGTTTAATTAGTTACCAGAAGTTGAGCGCCTCGAAGATCTATGTATACTCAACCAATTGATTAGAGAATGTCGTGCAAGTTTAGCCGATCTCTGCCCCTTCGTGCTGAGCATAGCTAATAGTCTTCATCTGCTGATACTAAACCTATTAATTAAATTATTCAGAATTTCTCTCAAGTAATAAACCATCGAAATTCTATATAGGAACATATTTCGAACACCAAGTTGCCATTTTAAAATATCCCTTAATAATATGAAGCATTTCGAAATTTTTCGATTATCCAATCCTATAAAAGTTGTATAGTACTTTCTCGAATTTTTGTTTTTTGAAAATAATTCTGTATTTTACTATACCAAAACGACAAGAAACAGATGGCCTACTTCAGCATTTACTAGACAAATACTCTAATCTGACCGCATCAGGAATGAAATATTTAGAGAGGAGCTGAAAGTGATCGAGCTGAAAAATTCTATAAAAATCCGACAGTTGAAGTTGTTAGGCCACGTTTGTCGGATGGACGAAGAGAGAGAGCCAAGGAAGGCCATGGAAGCTAGACCCACTGGGAAGAGGCCGAGAGGTCGTTCTAGAGTTTCCTATCAGGAATATATCCAGCGCACTGGAGGGGAGAGAGGCAAGACCCTCCAGGAAATGAGGCGGCTGAGTAAGGACTGCGAGGCATGGCTGCATTGGGTGGAGGCTCCTCGACGAGGAAGTCAAAGAAGAGAAGAAGATACTCTAAGCTCCCAATTAATACATAAGACTCATGTACATGAAAAAAATAAGACCCATCTGGACTTACGGATTAGAGCTTTGGTGTTCCACTAAGCCATCGAATTCCACTCGTATCTCAATCCTTATAATCCAAAATCTTTAATGCTCCATAAAATGGAGTATCTAAAAAATGAATGAAAACATAGGGGTTGAACGAGAAGCCAAATCATTTCCCTGAAAAACCATAAGTAACTATTCTTTAATGGGCCATCTATCTTCTTATGAGTTTTATCCAGATGGTTATATCACTTACAGCCATATTGTTTTGTTTTTTATTTTACAGAACGTCACTTTATGCTACTATAGCTAATGATACAATGCTACAGTGGGAGTCCTTAATTTTCCTATCCAGTCAAAAGGATATTCCTAGTCAGTATAAGGATATTAAATGAATGCCTGGCACCGTACGCGCAGGTTCTCCATTTCACTTCCTCTGCTATGTATAACCATGGATGTTATACTTCCTTTGAAATATAATAAGGCCTAAGAACCCACGATCTTGAGCTAAAAAGGTTGTTTTAATAATCACCATACCGGAAGTCACCCAGCAGCCATATTGTTTATTGAAACATTCATGAAGTATTATGAAAATTGGATTAATGGGAACTATTCAGTCGTTAGTTGATTGTTAATAACCAATATTCAGAAGTTTATGCTTTACGTACGAAGAAGCTTCTATTCTTAACTTGAAGGTGGTTTAATGATAACAATACGCCCTAGTTTGTTTTCATCTATTTTGGTAAACCTTAGATCTGTGTGGTGTACCTTCATAGGGGCTTAAAATATGCATTAATTTTTTAATTGTTTATAAATACTATCCTTACCACGTATGCTGATGATACATGTATATTATCAGTCAACACCACCATCCAATGCCATCTGGTAATCATAAAATTTCAATCAAAGCTGATAAAACTCCTGTAGGAGAACATGAGAGATGTTTCAAGGGACCAACAATAGATGAAGTTGCCATTCAAATGGTTGGAGAAAATTAGGAAGCCCTTTGTTTTAGGGAAATAGGGCAGACAACGTCTGACAGAACAGCTAGTATTAAAATATTTTTATATCTCTTCTTTCCTTTCACGTTTATTTTTTCATTTTTACTTCTCCATTTTTGTTACCATCTGGATTTTCTCCTATCTTCTTATTCGTTATTTTTTCATCTGTTTTAAATCTCATATATAGGTAGTGTATCCTTGGTCCAATCCTTTATACAGTTTATACAGCTGACATCCCAACTCATCCTGATACTATCCTTACCACGTATGCTGATGATACATATGAATTATCAGTCAACACCAATCCAGTTATTGTATCCCAAAGCCTCCAAGCCCATATCACTGATCTTGAAAAATGGTGTCAAAACTGAAGAATTAAAATAAATTCTCAAAAAATCCCATCGAATCACTTTTACCTTACGTCGTAAACTAATGACTTCCTGCCCTTCAGTATCCTTTAATAATATCCCACTGGTGCCTGTAGAACAGATCTGATACTAAGGGTTGCATCTTGACAAACGATTAACCTGAAATCCTCATACGAGACCGAAAAGACAAGAAACCGCTCGACATTTCAGGCTACTTCAACACTTACTAGACAAACGCTCTAAGCTCCCAATTAATTGCAAAAGACTCATCTACATGACCATCATACGACCTATTTGGACTTACGGAGTAGAGCTTTGGGGCTCCACTAAGCCATCGAATTCCTCTCGTATCCAATCCCTACAATCCAAAATCCTTCGTAAAATCCTCAATGCTCCTTATTTTGTTAAGAATAAAGTCATCCAAAATGACCTTAATGTCCCATTTGTTCCTGATTTGGCCCGAACCTAGTATCTATCCTTTCATAACAAACTTCATTTCCACTCAAACCCTCTAGTTTCAAACCTAGCTTCCTCTTCAATTCCCGATAATCTTCTGAGGCGTCTGAAAAGAAGATGGCCCCGTGACCTTCTTAGTTGAACTTGTGATTTGAGTACTACCAATGGATAGTTTTTCTACTTGTCATTTTCACATGTCATTATGTATTGCTTAGCCTAGTTACTTGATGTATTATTGTAATACAGTTGTAAATATCAATAAATAAAAAAAAATGTTTATAAATAAAATAATAGTGTTTTCAGTAGCTATTTTGATATTGATGCCCTCTGCCCGGATCATCGGTATTTTTTACGGCTATAGTTCACCAAATGCGAGGTATGTGCTCTCCAGGTGGGAATGTGGACCAGATGCCTCGTGGCACTCTCAGTGGTCGGTCTTCATTCGAGAAGGTCATTTTTCAGCTTCGCATTGAGAAATTCTCAAGTTTGTAAGTATGGGAATGAAATTTACCGATCATCAGTATTTGAAAAGAATTTACCGTTAACGTACTTTTTACCGATGTTCCACTATTGTATCCGTGTTTTTACCGCTGTTCCATGTCATTTTTGTATCCTGTAAAGAGCCTATTTACGATTTTTTTGTGCTAATGATTTTTTCGTGATGTGATCATTTTCTCAGGTACCTACATGGCGGACAGAGTTCCAAAATGTTTTTCTGAGAGGACGAAAAGAATTATGGCGATGGTAGTGACGTTTGACTCAGACGACTCCAATTCTGAAGTGGATTCAGATGATTATTACGCTCCCGATGAAGAGGACGGATTGGAGTCTTCCGATCACGGCTCGGATTCAGAGGTGAGATATCGATGCTTGAGACTTTGAATGAGGACAACAAAGAAAAAGAATTGTCAATTGTTGCAAGTCCGTCTGTTAGAGAACCACAGAGTGCCGTTCATGATGTTGCTGACGACAGTCGAGAGACAGATGATGGCTCGGATACGACTCCTATCAAAGAAACACCAAAATATTTTGGAAAAATAGGGTTTCACTTAGGAATCGGTACCCCAATGTGCGTCAACTAGTAGGTTAGGGAGAAATATCGTCCACGCAAGAGTCTCTAAGCTTCAGGGGCCTCCTTTGGGTTTGAGAGACACTCCTTCACCCGAATAAATTTGGCGTTTATTTTTTTCGAATGAATTGATACAAATTATTATTGAAAATACTAAACGAAAACTTGCTGCGATGAGAAAAAAACTCAGGAATGAGCAAGATTCTTCATATAAAGATAGGAACGTCGCCGAGATGAGCGCACTCTTTGGTGTTGTCTTATCATATTCTATATCTGTCTGTCATTGATTTCTTTTGGGTAAGCGTACACTTTTCAGAAAGTCTAAGAACACACTAACATAGTCCCATTTCCCGAAATAGTGGATAAGATAGCGATTGAAAAAGATCTGAAATCACTTCTCTGAAAAACCATTAGAAACGCCCAGCTTCATTTTAGTCTTCTCCAAATGGTTATATCTTCTGCAATCATATTTTATATAAGTCTATTGTATATATTTCTATATACAAGAAGTTATAAAAATTTGTATAAAGGAAATTATTAGTACTTAGGAGTGCGGAGTGCCTCAGTGGTAGACCACTGAGTTGCCATGCCGGAAATCCTGATTCAAATCCCGCTGTGGGCAAGACTTTTATTTAGCCTGTTTGCAGCCGGAGATGGATCATATAGGATTTAGGACCCTCCTGGGGCTCATTCAGCCTCTATAAAATATTATAAAAATAGGGTACCCAAAATAAGTGACAAAAATCAAGCGGTTGATGGTAATCTTGGACGTCACCTCCTTCCAGAACCGTTGGCCATGAAACAGTCAAATCTCTACCATCTACTGAACCCCAGTGTTGTAGTGGCACAGGCAAAAAACATAACCTTTATGCAAAAGGTTATGGTTTACTTACGAAGAACCTTCTTTAATTAACCTTGAGCATTGATATCTTGAAAACCTTCTAGTTCTTGTTAGCACTTCTTTTATGGTGAACTAGAAATCCATAAGGTTAAAGTTCATATGTGCATACGGATTAAACAAAATGGATATATGTTTTTTGAGTCTTATCAAATTTTCAATTACAATGATTTATAAATAAAATAAATAGCGATTTCAGTATTTGTTACCCATGTTGATGTCTGATGTCGTCCTTCAATAGCCATCTTGTCTATGGTAATGATCGTGAAGAAATTTTGGAACAAATGGGGCAACGGTCGACAGTTTGCCCAGAAATACTTCAATAGCTTTTTGTTCTAGTGCTTCATCGATGGAGTTATTCTAGCAATTCGTTTTCCGCTCAATTGAAAATTGCGAGACCCAAATTTATAACTAGTTATTGTTTGGATGGTCAGTCCGATCTTTTGTATATCAATTTATGAAAAATTGTGGAGCATGTTGGAAGGGTGCTAATTGGAAGATTGAATTTGAATTTCTCTCTTTTTATACATTAACAAGAGAATATTTTCACTATTCTGGAATTTCAATTGTTCCCTTACCAGTTGATGGTGAAAAACACCAAGGCTTTCATGTGCAAATGTTTGAGTGCGGCAATAGTTATAAAATCGTGAATTGGAATTTTTTAGGAATATATTGCACCATTTACTTCAAAAAGTTTTAAACCTCTTTAAAAAAAAGTAAATAAGGACATGAATAAAACAATTAAGACATGAAGCTGAGATAAAAATGTTAAAAACTAATAGATTACATAGTAAGAAAGATATATTGATAAAGGCTACTAATTACGAAACTGTGTTCATAAATCAAATCATGGCATTCGTAGCATCCAAATATTTTATATTGGTATTGTTAGTTATTGCTGATTATGAGCATGTTAAAAAAAATACCTATCTATTTGCGATGAGAGTGAGATCACAAACAGCTGGGTGGAGCGAAGAGGTTTGTTTGTGTGAAAGAGGTTTGCCACTGCCTCAATCTCTTCTTTCATTTTATTTCTTTTCAGTATTTCTACGACCCCGGTGAATAAGTGGTTAAGTCTAATTTCCTCCAAAATGAGTTTCTTGTACTTTGGTAAGCGGAATCGAGTTATTTTCGTAGTGAACAAGAGCCTGAGTTGCCATTGGCTTGATAAGGAGTTATTTTTTTCGTTTCATCCTCTTTGGGGTACGTTGGATCAATCATTTCTTCGTGTGTTGTTCTTTTCTTAGTACCCAGTATTTCTTTATTCTTTCTGATCTTCTTTTCCTCTCTTCGTCTGAAATGATGGGTTTGGATTTTTGTGTAGATTTGTCTTGGAACTTTATGTTTTCATCTTTAGTAATTAATTTAGCTGTTCGATTAATTAGTGAATTTTCTGAAATCTTTAATTCTGTTAGGTCTTTCTCAGTTTCTTTAAACCAGTTGGGTTTTGTTTTGCGGTTACGGAAAAAGTCAAAAATTTGTTTGGTTAATCTCGGTTCATTCTGTGAAGATGACCGTAAAAATGTATTCTCTTTTTCGCTTAGTATCTAAAAGTTTTTCAATTTTCTTGTACAAAGTTTCATTCTTGGTGTATACTATCTTATATCTTGAAATTTTGGTCCTATGATTTTTCTTAAAATTTTCCTTTCCTTTAGCTCAAGTTTCTCCATTTGACCTTAGAAGTTCATGTCTAGTGTTTCTGCTGCATATAGTGCTTCTGGCTTAACCACTGCCTTGTAGTGTGTAATCTTGAATCCCCAGGAAAGAGATTTTTTGTTGTATGTATCTTTTGTTAGTTGGAAGGCCTGTTCAAGTTTATTTTTTCAGAACTCCATTGCTTTGCTTTCCCCAGCAGTCCAACTAATCCGTTCTCCGAGATATTTGAATTCTTTTATTTTTTCAATATTTTGTTCATGGACTTTGAAGTATTTCCGTGGGTGTTTGATGTTTGTCATAATTTTAGTTTTTTTTCAAAGGAGATGTGAAGACATATTTTAGCTGCTTGTTTCTTTAGTTCAAGGATTTACTCCTGTGCTTCTTCCATTGTATCAGAAAACAGGGCCATATCATCTGCAAAAACAATGCAATTTATTTTAAGGTTCTTCTATTTGGAACCCAATCTTTTCTCCTGTGCACAATTGAACAGAAACTGTAAAAGGAGTTATTGCTTATATAACAACTCCATTTTGTACCAAAAACTACGAGAATGATACGATTCCGGTTATCTGAAAGGAGTTAACTCTCTCTTGACAAAATCCTACTTAACCACTTATTCACCGGGGCTGGAGATTTATTCATAATACTTTCACAAATTAATATTTACTTTTTTAGTTTATTCTTTAAAGTTATTATTTATTTAAATTTCATTGGAAAATCCATCGGTAACCTATTCCCAGTTGTCGTGTTTCTGGAATAGAGCAGTTTAGTTTATGGTGTAGTATTTTCTGTCTTTAAAAAAAAACAACGGTACCACTACAACCCGTGAACGGTTTGGGGTTCAGTACATGGGAGAGACTGTACTATTTCATGGACAACGGTTCTGCAAGGAGGTGACTTGTCCTTGGTCACGCTCAACCGCCAGGGTTTCCCCCATATTATGGGTACCCTATTTTGATAACATTTTATAGAGGGTGGGTGAGCCCTAGGAGGGTCCTAGATACCACATGATCTATCTCCTGCTGCAAACCGGTTATTTTCTGTCTTTTTTGTTGCATGATAATTGTGATTTTGACCTGAACTTTGTATACGAAAATTATCTTCCTCAAAGCAATGCAGTAATAAATATTTAAACATATAAGGTTCCATTATTTCGTTTATTCAGAATAAACAATCTTTTGAAGTAATTGCAGTAGGTATCTGCAATTTAATTTTTGAATTTCAACTATAGTATAGAGGTAGAAATGCAATAATCTTTGTTATTGTACTATTTCAAACATTTCAAAAATATTAAATCTTTAACACTATCAATATCCCAGCACATTACTGAATACATTAATAATTACTTTAATAATTTATCAAATTTTTCTGTTAATATTCTAAGTATTATTATCATATAAAGATTAAAAAATTCACGGGGAAAATGTAAAAACTTTTCCTTTGGCATGTCCAGTAACGGTGCTTTTTTTTCTTTCCTGGAAAATCCCGAGTTTTTTTCTAACATCATGCCTTTGAAAAGGTACGAGATATAAATACCAATTTTTTTTATTAATTTTGTATTTTCTGCGATAGCTTCACAGCCTTCTTGGCACAACAGCTGTTATAAATAAAATTACGAGAGGGAATAGTTTTAATATACGGTGACAGCGTGTTGAGTAAATTGAAACCCTTAAATTGAAATTTGAAAGAAACACGAGGTAAAGGCATTGAATGTTGTTTCTTTGTTTTTTTCAGGTGAGGGAGATTTTAATTGAAAATTATTGTAATTATTTTAGGCATGTAGATATGTATTGTAAATAAATCTTTGTTTTTTTCAGAGGAAGGATTCCGTCTTTATTTTATTATGCAAAGGCATTAAAACATTAAATATTTATAAAATATCATTATGTATATGTATATAATTTATTAAGAATGTATAGTTACAATTTTTGTTATTTTATTATTATTAATTTGTTTTTCCTCTATAGAGTTTTTTGTATATATATTTCCTTTCATTGTATATTATGATTCTGTATAGATACATTTAAATTTGTCCAATGGTAATTGTTTTTAGTTTGAGACTGGTCTGTTTGGCACATCGAATAATTTTTGTGAATTCTAGCAAATTTTTTTTTTTTTTAAATTATTTTATTGAATTGTACAACTGTAATATATACATCTAGTACAAGGGCTGTTTGAATAAATAAATACATGAAAGGACATGTAGAGGCACTACCCATTGGCAGCACTCTAATTATATTTCTATTATAGAAGGTCTCGAGGCCATCTTCTCTTCAGACGCCTAGGAGGATTGTCCGGGATGGAATTGGAACCAAGGATGGAAACTAGTGGGTTTGGATGGGCCTGGAGTTTATTATGGAATGATAGGTATCTGGAATGGGCTAAATCGGTAACATATGAAACGTTCAGGTCATTATGGATGGTATTATTTGTGACAAAATAAGGAGTGTTTAGGATTTTGCGGAGGATTTTGGATTGCAAGGATTGAATACGAGAGGAATTTGATGGTTTGGTGGAGCCCTCTAGCAAATTATATAAGAAATAAATATATTAAAAAATCGTAATGTCTATTTATTTAGGAACATATTATTAATTTAAAATTGGTATATAAAATTACCTTAAATTAAAAGAATTATCTCAATTGTGATGAAATGAACTAGTGAAAAAAGTTAATTATTTTCCTCATTTGTAATTTAATTCAGCTAATGTAATGCCCCCAGGATATAACCCCCCATTTCAATTAAACCAATCATTGGAGAGCATTGAAACAGAATTATTGAAGTTTTGAAAGCACATTCCTAATTATCGAATTCATAATATATTTCTTACTAATAACTATAATGTGAGAGGGTAGATTTGATTTTGGCTGATTGCTCAAGTAATACAGCCATTGTTCCAAACAACGGTAGAATTAACGATATCCGATTTCCGAGACAAAAGACTGCACTAAGGTTTGTTCTTTATTCTCTTGTTTTTTCTTCTCATAAAAAATAAAAATGTAAATTTTAATCGTTTTCTTTCTTTAATATTATCATCTTCTATATGATCTTTTTCTTTCGTTGATTTTTTTATTGGGAGAAAACTAAACATTTATGTTTATATATTTTTATTTTAAAGATAAAAGATTTTTCCTGGCCGGGATTCGAACCCGGGTCGACCACATTTCTAGCGCAGTGCTCTAACCATCTGAGCTACCAGGGCTAGTAACCAAGCCAGATTCTCTTCAAAATATTTTAAAATAATCACTATCAATAGAACAATAAATATAAATAAATTATAAATATAACATTGACGTAAGTCAACAACAACCTAATTAAAGTAATGTTTAATGAACATTCTTCCCCGTGTATACATCGCAAATATTGCGAGAACACGGGGATATAGGAACGGTGAAGAGAATTGATTTGTCTGGATTGGTTACGAGCTCTGGTTGATGAGATGGTTAGAGCACTGCGCTAGAGATACGGACGTCCCGGGTTCGAATCCCGGCCAGGACAAATATTTTCTCTTCAAAATGAAAATATTTAAAAATAATCATCATCAAAGGAACAATAAATATAAATAAATTATAAACATTTATTTATTAATTAAGTCAATTATTTAAAATGTAATTGTACTTTGCTCTAAGGCATTATGGCTCATGCTTTATTTTTTGTATTACTATTCTAAAGGGACTTGTCCCAGAATAAATAATATTGTATGACAATAAATAATATCTGCAGCTCCGGTGAATAAGTGGTTAAGTATAATTTTCTCCAAAACGAGTTTCTTGTATTTAAGTAAACGGAATAGAGTTATTTACGTAGTGAATAAGGGGCTAAGTAAGGCATTGGCTTGAAAAGGAGTTATTGTTTATATTACAACTCCATTTTGGGCCAAAAACTACGAAAATGATACGATTCCGGTTATCTGAAATCAGTTAACTCTCTCTTGACCAAATCCGACTTAACCACTTATTCACCGGGGATGTAAATATGATATTATTAATATCTTTGTTATCAAATATAGAATCTCTAAGGAGAAGTTTTTATGAAAGTTCCTCGCAGATATCTAGTTATTTAAATTATAAAGGTGTCACTTGGAGATCGGTGGAAGTTTTATCAACATTTTTTTCATAACTTACACCCTAGGAGAGTCTGCAGATCTCACAGGGTCTATCTAAGGGATATATATCTATATATCCCTATGTATATATATCTATGTATTATGATATTTTATAAATTTTTATGGATAATGAAATAAAGTCAGAATTGTTTCTCTGAAAAAAATAAAGATTTATTTACAATATTTAGAATAAATATTTACATGTCGTAAATAATTTTCAATTGAACATTCCCTCACCTAAAAAAAACAACAAAGAAACAGCATTAAATGCCTTTACTTCGTGTTTATATTGAAATTTCAATTTAAGGGTTTCAACACCTCAACACGCTGTAACCATACATTCAAACTATTCCCTCTCTTAATTTAATTTATAAAATCTGTTGTTTCGAGAAGGCTGTGATGATATCGCAGAAAATACAAAATTAAGAAAACGTTCGTATATTAACGACGTAGATTTCTTAATCCCTTAAGGGAGGAAAAATTTCGAGTGAGAATGTATGTAATTGTTCATTAATCAACAAACACTGGACAAAGCTTTGTAATGTAGTAGAGGTTTGATTCTGCTACCCTTTGTCCTTTGATGCTGCCATCCTTTGGTCCGTATCAACTTCATAGATTGAATTGGAGATCTTCCTTAGAATTTCGTATTATAACATCTGTTGTTCCGGGAAGGCTGTGACGCTATCGCATAAAATACAAAATTAAGAAAACGTTCGTATATTAAGACGTAGTTTTCTTTACATATATATAAAATAGATATTTATAAAAAGATTATATAATTTCTCTGTCTCCGTCGTATTTGACCCCGGAACCTTCAACGTATCATAAACTCACTTGATTCATTAGGATAATCCTGAAACCATAACAATGACGCAAACTATTAAATATTTTCATGATATGCTTTTGTTACAAATGTGAAGTATATCTGGATCCTGTGTGAATATGTAAAGTCGCATTTCGTTAAGTGGATAAGTCAGGACTTGGCTGGAAATGGAGTTATAGCTTACATTGTTACTACACTTCAAGTCAAAGTCTGACTAAGCCACTTACACACTACTCGAATGACACGATTCAGCTTCGCTCTATTTAGTTAATTAATACAGACGAAATTCGACTTAACCTCTTACTCACCGGGGTGGTAGATATATCAATAAATTTTAAATTATTTTCTATCTACCAAAAATAAAAATATATACAAAGAAAACAAACCAAATTTAAGCGTTAATAGATTTTATTTTCGATTAGCTCTTCTTCAAGTTGTTCTGTGAAAATTCTGACCTATTTACCTCCAAAATTATAAATTAAACTACATATTGTGGTTATTCTAATTTTATTAATAAATGTACTAACTACTATGATTAACTTTTCATCAATTATTTAAGGCAGGAAAAGCATTCTTAAAAGATGATTTTTGTCCTTGTCATCACACGTGCGTCTCAGTCGGGTAAAATGCGTCTTTCTAAAATAAGAAAATGCCGTATATTATTTAGAAGAATGGGAGATAGGATTCTGAAGAAACGGATATGTGGAGACGTGTTGTATAACGAGAATCGGAATAAAAGTTTCATAAATACAAAAGAAGATATATTCCTTGACACTGATACACTACTATGTTTATTTATTTATTTTTGGAAGGAAATTTTTTTTATTCCTACACCACAAACCATATTTTTGAAAAGGAAGCATTATGTAGTATTGTTATGTTTAAAAAAAAACAATGCTGTATTTAAAAAAAACAACAACTTTATTTGCAATTTCACATTTTCAAGCAGTATAATTGTGAATACATGTTCCGGACTACCTTTACATGTTTAAATAACAGTGATTTTAATTAATTACAGTTACCTTTTACAAATAAGTTTCACAATAGCAGGAAAAATGTAAAAAAAAACCGCTAAAGACATAAAAAAAAAAATTAAAAAATAAAATAAACAAAAAAATAAATAAATAATAACAATGCTGATAAAATAAAATGATCATCGGCAATAAAACATATATAATAATAATAATAACTTAGAAAATAAATGAATAATTAAAAAGAACTATAAATAAATACAGATAACTTGATTACAATACCTGCAAATAGTGATTTATTAAGAAAGAAGTATATGTTTTGTTCTTTTGTGAGTGTAGCATCGTAGCGAATGTTTGTCATAGTTACCGATTTCTCGGTATAATGGGTTTTCGGAAGTTGGAGTTTTTTCAAAGTATGTTTTTGTTTGGGCTGAAACATATTGTTTAATAGTGAGAAGTTCTCTAAGCATAGTCGATATTTTCGTGTAGCGGGGATAATTATTGATAATCCTCATGCATATGTTTTTTACCCTTTCAAACTTACGATAATTTGAGGCGCAGGTTGAACTCCAGACAGGTGAGGCATAGACTATCAATGGGCGGATTACTGTTTTGTAAAGGATTAGTTTGTTTTTAGGGCTTAGCCTGGATTTTTTATTAAAATAGGGAAACATTTTGTAGATGGTTTTTTTCGCTTTTTCCGTTTTCCTGTTTCTTTGGGTGAAATAGCGGGGAAATTAATTTCGAATGACGTTTTTAAATAGTTCCGGACAGATTTATCTATTTTTCGATTGCGATGGTTAGAGCCAAAATTCGAGGTGGTAGAGTTCGTGGATTGGAAATTACGGGCTAATAAATCGGCTTTGTCTTTGTCCGTGTAGACAAAACTATTGTTTTGTTTCAGTGGGGGAATTTTTGTTGCATTTTTGGTCAGAATTTTATATGCTGTATTAATTCTATCTGGTGGATACGGGTTCGGGAGGTGGTTCATGGACGTAGGTTCGCGAGGTTTGTTGGTGGGGATTGGTGATATCCTCACCGAACCTTTATATCCACATTTAGAGGCTGGGTGAGCCCCAGGAGGGTCCTAGATCCTATATGATCCATCTCCGGTTGTTAACAGACTAAATAAAAGTCTTGCCTGCAGCGGGATTTGAAGTTACTTTTATTTAGTCTGCAGCCGGAGATGGATCATATAGGATCTAGGACCCTCCTGGGGCTCACCCAGCCTCTATAAAATATTTAAAAACACGGTACCGAAAATAAGGGGGAAAACCTGGCCGTTGAGCGAGACCTAGGACAAGTCACCTGCTTGGAGAACCGCTGTCCATGAAACAGTACAGTCCCAACTATGTACTGAACCCCCAGACTCGATCACGGGTCGTAGTGGTACAGGTTAACACTTTTAAGAGACCATTTTACATTGATTTCTATAATGTATTCTTAAATATTTATTGTTACACAGTCTCAGTTAACTAACATTTCTTAATTTTTGTATAATTATATTAAAGGTTAAATATTTTTCTGGCTTGGGGTTAGTAAATTTGCAAATACTTCTATAAAAAGGGTTGTACTTTGAGTTAAACCCTCTGCTAATATCTTTCGAAAATAAATTGTTTTTTAGTTTTTCATAGTGATTTTGCTGGATAGTAAGAGTTTTGCATTAGAAAAATCAGAGACGTTATTAACAATGTTATTGGCGGAGACTATCATTTTAATCTGTGAGATCCAGTTGTAATTTAAATCTTGTTTATGCGAGTCCGAGACAAAAGCCTCTCAAACCAATTGCGTGGCCTTTATCTTCCGTTAATGACAGTATTTTTATGCAGAAATTAAGAATTTTCGTCATGACTTTGGAGTACAATTTAATATAATATTATAGTAATCCATATAATATGGGCTATTGACAAGCTCTAATCTGGTGAGCGTGGTGAGCCTTGAATGTCCTATTTTAAGTCGTGTAAGGAAAACTTCCTCTCTTCGGGAGCTATTACAGGAGCTGCTCCATGGTTTGACATCAGTTTTAATAAGCTTCAATTTATTTGGAGGGATATTGTCCCATAAGACCTGCCACTCTTGGAGCACGTGCTGTCTTAGTGGCCACGCTAGCTCAGATGGGGCCAAGACAGTTTTACCACGACCTGGAAGAGCAAGAGCTTCTTTTGCTGCTCTATCAGCCAGTTCATTACCTATAATACCTAAGTGTGCCGGTGACCAGATAAAATTTATCGATGTTCCAACATCATTATACAATACGTCTCCACACATCCGTTTCTTCAGAATCCTATCTCCCTTTAATTTAGTCATTGGTACTTTTTGCTGTCTCTCTTTTATCATTACTTTTATATTTGTATACATTATTTACGTGTCATTAAATTCACCTATTCATGCATTTCCCCTTACTTTCCTATACTATCTTTCTTTGTTGTATTTTTGGCCGTTAGAGATCGCTGTTAGAGCTTCCGTCTTGCTTTGTAACGTATTTTAATTTGTCAGTTACACGGTTCACCAAGCCGCCTCTCCTTCTATTTGTTTCGTACACATTTTAATATTTATATCTTCTCTTCATCCTTCTCCATCTCCATTCTTCTCACCTATTTCTCCCTTCACCACTTTGGCATCCATCATATGTTGTAGTCAAAGAGTTCATAATTATTGAGCATCATCATTTTTAAAATTTATCTTCTTTCTCGAACTGATAAAATTATATCTTTATTTCTATACGTTTCTTTTATATTTACATCATATATACTTTGTATTTTGTATTGATATAACTTTATTCTAATTGTATACATTTATACATACCGGTGTAGCTTCGTCACTAACTATCAAATTTAATATAATACTATCGGTAGTTGGAGATGTTAGTAGTTAGACGAAGCTGGACCGAGACGAGGCTCAGTTTCAAATAGGTTCTACAATTAATGTATTGTTTACTGTATCATTAATCTCAATTCTCATCAATTGTAATATATATTATATTATATTCATGTATATAATATTTCTGTAAAGTGGGTAACCTTAATTGGAGAAAAACCAAGCGATGGAGTGTGATCTATAAATGTATATATATCTCAGAAGTTAAAGGTATCTAAGAAGAATACCATAGGTACTTTCCATTTAATATCGCTGAGGCCTTTTTAAATGCAGGTTCATCAAAATGGCGTATTGATTATTGTACACAAAGTGCTTGATGGATACGTCGCGGGTCGGAATTCTAAGGAACAAAAACATTTTTTTTGTAGGAGGGGGGATCTGTAGTGACCCTGACAAATCCAAGTTACTATTCACAATTGTTTAAAATCTCAAGATTCGTACTTTTTAATTATTGAATTTCTATTTTTCTTTTTAACCTTTTGGTCAGATATATTTTATACTTATTTTTCTCTTCATGTTTGTTATTCTAAAGGGACTTGGCCCCAGAATAAAGTTTCCTTTCTATTCTTTTATATTACTACTGCGAATTAGTCCTTAACGTTTCGTTAAGGACACAAGGAATGCATTCTGTCTTCCCATTAGTTAGAAAGGTTATGGTATGGCCTGTATTAATAGCCTGTCCTTTTTATTAAACAGGATTAGGAAAGGGCCTTAAATGTAGAAGAAAGACTAAGGTTTTGGAATCAAGAGCTCAATAATAAAAAAATCTGAATAAAAAAGGATTCTTAAAACTATTTGATAAAAATACCACGCATCAATAGCTGACTCAATAAAAGTAGAATTAACATATTCATGTCTATTATTGTATATACTATATTGCACCTTCAGAAGAACAACCCAAAACTCACAAATTACCATTTTTGAGCTAAATCTTTAGTAGCAATATTTTTGGTTGGAGCTTTTAAATTCAGGAAAGACATATTTGATATTCCGCTTCCAAATTGTATAAGAATGTATATGAGTATTTTGTGACAAATCGATAGCTTGGAGCGTTTGTATAGTAAATGTTGAAGTACTCTTCATTATTGAAACCAAATTTGGCAGGATTGGAGTAGCGGGGATAGAAAGCCTGCCTTTGTCTGAGAGACTTCGCTAACGACCATCTTAGAAGTGACTTACATTAACCTGCCTTATGTCTCTTCTTTGTAAATGTAATTTTTTTTTGTAAATATTATTAAAATAAATGTATATAGATTAGTTTCCTTAAGCTTTATTTTAATTTAAAACCTGAATTAACTCCACTGAGCAAGCCGAGGAGGAGAAATATGTTGAACATACCGGGAATCTTGTGAGTTCTATTTTTTTTTCTTATTTACATAAATTGCAATGATGGATTATCGAAATGGATTCCTTACTTTTTTTTAATTTTTTCACCTTAATAACTCGGCCAAAGGCTAATATAGTCATAGTATATAAGCTGTTTATTGGTGTTTCAGTCTAGTAAAATATAGAATTAGTTTCAAAAAACAAAAACATGTGAAAGTCCATTAAAACTTTTATAGGATTGGATAACCCAAAAATCTCAAAATATCTTTCTGTAATATTTAAAACAAAATTACAGGAGAAAGTATTTCATCCATTATATTTATTGTGAATCTTGCTTAATGAGATATTATCGAAATGCTTTATATTATTAAGGATATTTAAAACAAACAAATACAAGGTAGCAACTTGATGTTATAAATACGTTCTTATATAGAATTTTGATGGTTTATTTATTTGACAGAAATTTTAAATAGTTTTAGTATCAGCAGATTAGTACATTTTGTTGTCGCCCTACTCAGCTGGAAGGGGCAAATGCAAAATAAACCCGCACAACAGTCTGATCAATCGGTTGAATATCCACGGTTCTTGCAGCAGCTCAACTTCTGGTAACTATTATAAATATATATATATATTTAAAACGATGTACCAATACAACTCATGAATGGTTTCTGATTCAGTGCTTGTTTTTCACCGAGTTTAAAGATAATGCTAGACGCAAGGCCGTAGATACGTTCAAATAATATTTTTATAATATTTATTAAAATAATAAATATTATAAAAATAGTTTATAATATATATTAAACGAAATATATTTAATATTTTAAATATTTCTAATTTGATCGGATAATTCAAGAAAACAAAGCCTCAAGTCTCAAAAATACTGGAAGAGCTCTCAATAAGGAGATGAGAAGAAATTCATTTATACTTACCTACATAAGTATTTAATGTATTATATCAATATTTATTATGTATATATTATTATTTATAGATATTTATATAACATAATGTTTGTTTAAAAAATACCAAACGAATAAATAAAATAAAAATTAGAATGCAAATGAAACAAAAACAAAGTCTTTCAAACCTGTACCGCGACAACTTATGAAAGTATTCGGGATCATTACGTGGTAGGGACTGTATCGTTTCTAAACTACACCGGATATACTGTATTTAGGAACGTCTGATATCAAACTCATAAGCTAGATTTCTTTTCTCCAATTACGGTACCTTTTTGTATAAGCAGGATGAACCCCTGGAGGGTCTGGGGATCCCATATAGTCCACTTTTGGTTGTTAAAGTATCACTCAAACAATGACATAACTCATTCCATTAGTGGAAGCTCTCTAATTCAGGAATATCTGATATTCCATTTTCAAGATTTCATTTTTTTTTTTTTTTAATAAAGTCATAATATGAGTATTGCCATGCTTGAACTTTAAGGTTTATGGGAATTGTCGGGTATCAATAACTATTTTTTATTTTATTTTTTTCTTACTTCCAAACGAATATTTTATTAAATATTTTTATTTGAAAAGAAAAGATATGTCCGGGACTCGAACCTGGGTCGTCCAGATCACTAGTCTGAAACTACCAATTGGTAATTATACAACTCAAAATATGACTTTATTAAAAAATAATATAATAATATTAATATCTGGCGCAACAACTCGTCACCGAGTCTGGGCCGCCACTAGCATTCTCCGCCAGTCAGCTCTATCCTGCGCAGCATCCCTCCAGTTCGTGAGAATCTTCTTGGGAATCCCATCCGTGCCACGTGACCTGCCCATCGCAACATCTGAGGTCTTATAAAGGTCGTAAAACTCTCTATTGTATCGCCTTCTCCATATTCCTCCCGCTTTTACTGGTCCGAAAATCTTCCTCAGGATTGTCCTCTCGAAGATTAGGATCCTTTTCTCATCTGCCTTTGTTAGAGCCCAGGCCTCTGATCCATATGTGAGTATCGGTCGAATCAGTGTTTTGTAGATCAGCAGCTTTGTCTGCCCAGAGAGGAACCTGCTAGTTTGTTGCTTCCTTAGGCTATAATAGCACCTATTAGCTGAATTAATTCTTCTTCTTATCTCCTGAGACATGCCATTTTGTGAATTAACTTCTATTCCTAAATAGATGAAGCTGTCAACGCAATCGAATCGGTACTGACCAACTTCGAAGTAATTCTCTTTTTCCTGGGATCCTCCTATTCGCATATACTTGGTCTTCTGTATGTTGACATTATGCTCAAGTTTCTTGGCTGCCTCTTCCAGTGCTAAGAAAGCTTCCCTCAGCGCCGTTTTATATCTTGCCATTATGTCAAAGTCATCAGAATATCCCAGGGTATGGACTAGTCCTTTAAACAGGGTTCAACCTACCTGAATTCCGGAATTTCTTGTGGCCATTTCTGCTCCAAAGTTGAAGAGTAGGGATCTCCTTGTCTCACTCCCGTATCTGTGTCGGGTGTAGTATACTGATTTTTATTCTTTTTTTTTTTTGTTATAAGTGGAATGTGAAGCTCTCTTCAATTCATAATTCTATAAACCTTTATTAAGCAAAGAAATGTAAATAATATTCTTAATTATGTTAATTTGAATTACTTTTTTTCATATATGACATTAAGTATTATAAAGGAAATTTAAATAAATATTTAATTAACAATACTAATATTTATACAACTCTATAATGAGTCCGACCGAAGAAAGAAAAGTCTGTTTGACTAATGTTTTTGTTTTGTTTTTAAAAATACTTTATTAATCCCTTTTCTCATTATGGAAATGCGTCTGTTTGTGCAAGTTAAAGCATGGTCCTACAATAACACCAAATTGATGTTTCGAGTTGAATAAGTAAATATGAATTGTACGTTTGTACTACTTCATTAACACAGATCTAATTGAGAGAGAGGGCGGCTATTCTGTTTAAAGTATTTGTCTTTCATTAATTAAATTACTAAAACAGTTTAAATCAGTGACTTATATCTCCCATTATCGATTTTCTGGTTTTCAGAAGACCAAAAGAATATAGAATTAATATTGAAAAAAAAATCGTACCTCAATTCATTTTATACACTATTTTAATTTAAATCATGTATTTATAGGCCAAAATATGAAATATATAGGTGCAGACAATGAAAATTAACAGTACATTATTACTGTTTATTGGGTGGTTATAAAATAATATTCCCAAAGACATTTATAAAACACTTTCTACCGAAAATGGCGTGGATTAATTAAATAATGAAATAAAAGAACAGGAAGAAAAATTTAATTTATAATATAATTTAACTGAGGAAAAAATTAAAAATATATGACCAAGAGGAAACATCTAAACATATAATATTTATTTTATTTTATTGCTATTGTTTATATATATATATATATATATGTGTTATTAAGAATGTATAGTTACAATTTTTGTTTATTTTATTATTATTTATTTTTTCTTCTCCGTTGAAATTTTTTTCTTTCATTGTATATTTTGATTCTGTACAGATACATTTAAATTTGTCCAATGTAATTGTTATTAGTTCGATACTGGTATATTTGATAAAGCATATCACTTTTGTGAAAAGAAGCAAATTATATTAAAAAAATAAATATTTAAAAAAAATACAAATAATTAATTCGCCGTTTCAAGACAAAACTTTTTATTTCCCAATTAATTTAGACATGAGGCTCATATGCATGACTATTATAAGTTCTGTTTAGTCTTACGGAGTAGAGCTTTGGGCTACACTAAATCATCGAATTCCTCTCGTATCCAATCCTTACAATCCAAAATCCTTCATAAAATCTTAATCCCCTCACTTCGATACGAAAAAATTAATCCATAATCAGCTTAGCTCTGGACGCGACCTGATTATGTCGGGACCCGATACCAGTCCTTTCATGACAAATATATTCCCTCACAGTTGCAAAACTAGTTTCCTCTTCGATTCCCGATAATCCTCCGATGCGTCTGAAAAAAAAGGACTCGTGACCTTCTTAATATGTTGGAGTTGTTATTTGAGTACTACCACTGAGTAGTTTCTCTACATGGCTTTATTCGTACCGTTATGTAAATTTTATAATCTTATATCACTTGAATTTTTATAATTAAGAAAGTTTAATAAATGATTTGAAAAAAATAAGAAAGAAAGAAACTACAAAAAATATAATTAATGACACCAGAACCTGTTGTGAAAATTAACTGTAATGATAAATTTAACTGTATTAAATTAAAAATAAATTAATGTTCAAATTAAATCGCTTACAAAATAATAAATGTTTGTGGTTTTCTAGTTGAAATGATATAATAAAAACTCTTATCTGCGTGTAGAAGTAGATTCCATTAGATAGTAGATTCTCGGCAGGGTGAGCTGGATGTTGAGACGACAGAGGATTTTCGTCGGCAGGGCGAGCGAAGATGTTGATACAATAGAGGTTGAGATGATCGACTGGGTCAATTCGAATTGGTCGAATCGATGATGAAGTTTAAACTAATTACACCTGCAGGTGGGCAACAAATTAGTATCTTCATTAAATTCACAAAAAACAACTCGGAGCTATAGCTTGCGATGTGCACGTCAAGAGGCTCGCCCAACACTCTGACTTGCTTGATGTAGTTGGAGCGAAAAAAAAGCCGATCGACTCCGCTTTTGTTTTTCTCACTTCTTTTGTAACATATGTTTTCAAACTTATTAAAAATATTACACTTATTACTAAACAAATAAAATTACCTTTTGAAGTTAAATTATTCTAAACAACTATGAAATAAACGTTTAAATAATTATATTAAATAAAAAATGTGAAAAATAAATAAAGATAATGTTCTTTCTTTTACGAAAAAATGATTTAATTTTTTATGATTAAAACTAATAATACTTTATAAGGTTACTACTTCATCTGGCCTTAACACATCTTAATTTCCTTTAGTCTTTTCCCATCGAAACAGTCTTGGTCTGTTATTGTCCGTCCCTCAGTTTCTTCCTTCATCTGTTTGATGTACCCCCCAGCACTCTGTATCCTCTCATTTTATATAAGATTTCTCTATTTTATCTCTTTGGGCGCATCCTCACCATATCTCCATAGAACCATAAAATTCTTATTCTGATGCCCGCTTCCAAATCATTCACTTCTTTGTATGTATCCTTATTAGATCTCAACCTATAGCCTTCCGGTGTCTTCGTTGGGCCGTAAATCCTTGCTAGTATTCGTCTTTCTATCCCTTACATTTTCCTAGGCTGGGGAGGGAAACAGTTTCCATTCCGTAGTCACCGGTTGTACAGTACGACTGTATTGTAGTGTCATATCTTCTGTTTTTACAGGCTCCTTGTATTATATAAATTGATTCTCGCGAAGCTTAGTCTTTCCAATTTAGTGATTATCTTTTATATGCATTCCTTCTCCGACCCATTGCTACTTACGATTTCTCCCTGGTACTTTAATTTATTTTGTTACTTTAATTCTCCCGTACGTAGGCTCTACTATTTGAAAGTTTCTATCTGTAGTCATTCATTCTGTTTTCTCAAAGGATATCTGTAAACCTGCCTTTTCAGATATTTCCTTTAAAGAGTCCATCTGCTCTGTTGCTTCGCTTTAGTCTCCGCCATTGAGGGCAGATCGTCCCCATTTGTCAGGCATCTTGCTTTAATTCTTTAATAATATCTTACCTACTCTTTACATATTTTTATAACATTTTCAAATACACTTTTTTATTATACTGTTTTAATTTATATAGTTTATAGTGCTTTTATAATTCAATAGTAATTTATTATTGTATTAAAACAAATTTAATATTAAACTATATACAATAGTGCATATGCAATAATAAAAAGTTAAGAAATCCTGAATCTTAGAACATCTACCTGCGATTTGGTGGTTAAGAGCTCACTTTTCAAAAGTCCGCAATTTCGTGACCCATGTAATCATTCCAATTGATTGCATTCCTAAGGTCTCTTCAGCGTATCGATTCCCGTTTAGAATTGATTGAATAGTATTACGGCAATGTGACCGGAGCGTAGAAACCTAATCATCCAATTCATTGTATGCTCCGAATCAGGAACAAGTCATTCCTGGATTAACTCTCAAGCTAAGTTATTCAATACTGAATAATTCGTTATTCATCGGGTTGAGTCACGCTCTGATAAGAATGTCACGACAGTTTCGAAGGCTCGGTAAGGTCACTATCAGATTCCAACAAAATGTCTTATTTTCATACCAATTAAAAAAAAAAGTTCATTTATAGAATAAAAATAATTGAGGTTTAGGTAGACATTTTGGTTTCGGTTCAATGTTAAATTTATTAAAGTTACTAATTAAATAACAAATGATGAAATAATTAAATCTGTATTATTTCAACCTACGAAGAGTTCAGTACATGGTAGAGACTGTATCTAGAACAACGGTTTCACAGGGAGAGAAGATATCTGATATCATAATCATCTCTAAAATTAATATGAGAATAAAAGATTCCATGATGTGCCTCACAAATATCATCAATTTTCCACACCGTTCCATCTTTTTTATTGGGTATAGTCAATACCTTCATTGGTTCTCTTGTATTTAGTACAAGGTAGAAAACATTTTAACTCAATGCTAAAATCATTATTAAATAGGACATTTACTAGACTGAAAAGACAAGAAACAGCTCGCCGTTTCACTTCAACATTTACTAGACAAACGCTCTAAGCTCCCAATTAATTATAAAATACTCATATACATGACAACCATAAGACCCATCTGGACATACGGAATAGAGCTTAGGAGCTCCACTAAGCCATCTAATTACTCTCGTATCAATCCTTACAATCCAAAACCCTTCATAAAATCATCAATGCTCCTTACTTTGTTACGAATAAAGTAATCATAATGACCTTAATGGTCCATTTGTTACTGATTTGGGCCGAATCCGATATCAATATTTTCATGACAACTTCATTTCCACTCAAAGGCACTTGTTTCAAACCTCGCGCCCTCTTCAATTCCTCCGAGGCGTCTGAAAAGAATATGGCCTCGTGACCTTCTAAGTTGAAATTTTTATTTGAGTACTACCAACGGGGAGTATCTATTCTATTTATGCCGGGTCATTATATTTACTGGATGTATTCTGTAAACAGTTGTAAATTTCAATAAATATATTTTTTTTAAATAGAACATTGCTCTTTTCACGTTTTATCCATTTCCTATAATTAGTAAATAATTAAGTAATAAATAGAAAATAATCTATACCTCTAAAACCCGTGAAGGTCTTGGATACTTGATTTAATATACCCTATGTTGGTGATTCGAAAAAAAATAACTCAAGCAATATTTAAAATAACCCCAACAGAGACTATACTGTTTCTTACATAAAATTTGAGTAAGAAAGTGTTATGTCCGAGAACAGGCTTAACTTCCAGCTTTTTCCCAATAAATTGAACCCTTTTTACATAGACTGGGTGAGCCCTAATAGAATCTGTAGATCACACAGGATCTATCCGTGCCTGTTAACAGATTAATTTCCTCAACCAGATGTAGGAATCATTTATCCGCAAACAATTATTCAGAATAAAGAACAAATATATAAATACCGATATCAATGTAAAGATTATAAAGGTCTTAATACCTGAAACTATATTTTAAATAACTCCAAAACCTGTAACCACTAGGACCCGTGAACGAGTCTGGGGATCTGTATATGGTAGAGACTGTACTGTTTCATCGAAAACGGTTTAAATAAACCAAAATAGACAGAGATTAGGTTTATCGAAACATTCAACGTGAAGCAAAATGCATTTCGTATAGACTACATACTTCAGATCACGTTTCCAATATTTCTTTATGCGCTGACAACCACGTTTATATGACCTGTTCAGCTTCGTCCAACCTTCTCTGGCCATTCTTCATTGTAATGCTTTTCCAGATTTTTCACTCAGCATTTAAATTCTAGCATGTGAGAATAACGTTCAACTTTTCCTTATCTATTACTACTTCTTCTATATTCCACGTATTCGTGAACTTATTTTCCAATAAGAGTCAAATATTTGCTTGGCGTTTCTATGCTTTTCTATTCTATACTGATGACAGAGGAATGTCCTCCTCCTATTTTGCATACTATCCGAGATTCTTTCCACTTTTTGGTAGATTTCTCTGCTACTTCCAAGTTGCCATCCGTCTTCAGTCTGATTTTTCACGCATGGTTCTTCTTAGAATTCTTTTTTCCAAGACTTTCAGTTTTTTTTTAGACTATAGTCATATTTTTAGTCTATAGTTCATCGAGAGACATTCCGTTTTTATTACAGTGTAATAATGTCTTATTCTGGTATTCCAGGAGATCCACTTCTTGTAGTAGATATTCTTTTTGATTATATAGCCCCTTCCTGATTTAGAATCCTATCTTCAACATCAGCTTTCTCTAATCCATTCTCAAGTATAGTCACTCACATATACCTGAGATTTTATAGGACCTTTCTTCGGTTTGCGACTAATTATTACGTGCTGACTTAATATTTGATTAATAATTTTAATCTATACATCCTTAACTATTATTTAAAATTCAATAATTAATTATCAATTTAAATTGGTTTAATATTATACATTAGCTAACTTTATATATTTATATATATATATATATATATAATATTTGATTAGAATACAACGGAGAGAGCTTATATTAATGGAAGGCGGTAGTCCTGGCAGGAATACAGATGTAGCGGGTGATACTCAATATTCCAAGAACACCCGATGCTGAAAGCGCTGGAGAATGTATTTTATTATATATAATGTAATATATATTGTAAATTATTATATAATGGGAGCGGAGTGGCTCTGTGGTAAAGCTCTGAGTTCCCATGCCGAAAATCCTGGTTCAAATCCCGCTATTAGCAAGACTTTTATTTAGTATGTTTGCAGCCTAAGATGAATCATCCTAGGACCCTCCTGGGGCTCACCCAGCCTCTCTAAATAGGATATCCAAAATAGGACAAATCACCTCCCTGGAGAAGCGTTCTCCACGAAACAGTACAGTCTCTACCATATACTGCAACTGAGACTGTAGTTGTATAGTTTTTATTATTATATAAAATATATTATTAATATGTGCTAACTAAATATATATATATATGTTACGGTAAATGTATGCTCTTGGGAAATGTACACTTTTACCGTGATACCTTACTAATGTGTACATTTCCCAAAAAGTTAGGTATAAGTGAACTGAATATAATGTTTATGTACGTTTCCCGGCAAATGTGTACTCTTGCCTTCACGTTTTGGTAAATTTATACTTTTACCTTCATGTTTTAAGAAAAGTTGGAAAATAAATAAATTAAAAATGTTGTTGCAGTAAAAAAATATTTATTTAAATAAACATAATACAAAAGGCTTTAATAACGAAAATCATTTTAATTAAAAAATGTAAATGACAAATAAAACATACTTTTCTTTGCATATTATATAATATGTCGTAGGTTATGATCCCAATATTCATAAATACAATTTTCGTCCTAGTTTTTGAGGAGCGATACGATGGGAATCAAACTAATAATAATAATAACATACTTTTCTTTATTGTAACAGTTAAATTTTATAAAACTATAAAAGGAACATATAGAAATTTCATAAGCAAAAAAGTTTTAGTATTTGAGCAAGAATTGCTGTTGTGGCACTTGGAATTACATAATATTCCAGCATTTTTACAACTGCATTTTTTTGAGGAACATGTTCCTATACAGATGCATCTTTTAAAACCTTATCCACCAGTAAGGGACAGCATTCCTATAATTTCTCTTACCGATTTCTCAACATCTTGAGGAACATCTTCGTATGATATAAACTTTTGTTCGCAAATGGCGAATTCATGGCTAGAATAAGATTGTTTTCAAACTCCCTGTTTAGTTCCGAATTTATATAAATTTTTATCGTCATTTCTAGACAAAACAACGCAAATCGAATTTTTTGGATCCGTTTTACTACGACCAACGTCTGGAATGGAAACTCTAACATTGTCACCAATCACAGCAGCAGGAAATTTTTCTTTCGAAAGATTTCGTATTTTGTATTCTCACATTTACCAAAAAGACATGGTCATTGTAAATTCAATGTACATTTCCCTTCTTTGAAATTGTAAATGTTAGTTGAACGCACATTACCCAAACGAGGAGGCAAATGTGCACATATATATATATACAACTGTACCACTACAACATGGACCTGGTATTAAGTGCATGGTAGAGACTGTACGTTTCATGGACGACAACGCTCAATCAATTAAAACAATAAACAAAGAAAATCCACCGCCAGATTTTCCCCCTTATTTTTGGTACCCTATTTTTATAATATTTTATAGAGGCTGGGTGAGCCCCAGGAGGGTCCTAGATCCTATATGATCCATCTCCGACTGCAAACTGACTAAAAGGAAAAGTCTTCTCTGCAGCGGGATCTGAACCATGATTGCCGGCATGGCAACTCAGTGCTCTACCACAGATCCACTCCACCCCGCGCTTTTGTTTAAACGGGTAACGAATTACGTAAATATATAATACGGCTTATCGCCAGTGCAGAGACCTCAGCCTACAACCACTACAGCTCGACCACGCAGGGTTAAACAAGTCACCGCACCCACTATTTGCCCTGAAGATGGCCTACATATTAGGCCGAAACGTTGGCACAATTAAAAATTTAATCCATCATTAGAATTATCTAGTCAACTATTTTCCATTCCAAATTCAATTTGGTTAATTTTCAGCCTCTTAATAAACTTTATAACCTAAAATATGTTAGTCTGAACAAATAGTTATAAATGCAATAATGCTGATTTATGGGATACGTGTTGTATTTATTTTCCGTGTCTATATATATCATCAGCCCCGTGAATAATTGGTTAAGTTGAATTTTGTCCAGCTAACTGTATTCAGGGAAACGGAATCATGTCATTCTCGTAGTTTTTTCTTTCTTTCTTGAAATAGAATTTTAATATAAGTAATACTTCTTTCTAAAGCCAATGCTAGACGATTCGATACAAAAATAGTGCGACTCCGCTCCTCTAAATACAAGGAGATTGTTGGATTTAAACACTTATTTACCGGGGCTGTTTGATATATTACGATATTAGTGCAAAATATATAGAACTGAAAGTTCCACCCGTAGTCTGCAGCCAATAAATAAATAAAAAATAAATAGTTTATAAAAATATTCACAAGCGATTATCAGCAAAAAAAAAAAGACAGGAGGGAGGAAAAAACAACATATTTTGTGCTAAGAGGCGAAAATTCTATTGTAGCAGCTTACAAACGATTTATTTTTTCAGGTTGTTTTTTCCAGGACGATGAATTTTATGTTCATTTTTTTATTTTGATTTAGATATCAACCAACAAAAACGGTTTATTTCATAATAAAAAGGTCTCTATCGAAGCTAAAAGGAAGTTAGACAATACCAAACACTCTGCAAATAAATTACTGGCTCTAGAAATGGATTTCTGGGGAAGAAGATGTTAAGATGAAATATGGTGTTACCTCATCTTAACATATTGGCATTAGTGAATGTAGATTGTCATGGCATGAAAATGGATCAGGATGGTCCATTGGAGCACTTAAATATTTCCCTGAGAAAAGAAGTAGGTAAATCTTGGAAGCAGGAAATGATTGGATTGAGGAAATGAAAGAAGATATTGCAGCTAGAGGTCGGACGGACGAGGGTCGAATGGGCAGGTGATATTGGAGATAAATTGTATTGGGGATCGGGATGTGATAAATATTGTAAAACCCCGAAGAAAAAAATGTTATAATATTAAATATTTTCACTTCTTTTCATATCCCTTCACTCCTTTCTTCCCACCTTTTCCTCATTCTTTCCGATTGTTCTTTCCTCGATCCATGCTATTCCTTATCTAGCATCTCTCTTTCCCACAAGGACCTTAATTTCTTTTAGTCTTTTTCCATAGTCATCCCTTTCAAAACAGTCATGGTCTGTTATTTTTAGTCTCTCAATTTCTTCCTTCATTTGGCTCATGATACCCCAAGGACTCTTGTATCCTCTCGTAAAACTAACTGTATTAATAATTTTTTTTTATGGGTACACTTACAAGCAGCCACATATTACGCCAACTTACTACATTGTGATAGATCTCTAATGACTGCTTTTATATTGTACTGTATTATTATAACTTTTAGGCAAGCTAGAATTAAAAATATATACTATATAATGAACAGTATACGTACGGTGGCAACGTACTTGGACTTCCAACATGGGTTTCATAAGGTTTGCCACCGAGGTCTACTGTACAAACTAAAGAAAGTAGATACCCCGAAATACTTATATGCTATTCTCAGCTCATTCCTGGACGGTCGAACATTCTCTGTTAGAATAAATAACACATATTCAACTGTGAGAGAAATCCATGCAGGTACTCCACAAGGTTCAGTACTTTCTCCTATTCTATTCAACTTTTATCTTCACGATATCATCCAGTTTACACATACCTCCATAGCTATGTTCGCCGACGATTCAGCCGTTTTCTCCCAACACAATGACATAATAGTAGCCAGAAATACTTTGCAGAGCCACCTAGATGATCTTGAGGAATACTTTAATATATGGAGAATTACTCTTAACATCGAAAAATGCACCTCAAAAGTATTTACGCTTAGACGGCCACCAGACCCGCCTGAGCTAACCCTCGTAGGTAAAAACGTGAAATGGAACCCTGCCAGTGAAGCTTTACGATACCTTGGAGTTCACCTGGACCGACGCCTAACCTGGAATACCCATATCAATATTAAATTAACCCAAACCTACGCACGGTTATCAATGCTCTACCATATCGTAAATAGAAAATCTAAATTAAAACCAGATATAACAATTCTCATTTATAAAACAGTCCTAAGGCCATTACTGATGTGAAGTCTGGGGAGCAGCATCCTTTACGAAAAGAAAAACTTTGCAAACTTTTCAAGACAAGATCCTTATAATGGCAGTGGATGCTCCCTGGTTCATCAGAAATAGTCAACTGCACCGAGAACTACAAATAGAAACAATAGACGACCACATAAAAAAAAGATTCAGAAAATTTCACACCCAACTAACAGCAGTTAAAGGAGCAATAAATTACAAGGTAGGAAAGCAGACATCATCTCGAAGACTAAAGCCCAGGTTACTGCAGGACATCTTATTATAAGTTGTACAAGTTTTTTTTTTTTTTTTTATTCTCTTTATTTCCAGATCGGCTATTCCTAGCCTTACATGGTTTTTTTAATAATGAAATTTTAAGATTTAACACTTAGTGAAAGTGTGGGTTTCGTCTCATGCAAGACACCCCTAACTGTACATTATCAGATTATTTACAGAGAAGATGTAAATATATAATAGCGTTTTTTCATATAAAAGAATAATAGTAGTTTGAATATAAAGCATGTAAATAAGTAAACAAAAATAAAATTAATGTAATAATAAACAGAACTATAGTACTATAAAACGGAAAACTGAAAGAAAACAGGATTATATTACATTTTGTTAAAACGATTGGTGAGAAACGTTATCTATTGAGATCACATCAGAATATCTTTCAAGAGTCTTGGTTTAGTCTTGGGGATGAAATAGGTTGGCCTACGTTAAATGCTACAGCTCCTTGGACTGCTGGTAATCCGCTCTTAAATCTGGTGTAACGTTTTTTAATAAATTCATCAATCGACTCTAGGTTTAGCTCTCGGTGAAGTTGACTGTTTCGTACAAACCAAGGCGCGTTTACTGCGATCCGTAGGATTTTATTTTGAAAAGTTTGCAATTTTTTTTTCTTTGTTGTAGACACTGCACCCCACACTTCACAACCGTACATTAGTAGAGGTCTAATTATGGTTTTATAAATTAATAAGGCTGTTTCTGGTTTTAATCTGGATTTTCTATTAATTATGGGATAATGTAGAGCTAGTCTTGCGTAGGCCTGTGTTAATTTAGTGTTGATATGCTGGTTCCAGGTAAGGCGACGATCTAAATAAATTCCGAGATATTTTACAGCTTCTCTATTCCACGGGAGGTTGCTGCCATTGAGCACTAGCTCAGGTGGGTCTGAAGGGCGTATAAGGGTGAAAATTTTTGCGCAGCATTTTTGAACTTTAAGGTCAAATTTCCATTTTAAAAAGTATTGTTGTACAAGTTTATAAAGTAATATTACTACCTTAAATTTATTTTCCAGCTATTTCATATTTGTAGATTTTTAGACAGTTAACCAATAGTTATAACGATGTGTTTAGTTAGGGGTGTCTATTGTACGAGATTATACCCCCCCCTTAATCAATTGTTATAAATAAAAAAAAAATCAATATTATAACAACCATGTAAGGGGTCACCAGTCCGATCTGGTAAAAAAAAAAAAAAAAAAAAAAAAAGAACAGTAAAATTCCCTTTTCGTACCATAAAAGTTTAATTAAATGAATAAATAGCATATTTTTTTAATTTTTAATAATTAAAAAGATGTTTTGGATATTTAATATTCTCATATCTCTAGTCTAAAAATACAGGAATAGACAATTATCGGGTGTCTAATGAGCACACTAGGCTATTATGTTCATAATTTGGGTTCGTAACCACATTTTATATTTATAGTGTTTATATTTAGACTTCACAATTATAGACAACTTCCTGTATCTTCCATGTTCTTTTATAATAGGTCAGTGGCCAGGTCTTTGAAGCTTGTAAAAAATTAATGAGAATTGCATTAATTGGATTCTCTTCTAGAGGTCTGTTGTGTGTTTACCAATTTACTAATTAATTTAACCATCAATAGATTATTCATAAATCTGGGTTAAGTAAGCTAGAAAACAATTATATTATATATACTTTATTCATACAACTTGAAATAAGATTAATGATTCAATTTATACATTGAAAAGTATACTTAATGCTAGAGGATTGCTATAAAATACATATAGGAATTAAATTACAACTTATCTTGTGAAGTAAAGGTAGATTAAATCTGTAGGTAGGTCTCCTCGCCCCTTCTTCTTTTGGATCTTCTCAGAAAGTGTCTTTTCCAAGCTGGAGTCTTATACCCTCCCATTGGTAATTCTTCACCCACCTTGACCATGTGGCCAAACCATTCTACCTCAATGTGCAAATATATATTTATTTTTATTATAACACCAGGGACGGTACATAGCAACATTAAAATGAAACGAAGTTTGTATCTTAAGTCTTAACCACTCTTTCCTTCAGAATGTATTTAGAAGTATTGATGTGAAGTGTCTTAAGTTAGTGTCGGCAAAACGAAAAAATTAGAGACTCTATTTCTCAATACTCAACTAAAATGTTAGCACAATATCAGAAAAAACACATCTTTTAATTAATTACGTAATTTTTTTTATGGAATGATTTCTGTGCTAATTATGTATTCCGTTTTAGCTCTTTCATTTTTTTTATCATTAATGATATTATTCGAAGTTTTTGATTACAACTTAATTATGAAATCGCATAAATACCTTCACTGCTTAATTGGAATTCCTTATTGATCAGCTGGCGAATAACAGGGTTACAACAACTTTGTTAATTCAGCGGATTATATTATCTCATAGGGATATTAATTACATTAAATCCAGTTTTAATCTTTGTTTTTAAATCATATTGTTCAATATAAAAAGCCCGCCTTTTTGTACCAGAGGCAGTGCCCTACCAACCGTAGTGATAGTACAGTTCATGTACATACATCAGTAAACAAGGAACAGCTAGGATAGGAGTCATGTGTTCTAGACTTACATAAGAACGGAGTAGAGACCTCACAGTTGCATAACTCAGTAACTAAAATCATGTTATTTTTGTATTTCTTAGCATTATACTATGTACAGTCATAATGTATTTTATTTTCATCATTCACAATGTAATAATCTATTCCACACAAATCATACAGAGAAAGTACCATATGCCACCAAGGGAAGGTATCTTATAACTTAAACAGATATATTTTTATTTGAAACGAAAAGACCGGGACTCGAAACCAGGTCTTCCAGATCGCTAGTCTAGGACTCTACCAACTGAGCCATCCATATATTTTCTTTTCAAATAAAAATATTTATTTGTTTATATTATATATATTTATTATATATATACAATTAATAAAATCAACAATTAAATACATATAGATATAATTAGCATTACTTTCGGGTAATTTTTCTTGGAAATTCAGTTATATTTAAACCGAGTATATTTGTTTTAATCCTTTATTCATCTAGAGTGATTGATTGATTGAACGTGTTTAGTAGGACAAAATACAAAGAAATATATATACAGTAAAAAATCATTAAAACTTAACTAGAACACTAGACAATGGGTGATCCGTCTGTCGAGGTCTGTGTTAACAATCTCATTTATTTTTCTTATCTCTAAAGTATAAATTAATAAATAAATATAAATATATATACATAGATACATAAATAAGAACAATTAAAAAATTAATATATGAATTCTATTAGAGCATCCAATAATAAAAATAATATCTCAATTCAATTAAAGCCTTTAATAGTGCATATACCAATATAAGTACATTTCATATTTCAATTATTATAATTCAGTTGGTATTTATTTATTTTATTACCTATGCTTCCCTATTTTTGTATTTAACCATCTAAAACGTAAAATTGTCATATTTTTTTTGTTGACATTTTTCGTGAAAAATCTAAACTTTTCATTATGTCGCGTAAATGTGTTGATTTTTTTGTTGTTACATATATGGTAAGGTGATCCATATTAACCAAAGATGCTCAATAGCTCAACGCTTAAAAACTGCTTACTTAATTACTTAGTTTTACAAACATTATAATAAATTATAAATAATATAATGACGTATGTCAAAAAGATCCTAAAATTTAAAGTCCTGTACAATGAACATTCTTCCTCGCCAGATCACGGGAGATATGGGATTAGTGAAGAGAGCAGTTTGGCCTTGGTAGGGAGCAACAACGGTGGCTCAAATGGTTAGAGTGATGCCGCGGTAGGCGGAGATCCGGGTTCGAATCCCAACTGGAGGGAAATCATTTTTCTTCAAGATAAAAAATTAAAGGAATGATAGAAAAATGATAAACAATATAATGACGTATGTCAAAAAGATCAATAATTAAAAGTAATGGTCAATGAACATTCTTCCTCGTGTATACATCGCAAAGTTGCAAGAACACGGGCATATGGGATCGGTGAAGAGAACAAATTTGTCCTAGATAAGGAGCGACCCTGGTGGCTCAAATCATTGCTACGGTCAGGCGGAGATCCGGGTTCGAATCCCGGCTGGGGGCAAATCTTTCCTCTTCAAAATAAAAATAAATTCATTATAATTCTTTTGGTGCTTACTTAACCCAGACGCACTGCATACTTATGAATAATGTATTGATGGTTTAAATAATTAATTAATTAATTAATAAAAAATATACTTAAGACTATAAACATAGCATTATGTTTTTACCGAAACTAGCCGGAGATGAATCATATTGAATCTAGGCCCCTCCTGTGGCTCACCCGCCCTCTATAAAATATTATAAATGTAGGTTACCCAAAATAAGGGAGCAATCTTGCGGTTGAGCGTGACCTTAGCAAGTCACCTCCTTGCAGAACCGTTGTCCGTGAAACAGTACGGTCTCTACCATGTACTGAACCCCAGACACGTTCACGGGTTCTACGGATTGTAGTGGTACAGTTTATTTTTTTTACAGACATTTCGAAAAAATCGAAAAACACAATACCTCAACAATATTGAAAAATATAGAATTAGAGATCTTAATAACTTTATGGTAATTCTATATTACGATAAACCTCATAACGTTAAATTATTTTAGGTCAAATAAGTTCAACTCGATTTAAATGAGTTAAATATTTGAGAGTGCATAATTAATAATTAATGTAATTTAACTGTACATTTAAGAAAGGTTTGAAATAATGGGAAAAAATATTCATAGACAAACTTAAGCTTAGGAAAAGCAAATAGTAATCTCGAATGAAAGGAAAGAGGCCAAATCGGAGAGAATGTAGGAAGATTGGACAAAAAGCAAGGTTATGTAAACATATCTATGTAACAACAATAAAAACGCAATCTCAAACCATCTTTTAATAACATTAACATACAAGAAAATGCACTTAAATCAGATTAGGATAAAAACTTCAAGCTTATTTTTTTGTGATATATTTGTTGAAATATTTTTTTTTAAATCAAACACAAAAATATTTCAGTTACTAACTACTGACTAGAGCCTAGTGTGATACATAGGCCCTGAAGAAGACCTGCAATGTGTATCGAAACGTCGGCTTCCAAATTAACATTTCTCCCAATATAAGAGTATTTTTTGACTTCACCCGGACAATTTTCTTCCTCTTAACTAATGTATCATTAATATTATTGAATAATATCATATAGTTATTACAGTAATTGCTATTGGCAGCGCAGATATGCATTTACACAGAAAATAGACAATTTTTATAAAAAGTGCATTCAAAGTTATTTAGAAAATTTAATCGGAATCAATATTTAATTTTAAAAAACATATCATTAATCACACCTTTTTTGTTTATATGTTTTTTAAATAATCAAATTTGAGTTCAAATGTTATTAAAGTTCCATAAAAACCTTAGATTGCATGTTTAACAAATTATAACACTAATTATAAAGTTCTTATGTATGTCCAATTAATATTCATAATTGTTGCTATTTAAAATGTTTTATAAGCTACAAACTGTATCATTGTAGAAAAATCACTTGTAGTCTATCAATTCTCCATTCATATCTATTAATTTAACTTAATTAAAAATAAAACAAAATTAAATTTTCCTTTAAATTAAATAAAAAAATAAGAAATTATATTTTTTACCCATTTGTGTTAAATATTTAACATATATATACATATATTCCCCAGAAATAATTGACTGTTGTCTTTTGATAAAGGTCATCACTACGGTGAAAAGGTGAGATTAAATTTATAATGAGCTGTTTCACCTGATGGAGATTTCGAAGGTGTTAAAGTAGGAAGTGCTTATTTTTAAAAAGGTAAATTTCCAGGTAATGAATACATGAATAAAAGGTTCGATTCAGTCCATCTTTCAAAATTAAAATAATAATAAAAAAAAATTAATAAGGGAATAAGAACTTTTGTTTAGTTCATCAAAGAAAAGTTAATTAAATAAAAGTACTTTATATAAACTGCGCAAAAATGAATTTTGCTCTATTTACTTTGCCTAGAATTTTAATATTATATTTATTATAAACATTAATATTCATTAGAAATTATACTACATTAAATATTGTAAATTGTAAACATTTCCATGATAACATAAATTGTATGCTAAAAAATTAGCAACACCCCTATTCATTTTCGCGCAGTATTTTATATAAATATGCTCTTCATTGATAAAAGAAGTACTTACTTTTTGGAAGTTGTATTCTTTTCCAATACAAAAAAGGAATAAGAAGTTCGATTGAGGCCATCCAAAATAAATGTATATTTTATTCATTCCTTCACTGAATGAAAACCTTTTTCCAGTCATTTGTGCAATACAACTTTATTATATGAAACGTTTCGACTATATGTCATTTTCCATCCATCTAAGAACTTAATCTTTATCATCTTGAAAAGAGTTACAAGTCAACATTTCTAATTAGTTGATCCTTATAATTTGATAACTCTTTCTTGTAAAGTTTCATATGTTCTTCTATTTTTATGTTTCTTATAATAAAGTATTGCAAAAATGACTGGAAAAAGGTTTTCATTCAGTGAAGGAATTATTAGATAAATTCAATCCAGTTTACATCCTTTCAAAATGAATAATCACGGTGAAACCCACGCACCTACTACATCAAGAAACATTTCCATATAATAAAGTTGTATCGCACGTTAATAAAGTTGACATCGAAACGTTTCCATATAATAAAGTTGTATTGCACAAATGCGTGGAAAATGGTTTTCATTCAGTGAAGGAATTATTAGATAAATTCAATCCAGTTTACATCCTTTCAAAATTTTATTCATTTTGAGGATATTTGTTTCTTTGAATGTAAGCCTTTCAACTTATATACTCGTATTTACAGATACATAGCCCAATACATCTGAACCCCTCCTTCGGTATTATTTGAAACACATATTGAAATTCTGGGCGTTTGATCTCAAGGCAAATTTACCATTAATACATTAAAGATACATAAATCCAGAATAAATAAATATATATATATAAGTAAATAGATACAGAATTTCTGTAAAAAAATCACGGATTAAAGTAACCGAAGTGGCAAGTTAGAGGATTGAAATTTCTTATGATAATTAAATTTGTATTAGGGAAGTGGCTTTTAGGGTCCACATTTCGTTTTTATAAGATCCAAACTTGTAGGTTTGAAATATTGTTTTTAATATCATGAACTTATCGTCAATTAAAAATTTCAATATTATTCAAACGTACGCATTTCATGTTCTGTTATTAATTTTTTGTGGGATTTTCTTTTATGTGTACCATTTTTTTTTACAAATTCAAAGACTAACTTATCCGCTGATACAAGCAAATGTACATACAATGACCTACGAAGAAAATGAGAGTTATGTAATTGTATGGTTCTATCTGGTGTATAATTGCAGCACTGTTGACTTAGTGGTTATGTCGAATTTTGTCTAAAATGATTTAATGTACAGGCGGAAACGGAATCGTATCATTATTGTTGTCTTTTGCTTGAAATGGATATATAATATAAGCATCAATTCCATTTCAAACCTAGACTTATCTTATCTAATCAAACTGACGTAATGACACTATCCCATTTACCTCGGTATAGTTAACTGATTGTGTACTAAAATCGAACTAAACACTTATTATCTGTTGTATTTTAAACACTTTTACTCGTATATTTTTTATATCTGCAGCCCCGTTGAGTAAGTGTTAAAGTAAATATCGTTCAATACGATTTAATTATATTGAAGGATGAGTGTCATTTTCGTAGCCTATGGCTAAAAAGGGAGTTCTATTATAAGCTATAGCCCGTTCACAAGCCAACCTCTGACTAAACACTTATGCCCCACGAGGAAGATTTAGGTTCCCTAAGCACAAGAGTCTCATTTAAGAGAAATATCGACTTAAACACTGATTAACCAGACCTATAGATATATTATGATATTAATACAAAAAAAAATATATATATGTATATACATAGATATGTATGTATACAGTGTCCCATTTCAAGTGGATCTTACGTTTTTAACTTTTAAACGAAACCAAATTCAGAAAAACGATTAAGGTAAAAGTTGTAGTTATTCAGGCCTAGTTTGAAGAAATGAAAAAACATATCGACCTTCAAACAATATAGTTTCCTCTTGACCCCCATTTATTTTAATTTTTCTGAAATGTACAATACAAAACTTGGAAAAAATGTATGTAACATTTTTTTTTGTATCTTTCATAGTTTAAGTAGAAAAAGTAAGTTCACTACTTTAGTATACATCCTTTACGAGGAAACGTATTGTAGCATTAAGTTATTTTATTTAAGAGTTTTTAGTCGTAATAACTTACTATTCAAGGTATTTTGAATCTTTCAGAAAATGTCTGGACATTTAAAAACCATCTATTTCGAAGAATAAATTCTTAATTTTGTACATTTTCCATACATATATGTTACATACATTTTTTCCATTCTTTGTATTGTACATTTCAGAAAAATAAATGCCAAGAGGAAACTACATTTATTGAAGGAAGATATTGACCATTTAAAGTTAAAAACCAAATAATGTTTTTTTATTTCTTCAAACTAGGCCTGAATAACTACAACTTTTGCCTTAATCGTTTTTCTGAAGTTAAAAACGTTTGATCCACTTGAAATGGGATACCCTGTGTATATATATATATATATATATATATATATATATATATATATATATATATATATTTACTACTGAAAATTCCTCCCGTAGTCTATAGCCTTTAAATAAACAAAAAAATATAAAAAATTCCGCAAGGGATTATCACCGATGGTAAAAAAAAAACCCTGACTTAGCACCTATATTCTTTAAGGATGTCAATATTTTGGTTTCTTCAGTACTATTAACTCGTTTTGGACTTAATTCGAGCTAAGTACTTATTCTCCTTGGCTGCAGGTATACATTTTCTCACCTATTTTTGGTTTTAAAATTATTTTTATTTAATATTTATCATATACATATATACGAAGACACAAAGGCAGGCATGCTCGGCTTACGTGCCAGGTGATGTTCCTCTTTTCGTCAACGGTGAGGTTGAGGGCGAGGAACTCGGTGAGGTTCATGGTGCGACCTCGGCAAGAGCTGGGAGTGAACTGCCTTTCCCAACCCCCCACCCCTCCAGAACCGATCTTCCGCGCTATCTGGAAGACAAAATGTACAACAGTTATAAGTATTTTTAAAATACATCTTTATTTTTCCCTTTGCTTATGTATAAACTTTAGAAAATAAAATATATACATTTTTCTTCAAAATAGCAATAACTTTGGACTCATAATATCTTATTTACAAATTTTTATTTTTACATACTAGGTGGGGACCCATAGTTCGCTAAACGCAGACTAACCCCCATTTATTTCAATGGGTTTATTTATTAAAATTAACAACTGTACAATAATAATTGAGTGGAAAATAAATCTGGGTAGAGATCAGAAAAAAATCTTTTTAGTAAGGAGAACTGTTTATTTTAGGTCTCCTTCAGGGCTTAATATACTAGATAAAAATAAATTAAAATATAATACATAGTAAGCAATAACAAAAAAAAAAAAATATATATATAGGTATCTAAGGGTGATAAACAATAAATATAATAAAAATAGGGAACCTTTAGATAGGTATAAAAACAGATAATTATAGAGCATTATTAAATAACTATTAAAGAATAACATGAAGTAGTAAAGTAGTTAACAACATTTATGATATGCCCTGAAGAAGACCTGCAATGTGGGTCGAAACGTTGGCTTTCCAAAAAACAGTTCTCCCTGTTTAAGAGATTTATTTTTACCTCCACCCGGTACTTCCTCTTATATATAAGGTCAATTAATATTATTCAAAACTTTTTTTAAATGTATATCTGTTATTATATTTATATCTACTAATATATATAAAATCTATACTTTGTGTATTACTAATAAATTATATTCCTAGGGCTAGTTTAAAAACCCCAATAGAAGTTGAACGCCTGCAATAGCAGTGAATACTCAAGCCGTTAGTAAGACTCCCTTGCGGGTTTAGTTGATCTCTGCCCCTTGCTGTTCAGGTGCGTTAAGTTACAGCAAACACCTAAAGATATTTCATAATATAAATATTATAATATACATATATATACAAAAACTTTATTGTGGGACTAAAAAGTACGAATCTTAACAGGATTTTACGAACGAGGAAACGAACGCTAGACTGCTTCGATCCGATAGCGAAACCGAAAGACATACCTTACCAGGAAGAACTCTAGATGTATTCCTGTATTACAGATAAGTATAATTTAATTTCTGTAATGTATTTTATGGCAATCCTCAATTTATATGTATATATATATATATATTTGTATATCTGAATCATTAAGTGTACCTCAAAAAATCAATGTATGAAATCAACAATCTTATTTTAAATTGAATTGATAAACAATACTTATTATAATTTTTTAATCATTGCTTTAATTTTTAAATATTACTATTTAAAATAATATATATATTTAGGCGGAGATCCGGGTTCAAATCTTTTATCTTCAAAATAATAATATACTTATATTTGGTGCTTACATACCCCAGATGCACTATTTATTTATGAATAATATATTAAAGGGTTAAATACTGAGTAAATTGGTAAACACAAGAACTGAGCTCTGGAAAAGAATCCAATTAACATTAAAGCTAGAAACAATAATTTGAGTAATCATATACTCAAATATATATATATATATATATATATATATATATATATATATATATATATATATATATATATAGGTAATTGTCTGTTAGAGGGCTCCATTACTGCTAACACTGCAGGATATAGCAATCTTGCATCCTTTTATCGTTTATTATTGTTTGCGTAGAGTGTGTTTTTCGCGTTTTATGTTTTCTATTTCTAAAATATGATGCAAATGTGGAATCTTCCTAAAACTGAGATTGAAGCAGTTGCATTTTTCAAGAAAAATGGATATTGCCTCGAAAGAAGCGTCGTCAGTAGAGCCACTAAATGAATCTAAAAACCTGTAACACTACAACCCATGAACGGTTCTGTGGTTTAGTACATGGTAGAGACTGTACTGTTTCTTGGACAATGGTTCTGCAAGGAGGTGACTTGCCCAAGGTCACGCTCAACCGCCAGATTTCCCCTCTTGTTTTGGGTACCCTATTTTTATAAAATTTTATAAGGATGGGTGAGCCTCAGGAGGGTCCTTGATCCCGTATGTCCCATCTCCCGCTGTAAACAGACTAAATAAAAGTCATACCGGCTTTGAACCAGGATTTACAGCATGGCAACTCAGTGATCTACCACTGAGCCACACCGCTCCTTCTCAATACTGTGTACTCCCTGAAACTGTTTACAAATACAATGATTTGGAGGTGTCAATTGGACATATTCAATGAAATATTAATAATTATATCCGTCAATTATTGTAAATATCTAAATTACTATTGTATTATTATGTCCACTATCAGTATGTTCCTTTTTTTAAATTACAATAGTATGTTAGTATGTTATTTATTGTATATTTTGTTATTGTATATTATGTTGTATCGTTCGTTCCTTTTATTTTCATTACTATTAAAGTCTTTTATTTTTATAACTATTATATTATTGTGCTATTATTAGCTATTTTAACGATATAAACTCATTTTTATTACGTTTGCCATAGATATGGTTACGTCAAAACTGCTAAACAGTGACGCTAGCGTCCGGATGTAAGGTTCAGCATGCTTATCACTGGGGCCCTCTAACAGAAAAGTATATAAAAAAATAAAGATAGATAGATATAGATATATAAAATTATATATTATATTACATTATTTTATTTTGTTTATAATACATAGACAAAGCAAAAATATTATCTATGCTTCCGCATCGATAGGCTTGTTCATCAAAGAAAATCGATCAAAAGGACCCTTTTGTATTATTAAAAATATTGAATAATGAATGGAAATGCTTTTTCACCGTGAGCATTGCGTGCAATCAAAAGAACACGTTTTTTCAAAGATATAAAAGTTTGCTAATGTGGTATTCAATATTTGATTCCTCTCACGGCTCGACTAGTTAATGAAGAATGAATGTCGCTTCTGAGGACTAAGTCTTAATTAAAGATTCCGGAATCATCTTGCATTTTTAGGAAAGTAAACGCGGTACTTAAAGAAATTATTAACTACTTCGAAACACTTCAAATTTCTGGCTGATTGCATTTCTTATGGCTTAATTGGGGGAAACATGGCGGTTAAGCGTGATCTAGGATAAATATCTTCCCTACACAACCATTTTTCAAGATACGGTCTCTACAACGTAATGAACCCAATACTCTTCATAGGTTGTAGTGGTACAGTTTTTTTTAGATTTTATTATTTTATCTTTTCTTTTATTTCTTAAAGGCAAATTCCTAAGCCACTTTTGATAATTTATTCTCATTATGTATTAATAAAGTATTATTGATCCCTTTTCCGGCTTTGAGAGATAATGCATTTCGAAAAAATAAATACAAGTGGATTTTATTATTAATATACGATTAAATTCTTAATAAGGCTTAAATACTAGCAATGAAAAACTGATTCGTTAATCGATAATAAAATATTTATTCCGTTATAAAGTTATTCCTTTTCCTGTACTTTTATGGATTGTTAATAAAGGTTAAAGTTATTTATGGTCTACTGTGCCATCCGAAAAAATATTTCCTTTACCACTTATTTAAATTTCTATGGATTTTCAGAGATAAAAACAAAAAGATTTAAAAAAACAAAAACAAAATAGTTTTTTTACTATTTATTAATTAGTCGTTTTAATTTTAAATATTTTTATTTTGAAGAGAAAGGCTGGTATGAACTCTGGTAGCTTAGTTGGTATCGTCCTTTCACGACAGATGACCCGGGTTCGAATCCTGGCCGGGGGCATATCTTTTCTCTTCAAAATAAAAATATTTTAAAACAAAATAGGTTCTTTGAAATAATGTTAAAGGATAAAACATATTTTTAAGATCAATATACATTTTTAGAATAATTACAAAATTAAAAAGTAAATAATAAGAAAAATTAAAATGAAAGATAAAACAGCAATAAATATATGTATTTAAAAATAATTTTAAAATATTTTATGTTATTCTGTTTTCATCGCAGCTTCAACTCCTTGGAACATACTTAAATGGACTCAAAGTTTGGGCAACTTAGGCTTAGAAATCGAAAAATTATTATAAAAAATGCCTTATGAAAAAAAAATCTTCACTCATTGTCAGGACCTAAGATCAAAACGAGATGGCAATAAGAGAGAGAGATTAAATAAAAGTTTCAATATTTGAAACCCTCAAGAACGGGCAAGACTTAATATAATGTTTTATTTATTTGCCAATCTTCCCCATATTTTTTGTCCGAGAATGAAAAAGTAAACATTATTTCAAGAGGGAAAAATTATTGCTACAAACTCACTTATAAATTTCCCTTTCGAAGAAGAAACGGCCTTTATTCATATTTCATATAACCATAAATATATTTGGCATAAATTATCTTTTATAATGAAAAGATTACACTCCATTACTATCACATCAGTAGGTTATTAACTTGAGTAAAAACATTTTGGAAATTATTGGTTGGAATACAACGATAATTGTTTGAAGTGTAGGAAATAGTAAAGCCGCCTAGGAAGTTTCATTGAAGACGCTGTCTAATTCCTTAGACATTCAATGTTCCTCTTTTATAGATCCACAAAAAAGTCATAGACAGTATATATATATATATATATATATATATATATATATATATATATATATATATATATATATATCTTTTAAGGATAACTTACTATTCCTATTATGTCTTCTAAAAAATTGATAACGTGCAATCAGGTAATTGGAAAACTATTTAGACGAGTACAGTATTAATCCTTATCAACTATATACCTTATATATATTATACCTTAAGCATTTCATGCGCATTATTGGAATATTTTATACCATATAAAATCCTGAGTATCGCAAACAATTAATCTGCATGAATAATAAATTCGTACATAAAGAAATATTTAGTTTTGTTTATATGTTTACAATATCTACATAATAATTCCTTCTCCGAATGAAAACCTTTTTCCAGTCATTTATGCTATACAACTTTATTATATGAAACGTTTCGACAACTACATGTAATTTTCAATCCACCTAAAACTTTTTTAATCATTTCATCTTTTTCATCTTAAATTATTATACATAATAACAACAATATAACAAATACAAATTTCTTAAAACTGTCCATAAATAGAAGTAAGTATAGATACGTTTTTATTATTTAGTGTCATTTTCTAAAAATTGTTACTTGGAGGTCCATTATCCTCCATGGTCCTTTATTTAATAGTTTAAACTTTGGTCTCTTTTTATACTATATTTTATTTAGATTTACATACTAAAAATTTCATTTAAATCTATTATAATCAAATTAAAAACAGTATTAAAGTAACAATTTTTAGAAAATGACAATAAATAATAAAAAGCTATACTTACTTCTATTTATGGACAGTTTTAAGAAATTTGTATTTGTTATATTGTTGTTATTGTGTTTAATAATTTACAGAGGATTGTGACTTGTAACTCTTTTCAAGATGATAAAGATGAAATGATAATAAAAGTTCTTAGGTGGATTGAAAATGACATGTAGTTGCCGAAAGGTTTCATATAATAAAGTTGTATGTCATAAATGGCTGGAAAAAGGTTTTCATTGTGAGAAGGAATTATTAGATAAATTCAGTCCAGTTTACATCCTTTCAAAATGAAATATCTACATAATGAAATATATTAGACAGACAAAATATTCTGGCATATTATGCCTTACTAACAGGGCAATTGTCGGGGCGAGTCGCTAGTATATATACGTATCGTGTTAGAATGATCATTATATAAACTTAATTATAACAATAATAATTATACTTATTTTAATATAACAAGGGACATAGATTCTCAAATTAATAAGCTACAGTCAATAATTGATAAATTTGGTCATACAATTTTTTGGTACTTGTGTATATAATGCACGCCCGAAATAGGCCAATGTTTTACGCATGCCCAAGCAGTTACATTTTATAACAGTTACATTTCTAACAGTTACATTGGATAATCTTACATTTTTGACAGACCTTATTGTTTGTTTACTAGTGTTTTCGAGAGTTGTTGTTGTATCTTCATTTTTGTTTCTTGCTCATATGTTGTTTGTTTGATGATTTATTGTACATTTTTGGTTGTTTGGTGATTTATAATTATACGACAATGCTTATCGTATGAATCGTATGTTTTTAAATAGTTATTTTAGTTTTAAATTGTTTATATATTGCATTATTTATTTATGTAATTATTTTCCACCCAAAAGCGATTGAATAGTATGTTTTAAAATAATTATTTTAATTTTTTTAATTGTTTATATATTGCATTATTTATTTATGTCATTATTATATTTATTTACATTATATACTTCATTATTTTATTATATGTTATATATTCAATTATATTATTATTACTTCGATTTATTTATTTCCATTATTATTACATTCCATGTTACGTTTTGGGCAACAAGAATCTAAGTTTGGGCGAGATCAGCTCACTTCGGATATTTTGAAGATAAACGATTTGCCAGGGCTGGGGCAAATATTTTCTCTTCAAAATATCCGAATTGAGATGATCTCGCCCAAACTTAGATCCCAATAAAAATATTTGAAAAGGTTATCCAAGGTAACTGTTAGAAATGTAACTGCTTGGGCATGCGTAGAACATTGGCCTATTTCGGGCGTGCATTATATACACAAGTACCAATTTTTTTTAATAGCAATCGATAGTAATTGCAGGTGTACTTTATGGTTTGACAGGCACACTGACAAACGAGGATGAAAATGGAAGAATTCCATAATAATAAATAATCTTTATATTGTTAACCAAAATCAGAATTTACCGTCGTTTGCTTGACATATCGGACACAATAATATATAATATTGTTTTGACTATGACTAATTTATCTTTAATGCAGAGTACTCATGACTGGAAATTTAGGGCAGCGGAAAAATTTTCGGATCACCTGACAATGACTTACTCTATTAATACCTACGTACAAAGACAACTCTAAATTTAGATTTAACATAGACAGAGTTGATTAGGAATATTTCGGAATATACTTAAACTTGAAATAGTAATAATTATAGAGAATTATCAAATAACTATTAAAGAATAACATGAAGTAATAAACAACATTTATAATATGTCCTGAAGATGATCTGGAATGTGGGTCGAAACGTTAGCTTAAAAATAAACAGTTCTGCTTTCTAAAGAGAATTTTTTCTATGTTCAACTAATAGTATTCAACATGATGTCTACCGAAAATAGAACTTTTTGTTTTTTAAAAGTATTTTATTATTTATTTTTCTGATAGTTCAAAATGATTAAATACACCAGACATATTGAACTAATGGTTCCTAACACGTGATCGGATGTTAATCAGGATGCTGGTCGGTTTATTCTAGGTCTTTTGATTTTGGTCAATAGTGTGGTATTCATGGTTCAATCGACAACATGGGCTGAATAGGGCCTGCCATCTGGTTTCCAAGTTAGCCGCTTACGTTCTATTTCCATTGAGGCCGAAATGAATTTGTCCATCATTTCAATGTTTAAGGCAAACATCCAAATTATATATCAGATTTAAAATAGATTAAAATATCAGATTTAAAAAAAAAAATTATTGATATTTACAACTGTATTACAATAATACATCAAGTAAATAGGCTAAGCGATACATAATGACATGTGAAAATGACAAGTAGAAAAACTATCCATTGGTAGTACTCAAATCACAAGTTCAACTAAGAAGGTCACGTGGTCATCTTCTTTTCAGACGCCTCGGAGGATTATCGGGAATTGATGAGAAAGCTAGGTTTGAAACTAGAGGGTTTGAGTGGAAATGAAGTTTGTTATGAGAGGATAGATAGCGAGTTCGGGCCAAATCAGCAACAAATGGGACATTAAGGTCATTATGGATGGCTTTATTCTTAACAAAATAAGGAGCAGTGAGGATTTTACGAAGGATTTCGGATTGTAGGGATTGGATACGAGAGGAATTCGATGGCTCAGTGGAGCCCCAAAGCTCTACTCCGTAAGTCCGAATAGGTCGTATAATGACCATGCATATGAGTCTTTTGTAGTTAATTGGGAGCTTAGAGCGTTTGTCTAGTAAGTGTTGAAGTAGCCTGAAACGTCGAGCGGTTTATTGTCTTTTCAGTCTCGTATGAGGATTTGAGGTTAATCGTTTATCAAGATGCAACCCTAAGTATCGGATCTGGTCTACAGCTACTATTATTAAATGATACTAAATGGCAGGAAGTCATTGGTTTACGACGTAAGGTAAAAGTGATTAGATGCGATTTTTGAGAATTAATTTTAATTCTACAGTTTTGAAACCATTCTTCAAGATCAGTGATATGGGGTTGGAGGCTTTGGGATGCAATAAGTGGATTGGTATTGATTGATAATACACATGTATCATCAGCATACGTGGTAAGGATAGTATCAGGATGAGTTGGGATGTCAGCTGTATAAAGGATTGGGCCAAGGATACACTACCTATATATCAGATTTAAAACAGATGAAAAAATAACGAATAAGAAGATAGGAGAAAATCCAGATGGTAACAAAAATGGAGAAGTAAAAATGAAAAAATAAACGTGAAAGGAAAGAACAGATATAAAAATATTTTAATACTAGCTGTTCCGTCAGACGTTGTCTGCCATATTTCCCTAAAACAAAGGGCTTCCTAATTTTCTCCAACCATTTGAATGGCAACTTCATCGATTGTTGGTCCCTTGAAACATCTCTCATGTTCTCCTACAGGAGTTTTATCAGCTTTGATTGAAATTTTATGATTACCAGATGGGATAAGTACCAGTGCAGTTTTAAACAATGTAATCGACTGTGTTGATGAAACACAGTTTGTAATTGTTCTACAATAGACCTCCTCACTGAACTGTTATTCACAACGCTGATCAATTTCTTCTGTTGTATTGCCGATTTATTTCATTTGCAGGAATTTATAGTCGCCATCTGTCACCGGTGATTTATCACCTCCCTCCTTTGTGATATATTTGGCCTTGTATCTGTCGGGTAGTTCTTCATGCTCCCAGTGAGAAAAAGATTTACTTCATGGACCTAGCGACCCTGCCCAGGCGAGCTCTTGTTATCCCGATCGTCATATATCCCAGGGGAATCATGACCAGTTCCTAAATCCTTTCTACCAAAACTTTATCCCCTCCCCTCCTTTCCTTCTGGGGGACAGAGGGCCAGTTATCCCGAGGTAACGGGATCTCTTTTGGTGGGCGACCTTTCTTTTTTAAATTCAATTTATCTTGCGAAACAGGGGTAGATTAGGTCTATAGGTAAGGTCCTGGCCTGGCCGCCTTCGGACTCTCCTGTGCCAGCATCTTTCGCTTCTTCCTTGACAACGCTCCTTCTTCTTCGGGATCTTTTCAGAGAGCCTCTCCCTAAAGTAGGAGTCTTGGACCCCCCCCCCCCTTTGGTATCTGTTGACCCACCTTGAACCATTCTACCTCAGCGACCTATTTCTTGCAAACGGTCATTAGCTCATTGTGAAAATATATATTTATGTTTATCAATCCTCATACGAGACTGAACAGACAAGAAACCGCTCGACGTTTCAGGCTACTTCAACACTTACTAGACAAACGCTCTAAGCTCCCAATTTATTACAAAAGACTCATCTACATGACCATCATACGACCTATTTGGACCTACGGAGTAGAGCTTTGGGGCTCCACTAAGCCATCGAATTCCTCTCGTATCCAATCCCTACAATCCAAAATCCTTCGTAAAATCCTTAATGCTCCTTAATCATCCATAACGACCTTAATGTCCCATTTGTTGCTGATTTGGCCCGAACCCGCTATCTATCCTTTCATAACAAACTTCATTTCCACTCAAACCCTCTGGTTTTAAACCTAGCTTCCTCTTCAATTCCCGATAATCCTCCGAGGCGTCTGAAAAGAAGATGGCCCCGTGACTTCTTAGTTGAACTTATGATTTGAGTACTGCCAGTGGGTAGTTTCTCTACTTCTCATTTTCACATGTCATTATGTATCGCTTAGCACATTTACTAGATGTATTTTTATTATACAGTTGTAAATATCAATAAATAAATTTAAAAAAAAAAAAATATGTTTATCATAACGCCCGGTGCGATACATATCAGTAAAGTTCCTTCTCAAAAAGACATTATTTTAGGTTGAAACTTCATTATTAAAACTGAATAACGAGTAATGAATTATTGACCTGATCAAATTACTTGAACCATATCATGTGTTGGTTGGAACATTTTCCTGTTACATTAAGTGGATTTGCTGATTTGAAAGCTGGAAGTAACAAAGGTTATTTATAATTTTACGTTTTGATTGCTTGTCATTCGCAGTCTGATACCTGTCCAAGTCAAACTCCAAGGCTTCGTGTAAAATGCTTTAGTTGCTTTAAAATTTCCAGGTTGAATTTGAATTTGGAATGGCATAGTAGTTCTGACATAATTACTAATTGCAAGTACTTAATTAATTGTACTTAATTAGTTGTGAACTATCCCTATTGTCCTGATTGTGTAATTATTTAAATCATTTGAACTCCTATAATGGTATAAGTATTATATCATATATTTGCTTATAAATTTATTTCGTAAAATAATTTATATATTATATAAAATATCTTTTAAGGTATATCTATCGTATTTTAAATTATCCATGTTATCATCATTTATATCATTTAACCGTCAAGTATTAAATATTAAGATAATATTTTTTTTCAAGAGATACTAAAATATAACAGGATGTCACAATCACCAATATTTGTCTACATATTAGGTAAAAATGTAGTAATAAAGTATAAGATAGAATTTTTACATCCAGAATATTAATAACCTGCAACCGTGAACGGATCTGGGGTTCAGTACATGGTAGATACTGTACCGTTTAATGGACAAAGGTTATGCAGGGAAGTGATTTGTCCTAGATTACTCTCAACTGCCAGATTTTTCTCCTTATTTTGTGTACCCACTTTAACTAATAATTCCTTCTCCCAATGAAAACTTTTTTCCAGTCATTTATGAAATACAACTTTATTATCTGAAAAGTTTCGACAACTACATGTCATTTTCAATCATCTCATCTGTATCATCATCTTGAAAAGAGTTACAAGTCACACATATCTTTTTATTATTTATTGTCATTTTTAAAAAAAATTTTTGCTTGGAGGTCCATTATCCTCCATGGTCCTTTTGTTTAATTAACAAAACAAAGATTAAAGATTAATGTTCCATTTATAAATGTTTATTATTGATGTGCACATCGCAAGCTATAGCTCTGAGTTGTTTTTTGTGAATTTGAAGACAGTGTTGGCACGAGCCTCTTGACGCACATCGTATGCTCTATAGGAGCCCAAAGTAGTTTTTGTGAATTTGAAGAAGATACTAATTTGCTGCCCACCTGCAGGTATAATTAGTTTAAACTTAGATTCGACCAAATCGAATTGCCCCAGTCGATCATCTCAGCCTCTATTGTCTCAACATCTTCTCTCGCCCTGCCGACAAAATTCCCCTGTCGTCTCAACATCCAGCTCGCCCTGCTTAGAATCTACTTTCTACTGGAATCTACTTCGACAGACAGATGAGAGTTTTCATTATTATATATTTTCAACTAAAAACCGCATAAACATTTATTATTTTGTAATAGATGTATTTGTACATTTTATTTATTTGTAATTTAATAGAGTTAAATTTATTATCGTAAGATTAAATAATAATTGTTTTATTTTTGTTATTAATTAGTTGTTTGTAATTTAGTTAATATTAGTAACTTTATTTTCTAATTATAAAAACATTTAAATTGTTCTTTTAATTTAATGATTGTTTTTTTTTCATTCTCAAAAGTATTAGTTATTTAATTTATGAAAATTGATTTATGTTATTAGTTTAATAAAAGGTTACAATCAAAATGACATGCGATCTGGTATAATTGAATCAGACATTTATTTTCCTTATCCATTTCGGAGCTCTCATCGAAAGGTCCACTAACTATTTCGAGGTTGCTCAAACAACTTTACTAGTGCACTATTTTAAGCTATGATACTAACTGTAGTTAGTATAACAAAAGTTATACTTGATAATTCCACAATCATCATACTAATGATTATTCAACATTGATTGGTTATGAATTAATCCAGACCTCAGATGTCAGCAAGCAAATTGCACTTGCTTATTATGTGCATCATTATTGGGTCCATTTATAAATGTTTATTTAGCCAAGATCGATAATGGCATAGTTTAGGATACCCACCATTACTAGACAGCATTGTTAAGTAGCGAATTAATACAGTAAATTAAAATTTAAATCTCGCGCTATTGAATCTTGATAAAGAGTAGTGGGGATTTTTCTCCCCACTTCCCCGCCTGACTGAGCCTCGCTCTCTTCTACTACAGACATCGGCCTAGTAGCACTCTTCTCGACCATACGCCGACCTCACCGCAGCATGAGAACCACCCAGAGAGACTCCTAGCACCAGATACGAGATGCGTGTCCTTTTTGATCCAGATGCATTATATCGCCTAGCAACCAGATGCTGTCAGGGTGTAGGTAACGGTTCTCCGAAGCCAAACTGTAAGTTCCCTCTCATTCTGTGATCAGTGATCGCCATTAATTGAGAGTCGCTCCTTTCGATATCAAAGACAATGTTGTTTCGGTATCAACAAGGATTGGACACTTCGCCGTGTGGACCAATCGCCCAGTGTTTTCTTTTCTCATATGACTCTTCATTTAGTATTCAACATTTCAGATATTATTGTTCCTTTCTCATATGATTATTCATTTATTGTTTTCCTCTTTAAAGATTCAATATTCTTTTCCTTTTATATATAAGTTACTCTTTCTTCTTATTTCTTTTAACGTTAAGTGATTTCTCTCATGTTATTGTATATTAGCTCTAATAAACCCAATGTTTCAGCACGTGACCTAGTTAATTAACCCGTCAGTTCCCAATGCACCCCCTAGGGTGCAGTCACTTTTTTTGTTATGTGCTATAAAAAAATTTTTTTTTCGAGGTTATAGCGATGTTTTTGTGTACTACTGGAACTAGGTCAAAGGGTAGGACACATATGGAGCTGATGTCAGGTGTGGTCTAGACAATATAATCTTTCAAACTCAGTAGTGTTCTGGTTTCTGTTGGTGTTGACAATTTTTCTTCTCTTTTCACTCACAATGACGAGAAAAACTTAAGCACTCAAATTATTTTTGCATTTATAGTTAGGTGGGCATTTTCTGGAACAAATGGTAGCAATATTATATATAAGCCACCAAAAATAAAACTTCAGAGCCAATCTAAAAGTAAGCATCACCTGTAGGGTGCATTGGTCACTGAGGCACAATCATGCTCTGAACGTAAGTGTAGAAGAAATGAAAATTGTTGTAAGTATCTTGTTACTTACGGGTTACATGACAATTAAATATATTATAATGTTTTGGGAGACTCAAAGTGATACCTATAACAAGACAGTAGCACAAAGTGTGAGAAGAAATAGATTCCTCGAAATCCAAAAATACTTTGCGACAACAATAAGCTCCCAAAAAAATGATAAATTTTCAAAAGTCAGAGAATATTTTACAGTTCTGAACGCTGCTAATAAGTAAGGATATATTTTATTTTTAGTAGGACTGTTCCTTGATTTTATTTTATACGACATGATATTTTTCATATTTTTTACTTTTAGGTATATGTAAGTGAAATAAACAAATATATATTTATATTGATTTTTGTTAACTTATATCCCTACATCTCACAACAATAAATTTAAAAAAAAGTAAATCGATTCAATTCTATTATTCAGGATAATTTGACTTAGTTTATGAAATTGAGTGATTTTGTTATCCGGATGCCCAATGCACCCTACAGGGGGCACCTTCCCAGCGGATTAATTAATGCATAGAAAAATTTAAAACTTGTTTATTTATTCTTTTTAGAGATCAATAAGCATAAATAAGTAAAAAAAAATTAAAGTTCATAAGTGGTTCACATTTGGGAACTGACGGGTTAAATTCTCCTGACTCTACTCAAAATTATTATCTTTTATTTTCTAATCAAGGGAAGAACAAGCATAATGTTAAGGTTAGTAAATAAATAATAATAATATTTATTTTCCTTTAGATTTTGTAGGAATTTCTCAAGCAAAAGGTAATCTTTTTTATTTTACGTTTAGAATAAAAATACTGGCAGGAATAAAGGAGTACTCCCAGGAGCCTTTCATGAATTCAAACAAGCAGGAGAAAAAATGGCTATGATAAACGAAGTCAAGACCTCAAGAAGGAGCGTACTGGTAGAAGAACAAGCCCCATTTATGGAGTTTAACTTTAAGAAAACACAAAATTTTAAATGTATGAGCGCAATAGTAGCAGACAACAGCCAGATACAGGAGAATATAAAAGCAAGACTTGCTGCTTGTAATTTCTTTTATCATGCTATACAGATGTCTGGGAGAGAAAAATACTGCGGCGGATTTATGGACCCATCTATGACCAGGGAGCATGGAGATTCCGTATTAACGCAGAACTCCAACAACTTTATGGAGAACCAGACTTAGTGTCTTTCATAAAAAGAGCTCGATTGAGATGGTTAGGCCATGTGATGAGGATTGGAAGTTTGGGAAGCTCGGTGGTAGAAGACCCAAAGGGATGCCCGTACTAGATGATGTGGAGACCGATCTTCACCAGCTTGGAATCAGACATTGGAGAAGGCTATTGGTCCGGAGTGATTGGCAGGCAGTGGTGGATGAGGCCCAGGACCTTGTAGGACCGTAGCGCCAAGGAGTGAGCGAGTAAAATAATAATTGAAGAAATACAATTATGAGGATAGCAAATGAATTCTTGAGAACATTACTCTTTGGCGGCGTTTTATTTAATTATGACCTTACTGAAACCATAAAACACATTTGATTGGATTGAAACTTCACACGCGTTGTTTACAATATTCAAAGTGAACATACATGGAAGGTTTTATTTGACAAGTGGCGCTAAAGTATAAAAAGAGGAAAATCAGTAAACCTTAGCGTCTCTCTGACGTATTTTACCAGTCAAGGTTTAAAGCCTGTACCATACTTACACAGATTTCACATAATCAAAGCTTATGTGATTCTTTGTCTAATGAAGAATCAACTTGTTCACTAGACAAAGAAGAACAGACATTTAAACATATAATTTGTGACTGCCAAATGTATGAAAGGGAAAGGTCAAAATTAATTATTTCTATAATTTTAAGAGGGAAACATTGGCCAGTAGCTGAACACGTAATGAACTATATAATACATTTAGGCCCGAATTAATTCAATTTATTAACGATATAGTTTTCGAAAAGTTGACATCAAGCTAATAATTTGTATACATTGTAAAACATTTATTTATGATTTAAAATTTTGTTAATTGAAACAGTATATATGCAATACTGTTCTGGTATAGATGTATTAATTCACATATGTTGTTAATCCTTATTGTAAAAATGTAATTAAAAGGCACATAGTATACTCAAGTATGGAATGCGCCAATAAATAAACGGTCCATTCAAAGGGTTACTTTGAAAGGGAAAAATGAAAGAAACAAAGCTTGAAATTAAACAAAACTATATATTTATAATAAATATAAAAATGCATTTTTAAGGTTTACGTTCCGTTCCACAGAAATCATACTAATTTTCATGGGAACATTAAACATATTTTTTAGTAATATAACTATATATATTTATATATATATATATATATATATATATATATATATATATATATATATATATATATAAGTTAAGTCCTGGAGACCAACAATATTCACTTTAATCCTTAAAGTGCTTAGATGTAAATAAACCAAAGGTATATATGTAGGATTATGAGAGCAATAAAGTTAGTTATCAATCAGAGTTGGCAGTGTTCATTTCAAACCTTTCTCTTTTTTTTAAGTATTCCTTTCGATAGACCTTAACTGGTGCCGAAACCGGCGGGACAGTGCGGAAAAGAAAAATCGTGGTAAATTAATTTTTCTTTTTCTTCCTATTTAATTGTGCGTATCAAGTGAGAAAAATGCCCGAGCCAGGACTAAGTGACATTTTGAGACCGGCAATTCTCACAGTGGATTCTCAACAACAACCAGTAACCCAACCACCTATAGAAACACAGGAACCGATAAATCCTGATTTCCCCATGCTGCCGACTACCACGTTAGCGATGGCTCGTGCAGACATAGCGGCAAGAGAGGCAAATCTAATAGAGAGGATGAAGTTAAGAAAAAATAATGCACGTGATCTTAGGAGGGAGATCAGCGAGCTAGAAAGGTTCGACGGAGAAGTTGGTGAGTTAAATCACTTCCTCAAAGGGGGGGACAGGATTATGTATTATATCCAGGTCCACGTCGAGGCAAAGGATATCGACGAATTGGACGCCACCAGGCTAAGGGCAGCCTTAGTATGCCGAGTTAGAAGAAACATCCTCAACTTAATTCAGGCGGACGAAGAGACGCCATGGCATACGGTCAAGGAGAGGCTGAAAAAGGCATTCGGGGGTGGACGATGGGCCCCAGAGGAAGACATGCTCCAGATGTTCAGGGAATACCGCAAACAAGGACAGTCACACGGGCAATATGCAGCGGTACTGTTGGCGCGATATAATAAAATTACGGAGAAATTACGTGAAATGATGGAAACGGATCAAGTGGAGGCTCGCATGGATTTTCTATCGAGAATACTGAAAGTCCAGTTAGCCAGGGATACTGGAAGAAAGGATGGATTGCCGAAAGACAAAACATTCTTGGAGTGCGCACAGGAGATGGTAGACGTGAGCGCAAGGGAGGAAGAATCAAAATTCGGCGAGGTCGCAGAGACGGGCTGGAGTAAGGTCACTTACCGCCGACCTGAGATTAGCCGAAACCGTCCAAGATTGGACATGGGTAGGAGAAGAGACCCCGAAGGTTATAAGAAGGAGAGGTCGGCTGCACGAGATAGGCGACCAGGGACGGAGAAGAAAAATGGACGAAGAGAGGTGAGGAAATGCCACGAGTGCGGAAAAACAGGACACCTAATGGCTCAGTGCCCTCGCACGCGGTGCTTTGAGTGCGGAACAGAGGGACACATGGTCAGGCAGTGCCCCTATATCTACTCTCGCAGGGAGACGCAGAGGGTGGAACCCATGGAAGTGAACGCCCAGAGAGTCTGGCGAAGACATAAGTCGACACCAGCGTCGACGGAGACATCGGAGACGGAAGAAGAAGGACCAGCGAGCAGTGGAGGTGAAGGAGACAGAAGTAGTCGCAGGAGCGGAAGACTGCGTGTAACATCAGAGAGGAAGCAGCGCGCGGAAGACTGAGGTGAGTGTCAGCAGAGAGGCGACCGCATGATAGTGAACTGCAGCGTGAGAGGAGTATGTGGCGGTTTGCCTATTATACAGGTGGAGCGAGGAATCAGGTGCCTCGTAGATACAGGAAGTTCCGGCACAATCCTGAGTAGGAAGGCGGTGGAGAAGCTGGCGGCGGGAAAAAGGACACCCCAGGTACAGGTATGTACATGCAAATTAACCACTCTGGGTGGCCCTTGTAGAGTAGAGGGGGAAGTGATGATGGAATTGGGGACGTGGTTTAAAGCAGGGACCAAACTAAGGGTACACGTGGTGGAAAATATGTTACGTGGTTATGAAGGGATAATCGGATGCGATATTTTGAATCAGTTAGGGACTCGAGTGAAAAATAAGGATGGGAGATGGTCAGTCAAGATAGGGGGTAAGCGATACAAAAGTTACGGGAGGGCGAAGGACGCGATAGTGTGTGTGGGCGCAGTAAACCAGGCAGAGGATTGGAGGGTACGGATACGGCGGGACTTCGATGATATTTTCCATAAGGAGGGCGAGCGGTTAGGCGCAACGGGGGAAACCGTTCACGAAATATCATTGAAAGAAGAACGAGCGACATATGTTAAAGAAAGGCGATACCCGCAGGCGTTGAGGCAGCACATTAGGGAGGAGATAAGGAATCTTAAGGATCAAGGGATTATAGTAGACAGCACATCGCCGTATAATAGTCCACTTTGGGCGGTAAGGAAAAAGAGTGCACCTGGGGAAGAGAAATACAGAGTCGTGATAGACTACCGGAAGTTAAATGAAAACACGATAGATGAGAAGTATCCCATCCCGAGATTCGAAGACATCATTGATAGGCTGAGCGGGGCAACAGTGTTTAGCACCCTAGATTTGAAGGCAGGATATCATCAGATCAAGATGCACCCGAGGGATCAGTCCAAGACCGCATTCACATTCGAAAGAGGGCACTATGAGTTTACGAGGATGCCCTTCGGACTCAAAAACGCGCCCATAACTTTTCAAAAACTAATGGATGAGTTTCTTCGGGGGGTGGATGAAGATATGTGTCAAGTCTACATGGACGACCTGTTGGTGTTCAGCAAAACCGAAACGCAGCATATCGAGCATCTCAGGAGTGTGTTTAATAGGATCCGGAGATTCGGCTTGAAGTTATCTGCCGAAAAATCACTTCTGGGAAAAGGAGAAATTACTTTCTTGGGACACACCATTACGAAGGAGGGGGTGAAACCCGATAAGAGCAAAGTGAACGCAATTTCCAGGATGGCGGTGCCAAGAGATGTCCAGGGTATACGTCGTCTATTGGGCTCGCTAAATTATTACCGGCGTTTTGTCCCGGAAATGGCGGAATACCTTGTACCCCTCAACAACTTATTGAAGAAAGGACGGACAATTTTCGTTACCCCGGAGATGGAGAATAACATCCGCAAATGTATGGTACGGCTTCAGGAGGAACCAGTACTGGCCTTCCCGGACTTCGAGAAGCCCTTCACGCTCACGACGGATGCCAGCGAATATGCACTGGGAGCAGTGTTGTCACAAGATGGGGAAAAAGGGGACCGCCCTGTTGCTTACGCTAGCCGGCGCCTTACGGAAGCCGAGACAAGGTACAGTGCGTTAGAGCGCGAACTTCTAGCAATAGTGTGGTCAATAGACCATTTCAGACCGTACGTATTCGGAAGGAAGTTCACGGTACATACGGACCACAGACCTCTGCAGTGGGTGGGAAAGTTAAAAGAATCGTCTGCTCGCATCACTCGTTGGAAGGAATTTTTGGGGCAGTACAACCTCCAAATCAAATATAAACCGGGCAAGGAGAATGTGGTAGCCGATTGGCTGTCCCGGGCGATAATGGTAAACGCGGTGGAAGAAACGGGAGAGGGCTCATCGCGGGACATTAGGCAGTTCCTACAAGAATGGACTCCGGAGGGGGAAGGAGCACGCAGTTCGGACAGCAGAGAAGAGGAAGACCAGGACGAGGAAAGTTCAGCGGAAGATAGACCGACGGAGATGACGGAATTAGAAGAAATAATTAATGACAAGAAGCGTCAAGTCATATGGAAGACCAGGACCTCGGGGCTACTTAAAATGGACTTCTCAAAATACGGTAGGAGTGACATTATCACCATCTGGTCACAACCCGGAGTCAGTGATGACAACATTTGTCGAGTACTGAAAGAGGCTTCCAGGCCGGGAAGAACATCCCATTTATACGTCGGAAACGCCACCGTGTGGGAAAAAATACAGCGGTTATGGCGGTTAGAGAGGTTGGGAGTGGACCGCAACTTCGTTCGCTGTACGATGATGGTAGAGACAATTCGTGATAGTGACCGTCAGAAGGAGATCACCGTGGCCTACCACCAGGGCAAGACGAATCATAGGGGAGTCAGCGAAACTATCCAAGCGCTTAAGCGGCGGTACTTCTGGTGGAATATGAAGGAGACAGTCAGGGAAGTTGTGGGGGCATGCGACGTTTGTTTATCCACTAAATACGACAGACATCCCCCCAAAGGAATACAGGAGGAAACGCCCACTGCAGAAATGCCTTTGGCGGACCTGCAAATCGATACGTTTTCCTGGAGAGGCTATAAGTGGATCACATTAATAGACTGTTTCAGTAAGGTGGCTGCGGCCCATCTCATTAACGAGAAATCGGCGGATGCAGTTCTAGTGGCCCTTAGGGCCTGGTTTAAGGTATATGGGGTACCCGACAGAATCGCCTCCGATGGTGGAATGGAGTTCGACCATGCGAAGATAAGGGCCGAAGCGAGGGAGCTAGGGGTGGTATGGAGAATCAACACCCCGGGACATCCTAAGAGTAGAGGAGCCATCGAAAGGTTGCATAGTACCCTCAGCGACCACCTGCGAATCTACCAGGTGGAAAAAGGGTTAGAACCAGATGAGGCAATGGAAAAGGCAATCGCGGCGTATAATGAATCTATCCATTCCGTTACCGGGTTTTCTCCCTTTGAGATTATTTTCGGGTTGCGACAACGACGAAGGGACACTAGAGCTACAACCGTTGAGGGCGAGTTGAAGGACCAAGTGGTGGCAAATCGGATATCGCTAGAGAAGTTACAGAGGAAAGTAAAAGACAGGCTCGAACGGGAAAAGCGAAGTCGAGTAGCGAAAGAGAACCTCAGGGTCAAGGACGCCATGGGTGGGATCAGGATAGGTACTACCGTTTATAGGCAGAGGAGTTCCAACCGGGGGAAAGAATTACTACGCTACGAAGGGCCATTCCGAGTGGTAGCGATAAGGGAACATAATATTGTAACGATCGAATACATTAAGGATCCCAAGCGACGTAAGAATGTTCATATCGAACAACTTAAGCTTCCTCTCGGGCAGTTAGAACATGTGTAACGGCCTGGAGTGTCCTGGCCGTCATCCAGAAGCATACATATTCTTTTTATGAATTTTTATTTTCTATTGTTAGTGTATATATAGTGTGAACCCTTTTTTTTTATTATTAGAAGCATCTCGTTTTGTTTTGTATGTGTGTGTCAGTTCTATCGAAAGTGAAAGAGAGGATTTCGGATCTATAAGTTCATTTTTTTTTATTATTATTATTATTATTTTTTCTCTCAGTGTATTTGTGTTCAGCACTACGTAAATGTACACTGGATGTTGTTGACCTTCCGGGCTTTGGCTTACTTCGTTTCCAAGTTTCCGAAATTCTTCGAAAACTGGAGGGGGGGAGTTAAGTCCTGGAGACCAACAATATTCACTTTAATCCTTAAAGTGCTTAGATGTAAATAAACCAAAGGTATATATGTAGGATTATGAGAGCAATAAAGTTAGTTATCAATCAGAGTTGGCAGTGTTCATTTCAAACCTTTCTCTTTTTTTTAAGTATTCCTTTCGATAGACCTTAACTTATATATATATATATATATATATATATATATATATATATATATTGATTGATTGATTGAACGTGTTTATTTGGAAAAAATTCAAAGAAATATTTATACAGTAAAAATCATTAAAACTTAACTAGAACACTAGACAATGGGTGATCCGTCTGTCGAGGTCTGTGTTTACAATCTCATTTATTTTTCTTATCTTTAAAGTATAAATTAATAAATACACATAAATAAGAATAATTAAAAAATTAGTATATGAATTCTATTAAAGCATCCAATAATAATAAAAATAATATCTCAATTCAATTAAAGCCTTTAATAGTTCATAACCAATATAAGTACATTTCATATTTAAATTATTATAATTCAGTTTTTTTAAAGTTTTTTTTAGTACCTATGCTTCCCTATTTTTGTATTTTACCCCTCTAATCTATGATAGCATCAACATCTAGCAATCTATCTATTGGCTAATTAACCGCGATCTTCGGGACATGGCCTCCTGCACGTACTGACTTGACGCTTTCCAATTGGCGCCATTTAGTAAGCTAGGTAATTCTTCCGTGGCACAAGTCTCGCTACCAAAGTATTTCATTTTGATTTCACCATATACATGACAGGTTCCCAAGAAATGAGGAGTGTCTTCTTTTTCTTCGGAATTGCAAACTGGACAATTGTCCGAACTTTCTTGAGCCCACGGTTTTGAGCTTAAGTTTAGTAATTCAGTCCTGCAGCGGAAAATTGAACGTATCGATTTAAGGTCAAAAATATCATTAAGGTAAGTTGTAGTGGGGCACCCACCGTACATAGCCCTGCATACATGTTAAATCTAGATTGCAGACACTTATCGAAATTCTTTTGCTTCTCCGATTCTTCCATATGGCGCCTAAGTGCAGTCAACTTCCAGCGTAGGTCAGGATCAGGTCTCAATCCACCAGAGGTTTTAAAGAATTCAGTCAACCCCTCTTTATAATTTACTGTTGCTCTAGTCTCGGTGTATAAGCTTCTCAAAATTCTTAGCATTTTTTAATGTTCTCAATTTTAAATCTGGATCTTTAACACCGTCTAAATTCATATTACTCAATTTATACTCTATTTTTGATTTTAAATACAATTGATCCTGCCATGACCTGCTTAAATGTGGGGCATTGCTATTTCTAACATTACTTTCTTGACTGAATTCCAATATAATCTCGATAGGCATGTGCTGAGTATAAATTTTGTCTATAACTCTGAAATCTTTGATGTATTTCAATATGGAGGCCGAAACACAGCAGATATCTATGGCGGAACTACCTCTCCCCGAAACGTACGCGAATTCACCATCAGGATCACCATTTGTACGGCCGTTTAATATTACCAGCTCTTAATAATCACACATTTCTAAGAAAGATAGACCTCGAGTATTTAAAATTTTATCGTTCGATTTTCTGCTGCACCCCACCAAACATTTCTCTTGAGAAATACATTCCGGGATTACCTGCCTCTCCGCCAATCTCACATCTATGTCACCCACAAGCAAATACTTTTCATCAAAAAAAAAAAAAAAAACCTGTACCACTACAACCCATGAAGGGACAGGGGTTCAGTACATGGTAGAGACTGTACTGTTTCATGGACAACGGTTCTGCAAGGAGGTGACTTGTCCTAGGTCACGCTCGACCGTCAGATTTTCCCCCCTTATTTTGGGTACCCTATTTTTATAATATTTTATAGAGGCTGGGTGGGCCCCAGGAGGGTCCTAGATCTTACATGATCCATCTCCCGCTGCAAACAGACTAAATAAAAATCATGGCCTGCAGCGGGAATTGAACCAGGATTTCCGGCATGGTAACTCAGTACTGTACCACTGAGCCACTCCTCTCCCTACTTTTCATCAAAACCAGAAAGAAAATTAAATAATTTTGAAAAATTATCATCCCAGTAACAACAATTTAGGTAAACTGGAATAATATAAAATGTAATATAAAATGTAATTCTATAATATCCCACGCAATTTTTATAAATCTACACATCACACTACTAACAGCTAAATTATTTTTAATACCTAACAAAACTCCACCACTTGCCCAACCTTTTGTCTTGGTTTTTGTAGCCCCAATCCATATTAGATTAAATTCGTTAAAGTAATTTTCGTATTTTAAAGTTTTAGATTTTATCAAACATGTTTCAAACAGCGCTATAACATCATGTTGTTTATTGAATTATATATATACATACACATATAAAATGCTTTGTCCTGAATGAATGACGGATCAAGGCACAGCCTAAACCGCTGATCGTAGAGACCTGAAACTTGGAGGATGTGTTCTTTGTATGACGTAGGCATCCGATAAGAAAGGATTTTCCGAAATTCTACCCCTAAGGGGCTGAAAAAGGGGGGCAAAGTTTGTATTGGACAACGGGATTACTTGGTCCAATCTACTTCAAATTTTATATAAACCTTTTTTCTTAACCGAATTGATGGAAGACGTTTTTCGTATTTTATTGAAATTCATCCCCTAACGTCGTTAAAAAGGGGTAGAAGTTATTTTGGCGGTGGGTTGCTTCGAAGTTTATATCCGTAGTGATTTTGATTTAAATTAAAGTCCCGAATGAGTGACTGACGGATCAACACACAGCCTAAAACGCTGACCGTAGAGACCTGAAACTTGGAGGGTGTGTTCTTTCACAAAAACTAACAAAATTTTATTTTATTTAACCTTTAAATCCCTACACTATAATAAAGATTGTTATATTATATAAGTATTCAAACATTTGAAGATAATTTATATGCTTCAACAAAATTAATAACATAAAAAACCAATTAAAAATCCTAGTAGAACCATTTTCGACTTCTATGCGAACGAAGTCACGGCCAAAAGCTAGTATATATATATATATATATATATATATATATATATATATATATATATATATATATATATATATATATATATATATGAGGTGAATTTTATCTAAGTGTTTGTTTTTTCTTAGTTACCTATCTTAGGAAGTTATTTATTGTTATTGACAGGCCTCTTGGCCATTGTCTTTGTATTCTTCTCTTATTAAACCTGGGTAAAAAAGAGTGGGAAAGAGAAAGAACAAGTGGATTTTGGCGATTTTGTGTAGATAAGTGGAATGTTGTGTATTTTTGTGGATTTATAGAGCTACAGAGGCTATGTTCAGATCTTTGTTGTACGAGAGAATGGCTGTACAGTCATCGAAGCGAAGGTGTTGTTAGGGTGATTCAGGATATCAGAATTGTAAAGGGAATAGAGAATAGGGCTTAAAAACTGCCTTCTGGTACTCCCTTGTATTCAGGAAAGAAGAAGGTAATTGAAGAATCAACAGAAGTACTGAAGAACCTGTAAAGAAAAAATATTGAAGGAAAAACAATTTCTTGTCTTTTTAATTTTTGGTATGTATGTTATTACATGGAACATACAAAATAGTCTTTTGTGCAAGCATAGTTTTAGATAATGTACATAGTTTTTAGAAGGTACTTAGTTACATATTACACATTATTGAACAGTTGGAAAAGAAAAATGAGGCAGAGAAGTATGAGAGAGTGAAATGTGCATGGTTATTACCGTTTCAAATTCCAATAATATCCCACTGATTCCTGGAAAACAAATCCGATACATAAGATCTTAATAAACGTCCAACTTGGAATCCTCATACATTTACTAGACAAACGATGCCAATTTATTACAAAAGACTTACGGAGTAAACCCACTATTTTCAAACCTAGGCTACTTCTTCAATTCCTGATATTCCTCCGAGGCGTCTGAAAAGAAGAAGGCCTCGTGACCTTATAAGTTGAATTTGTTATTTGAGTACTACCACTGGGTAGTTTCTCTACTTGTCTTTATCCATGTAATTATGTATTATTCCTATCATTTACTTTTTGTATTGTTATAATACAGTTGTAAATTTCAATTAATAAATTAATTTTAAAAAATGCAGCAATTCCTGCAAACATCAAAAAGAGCATGGGAGCTAAATTCTTTAGCGTTTCTTATCGAAAAATAACAGTCTAGGGAAAGAATTACGTTTAAACTAACCCGTTATTTTTTTAAGTGAAGGTGTGAACTGGTAACAGAACACTGAGGAGTTTCCCAACAAAAGACTGTCTCTGCAGAGCCTACAAAGCCACTGAGCTCCAGGCTGCCAGTTTGAAACAATACTATTAGAAAAAAGGTTATCCACAACCAACCTTTTCTTTTCCAGTCACCTAACCATGCTATTTCTCAATACACCTCCGAATATTTTCTGTGAGGGAGTGAAGGAAAAACGTCAGGGCAAATAGTAGTTTATTCTTTTTATTGACTATAATAATTAATAAAGCCTATTTTAAAAATAAAAAATCGTGTACTGACTGACTAAATCCTTTAGAGAAATGAATAGAACGATCAATTCTGGATCGAATATGAAGTTTTTTAAACTGCCTTATATAGAGAGTCGGACATGTTGAGGGAGTGAATAAAACGACTGTTAATATTTTTTTATTTACTACTTATAGACCAAATGTATGTTCGGGATGCAGAAACTATTTCGTTGTAATCAGTTGGCAAGAAAGACAAAGTGTCACATGTATAAAACGATCGTAAAACTAAAAGGGACCTTCACGATGAGACCAATATAGTGAGTAAGTAATCCAACTCAAAAGACTACGATGTTTGGGGCAAGTATAGAAGATGGACGCAAAGAGAATTCCAAGAAGATTGATGGTTTAGTATTAAGAGAGAGGGCTTGTCTCAGGAGTCTCGACGATGTGGAGATCGCTTTGAGGCCAATGGGTATTAACCGCTGGAGGCGCCTTGCGGCGGATAGACGCGAACGGCAAAATAAATTAGCAGAGGGCATAGTTCTTTAAGGACTGTAGAGCGCACTAATTAATGACTGACTTATAAATATAGCCTTCGTGGTAAAACGAAAGGATTAGAATCATTTTTAATTTTGAAATAAATCTGCGTCTGAAAAGAAGATGGCCTAGTAATTTTCTAAATTGAATATGTTATTTGAGTACAGCCACTGGGTAGTTTCTCTACTTGCCTTTATCCATGCATGTATCATTCATATCCATCTATGTTGTATCTCTATAATCTTGTTATATTGTTTTAATACAGTTGTAAATTGTAATTAATACATTTTTAATAAAAAGATCATTTATTTATTGGAGGTATGGCGGAAACACTATGAGGGAAAATTTTCGTTGGAGGAATACAGAAGTGTCCGGATAGTTGATTGAAGACACCGATCGAGGACATAGTACACACAGCCTGAGGATATGGATGACACAATCCAAGAGGAAGAGGTTGAGGATGCAGTGGCACATATAAAGCTTGGAAAAGCTGCGGGAACGGATGGTATAGCACCAGAACTGGTAAAGTTATGGGGACCAACGCTGGTTAAAGCACTACAGAATCCGTTCCAGAGGATGTGGAACTCACGGACTATACCTGGGTTATGGAAGGAAAATCTAACTATACCTATATACAAGAAGGGAGACCAGAAATTATGTGAGAACTACAGACCCATATGCCTCTCTTTGGTGGTATATATTTAGTTTTTTACTTATGGTTCTTGATATTCAGTCTATATTTAATAAAATAAAAATATAAATAACGTATATTTGCAAATTTAATACATGTTATTAATATCTTCTTTCTTCATCTTTGGTGTTTGAAGGGCCTTTCCCGAAATTGGAATACAATATCTATAAATATATATAAATATTTATAAATCGGAATATCCGGGTTACAATCTCTTCTTTGTACTTTCTGACTTATCCTGGAAAATCTTCCTATATTCGACATCACTTTAAGGGCTTAGCTTAAAAAGGGATTACCTATGCTCTCTCTATATAACCTGATCCATAATATCGAGGTCAAAAAGTCTTATTTTTTCACGAATAGAGAAGATATTGTCCAACGTTAACTTTTTTTTTTAAGAATATAAAATTAAGGAAGAACAAATTAGACCATCACGAGGACTGCCGACATTCCTTCTCTTTTTGAATTTCTTAATCGATTACAGTCTGAATTATTAAATTTTTAATTTGTTAATTTAAATTATTAATATTAGTCTGGTTTTCAGATGTATTGATACATAAAACAAAAATTACACACATTTTCAAGTAGTTCAAAGAGTAGTATCCAGTAATATATTATAATACAAAATATAAATAATTTACTTGAAATAATAATTGGTATATCGTTATGTTAATTATACCTTCTATTTTTATGTAAATAGACTTTATTTTAATTTTATTATTATTAACATCGTTATGTTCACCAATACATAGCTCATTTGTATTTCAAATCATTTCATAAAACAAGACATTTTGGATTAACTGTGAGTTGTTTTTTTTATTTCTTAATCAACTACAGTTTTGATCATTTAAATTATTAATTTTAGTCTGTCTTTCATATTTATTGACACTCCGAACAATAATTTTATTCATTTTCAAGTAGGTCATTTATCAATAAAAACATCTGAATATTAAAAAATATCAATAATTTACTTAAAATAATAATTAGTACATAAATATATTATTTACACCATGTATTTGCATTTACATATATTTTATTTATATTTATTATCATTATTATCATCTTTGAGTTCAACAAGACCATTTGTTCTTTTATTATTATTTATTTATTGAAATTTACAACTGTATACAAAATACATCTAGTAAATATAATGAGTGAATACATTGACATGAGAAGACAAGTAGAGAAACTACCCAGTGGTAGTACTCAAATTAAAAAGTTCAGTTTAGAAGGTCACGAGGCCATCTTCTTTTCAGACGCCTCGGAGGATTATCGGGAATCGAAGAGGAAGCTAGGTTTGAAACTAGAGGGTTTGAGTGGGAATTAAGTTTGTTATGAAAGGATATATACCGGGTTCGGGCTAAATCAGCAACAAATGGGACATTAAGGTCGTTATGGATGACTTCATTCTTAACAAAATAAGGAGCGTTGAGGATTTTACGAAGGAATTCTTTTATTAATTCCATAAAACAAGACATTTGACTATTAGAAATTTTTTTTTTAAGGGAAACGAAAAATTTAACCAGCTTTTGATGTTTTAAGTTATTAATAATATCAATTGCACATATATTAAACGACATTTTTTTTATAAATATAATTATTCTTATATAATCGATGGAATTTTAACCTTTAAACTAAATTTGATTAAAAAATCATATAACTCATCCACAGGCCGCTAGGTTTAGCCAGTCTCGAGCATGTTGCTGATAGGGATTGAAATGTTTCCCCCCTATCAAATGTTGCTATTCTTAAGATTCAAAGACGTCATGTAAGATATAGAGATCGATTATACTCTGCGGTAGACAAATAAGCTTAGAAGACCCACTTGAATTTATGAAAGGCCAATAATGGAGACTGTTGTATTAAACATGAGCCTTCATCGTTGAGTTATGTAAGCCATGAACATGATTCACTTACTCCATGACCTAAAAGAAAACACGTGCCCTATTAAACCTAACCCCAATGTCGTAATAGGGCGGTGGAGGAAACGGGAAACAAGAAAAATATTTTATGTCTCTCGTGAATCCATTTCTTCTCCAGTTCTCCCACAGGACAAAAGCTATTTTTTTAAATAATTTATTCAATGTAATTTAGAACTGTATTATATTAATACATCCAGTAAATAGAATGATTGTAAACAATGACATGAAATGACAAGTAGAGAAACTACTCAGTGGCAGTACTCAAATAACAAGTTCAACTACGTAGATCACGAGGCCATTTTCTTTTCAGACGCCTCGGAGGATTATCAGGAATTGAAGAAGTAGCCTAGGTTTGAAAATAGTGGGTTTGAGTGGGAATGAAGTTTGTTATGAAAAGATTGATATCGGATTCGGGCCAGATCAGCAACAAATGGGACGTTAACCCTCGAGTGGTCGCGTCAATATCCACGTCCTTTTGATCTGATCCTGTGTAAATGTTTCGGAAGTGACGAGAGTGAGGCGCTGGTCTTCGCTGGAGAAGTTTGGAGGAAGCCTAGACGAAACATACTAGGTCTTTACCCTTTCCAGAAGAGAGGTGCTACTTTTATTTGGATGACAATTGTCCTCCAAGCGACTATTTATGTAAGTGTATTAGTATTTTTCTTTTTTCTTAACTATATTATAATTTACACATTTTATGTATAATTTTAATATTCTATATGTAATTATTATTTACACAAAATTTGCTTTTTGAGTGCTATATTTTATTTGTCATCCACGCGACCTACTATGTAAGTGTTTTCATTTTTTTTTTCATGCACGTATTTCCCCCCATGTTATTGCAAAGATTACGGTATTTACATTTGAAATCAATTATCTAATTCAAGTTTAACAAAATTAGCAATTCGTTTATATAGGAACATTTGCCCCTTCTTTCCAGCCTACCTTCTTCTTGCTGATTTTGTTTTGTTTTTTTAAAAGAAAATATAATTTCCATCATCGTGAAACGAAGCTCTGATCCAAATATTCGGAATAAGTGGCTGGAGGAGCGTGATTCCGAAGAAGACCCTATTTGACTGTGACGATGATTTATTAACAAACAAACACAATTCTGACACAGACAGGAGGCGAGGAGCTCAAATGAAAGTGATCAGGAATGATGGTGATCAATTCATAGGAATAGATGGAATCACTAGATGGAATAAAAAAGCACCTCGACAAAATGTAAAAAACATTTTAAACACGGAAATTGATGCATTTCAACTTTTCCTAAATGATAAAATTGTGAAAATGTTAACGGACAGTACAAATCTCTGTATTGAGAAAATTAAAAATAATTTCACAAGAGAACCAGATGCTCGCTCAACCGATGAAAGGGAAATTAAAGCCTTCATTGAAATTCTTTTTCTGATCGGTTCTCGGTGTTGCAGCAGGACCAGTATTCGAAAGGCTTGCGATAACTCAAAGGGTTGTCTACTAGAAGCCTGCTACTTGGCGATCAGCGAGGATAGATTTCGTTTTCTCATTCTATAGTAAGGAACCGGGACTTTCTTTAGCAATGATTTGTCGTGTGAAGATTATACTTAATAATTATATATTGAACACACATATGTCATGATTTTTATATCTTTTTATATTAGAAGTCAGAATTACAATAAATAATACCAAAAATTAAAGACAAGATTAATCATATGTATGGAGAAAAGGAATGGATTAGCATTGGCATCCACGCGACCTCTCTTGTTGCATAACAAGGTGCGACAAAATAATTATAGATTACTTTGTGCGTAACAAAGTATGGAGCATTGAGGATTTTACGAAGGATTTTGGATTGGAAGGATTGAATACGATAGGCATTCGATGGTTTAGTGGAGCCTCAAAGCTCTATTCCGTAATTCCAGATAGGTATAATGATTGTCATGTGTATGAGTCTTTTGTAATTAATTGGGAACTTAGAGCGTTTGTCTAGTAAATGTTGAAGTAGCCTGAAACGTGGACAACAGATAAAACTTTTTTCGCTTCTTAAAGAAAACTTATACAGGAGTATATCTGAAGCAGGAGAAATATTTGGTAACAGGGGGTACCCAATTTGGGTTCAATAGTGACTGAGAATAATGTACCTGAATGGAGGACGATGCCGTTCCTAAAAAGGCTTCAAGAGAACCTCTGTACGGCACGAGAAGAAGCGGGAGGCCGAAGCTGAGGTGGTAGGGTGGTGTGGTGAGTGATGCGAGGGATTTCCTGGGAGTCAGATGCTGCGAAAAACAGAGACGACTGGAATAAGCTGGTAGAAGAGGTTAGTGAGTTGTAGTGCCTTAGAACAATAATGGGGGAGTACCCTCTGTTAACTGACCAAACTCTCATTTACCTAATTATCACATATTTTTAATTCGCATGTATTATATTTTATTTTCAGATTGCATAATATTAATTTTTTACAATATGGTGTTAGTAGGGAAAAAAGCAATGGCCGTGAACGGCTCTGGGGTTAAGTACAAGGTAGGCCTGTTCCTTGGTCAACGGTTGTACAGGGAGATGATTTGTCCTAGATCACTCTCTTCCCCCTCAATTAAGGTACCTCTTTACAGAAGCTGAGTGATCCTCAGGAGGGTCCCAAATCCCAGGGAACTGGCTAGAAAAATATTATGTAGCAAATGTATTCACTATTCTCTTCTGAAGTGTTTGTTTTTAAAGAGTTTAACTGATCAATACTTTGAAATCTCTGTAGGCTTCTTTATCCTATTTTTACAATTAATTTTGTTTACCATTTTGTCTTTCTGTTAAAATAATTCTTGTATTGAAAGAAAATGCCCGGGTTTTTGTATTTAGTCGTAATATGAGAAATAGAACTGCAGAGGGAGCAATGATCTTTGGGTTCATTAGTCTTCTCTCTCAACAGCCGCTTCAGTTGTTTGTCCTATTTGAAGCAATCATCTCCGGCATCATTAAAACTAAAATTGTTATAATGAGAAACGAACATAGGCCCGTTCAGAGTTATTTGCTGGGGGAGAGGGAGAATAGACTTACAAAGATATATAATTATTTTAAATATTTTTATTTGAAAAGAAAAGATTTGTCCAGGACGGGGTTCGAACCCGGGTCTCCCATGTTTCCGTTATGCTCCTCTACCGCTTGAGCTATCCTGGTTCTTACCTCGGTCAGACATATCTATTCTCTTCACTGATCCCATTTCCCCGTGTACAATTTTCGATGTATACTAGGGAAAGACTGTTCATTGAACATTACTTTAATTATGATCTTGTTGACTTACGTCATTATATATTATTATAATTTATTTATTTTATTTTATTATTAATTGTTACAATTTTAACATAATTTTTCACACACCGTCATTTTTCATTCATCACAAATTTTTAAATTAAAATTTTACATCGTATAGATCAGTGAAGAGAAAGGATGTGTGTGGCCGATGTACGAACCAGGATAGCTCAGGTGGTAGAGCACCGGAAGATCCGGGTTCAAATTCCGGCCCTGGACACATCTTTTCTTTTCAAATAAAAATATTTAAAAATTATAACAATAAATGAAAAAATAAAATTAATATAACTGTTTAATTTGAGTATTCAGTGATATTTCCAAGACGTTTCTGAAAAAGCTTTGTGATGAGTAATTAAAATAAATATTTTTATTGTAAATGTTTGTTTCATATGAAATATCAGTTTTTCAAAGGAAGGGGTATTTAGTTAAACAATTTTAAGAATTAAAAACATTTTTATTCGAAATATTGTCTACGTGCACTTTCCCCAACTTTTTGTCACATTTTTAATCTCAGAACTGAAAATAGCACATTTTTGATACAACACTGAAAATGAGTCTTTGAATCGGGAATCATTTTCGAAAATTTTTTCGTATTCGAATAGACATACTCGGGATCCCGAAGACAAAGCGAACGAAGAAACTGATCAACCGTTTTAAAATCTGTGTCACCAGAAATTTTCTCAAACCAACGGGGAATGGTTCGTTTATTACAACATGTTTCCCCGAACGATCTGGTGTTTTTGGCAGCTTGGTCTGTCATGTCTCCAAGTTTATACTCATAAAAATATTACACGAAAATTGGGTGTTTTTATGATCATATTTGTTGGCCTAATGAACAATGTTCGTTCAATTTAAGTTATAGTAAATATTATCAATAAAGAGTGGAATAATAACAGCTGATTACAATGAGTAAACATCAACTAAATAAACAACAGCAGTCCAATAATTCCACTTCGAATTTAAGAAATAATAAAAACGGATATTTTATGTCATAAGACGTAATATTTTCATATTTTCATTTTTTTTTATTTATTACTATTATTCTTATTATTTTTTAGAGAGGATAGATAAGAAAGTTATTGCAGTTTGATTGATAAAAAAAAAAGATTGCTGTTGTTTTCAATTTTAAATACATATAATATTTTATTCACCTTGCTCGAACATTTCTTTCCTTATGAAAAAGGACCAGAATGATGCCAATGATCTCATGAAGTTATTGGGATTGCTACGGAACCAATTCCTTAAAGTTATTAGCTCCTAAGCTGACAGGTAACTAACTACCTGTACTTCAAACGAGGCAATCTCGTCGAGGATTTCGATCTTACTAATTTAGACCTGGCTGGTAATCCGTGGGCGGATGTTTGTGCAAAGCGGTTGGTGGCATTGCTATTAATATTTTAAGCGAATACCAGCTAAATGGGTTATTGTATGCACATATATTCATGTATTCATGTAGATTACACACACACCCACACACACACACACATATATATAACACAAGGATTCAATGATAAAAAAACATACAGGCATGCTCATGTTAGATCTCGAAAAAGCTTTCGATACAGTTTGTCTTATTTACAAAATAATCTAGCACAAATTTCCTCCATACTTAACACATATCATATATTCCTTCCTTTCTAATAGACGATTCTATGTTCAAATAAACACTTCTAACTCCAAAGCACTTCCCCTACCTCTTGACTTCCTCAAGGCTCCTGCCTATCCCCAATCCTATTCAACCTGTTCATATCCGATCTCCCAAAACATACTAAAAAAACCACATCGCTTTACGCAGACGACACCACTTTGTTCACATCAACAGGAAAACCGAAAAAGCGAAAAAAAATATCTACAAAATGTTTCCGTATTTTAATAAAAGATCCAGGCTAAACCCTAAAAACAAACTAATCCTTTACAAAACAGTAATCCGCTCATTGATAGCCTATGCCTCACCTGTCTGGAGTTCAACCTGCGCCACAAATTATAGAAAGTTTGAAAGGGTACAAAACCTATGCATGAGGATTATCAATAATTATCCCCACTACACGAAAATATCGATTATGCTTAGAGATCTTGAACTTCCCTCTATTAAACAATATGTTTCAGCCCAAACAAAAACATACATCGAAAAATCTCCAGCTTCCGAAAACCCATTAATCCGAGAAATCGGTAACTATGATAAACATTCGCTACGACGCTACACGTACAAAAGAACAAAACATATAATTCTTACTTAATAAATCACTATTTGCAGGTATTGTAATCTAGTTATCTGTATTTATTTTATAGTTATTTTTAATTGTTTATTTATTTTCTATTTAATTATTATAATAATATTTATCTACTATATTTTTATGATTTTTATTTATTTATTATATTTTTTTTTTAAGCGGTTATTTCCTACATTTTCCCTGTTATTGTAAAACTTATTTATAAAAGGTTACTGTAATTAATTAAAATCACTGCTTTTTAAACATGTAAAGGTAACCCGGAACATGAATTCACACTTATGCTGCTTGTATATGTAAAATTGCAAATAAAGCTGTTTTTTTTTTGTTTTTTTTTGTATATATATTATTGGGTCTAAAGAGGTGTAGATTTTTAACTCCATAAACCAAAAAGTGGAGAAATGTGAGATATGTGCATTGGTTTTTGAAATTCCCTTTATAATATAAATTCAAATAAATATTGTCAAATAAATAAATAAAGATCTAGCTTTCATCTAAAAGTATCTAAAATTAACGAGAAAGACTTTTTAGCTAGCTATCGTCAGAAATGTTAAATATTTATGTGACAGGTGGAGTTTATAGATCTGGCAAGTAAAAAAAGTAATAAATTTAAATTCATTGTTTAAATATTCAAGTTTCTTATCACAGAAAAAGTTAATTATTAGATAATTTTTATTAAAAAATTTCCATAAACATTAATATTAGTTTATTATATCATATAGCATTTAGATTTTAAGACCCCAGCGATTTTTATTAGAAAATTAAAAAATAAAAGTTCTTTCCAACTATTTTAAACAAATAAATTTTCTGTCCATAATAATTCCATTTTTAATAAATATACATACTTCTAAAAAAATTTAAATCATAAATAAAGCATTTTTTCTTATTTTGATTTTTCTTATATTGATTATATATATATATATATATATATATATATATATATATATATATATATATATATATATATATATATTTCCATATTTCACAATTTTTATTAAATATGAATCCGGGCCCCTACTTTTGACTATTTAAAGGGTCAAGATCATTTTTGTTGTCATAAAGTTTAGCTCGAAAGCCTCCATGTCCTGTGAGGAATTGCGAAACCCAGTAGTCCGGGAGGTTCGTATAAAAACATGATAAGATAAAGCATGTTGGCAATACAGTATACATGTGGGTAGTATGTTTAAAACTGTTTATTAATTATATGTATGCATTTGTAAGTGTAAGTAGAAAGTAGGATAGTTTGATTCGTCTGGTGGGTCTTTAATTTAACATGCCCACTTAAATTAACATAAACTAACAAAGCAGTCAACAGTGACTGGATTGGCTTAGTGGTAGAGCACTGAGGTACCATGCCGGAAATTTTGGGTTCAAATTCAAAATAAATGGGATGTAGGACCCTCCTGGGGATCACCCAGACTCTATAAAGTGGGTACCCAATATAAGAGGGAAAATCTGGTGGTTGAGTGTGATCTAGGACAAATCAACTCCCTGAAAAACCGTTGTCCATGAAACAGTACAATCTCTAAAATTTACTGTTCACGGTCTTTGCTTTTTTCCCTACTAACACCAGGGGTTGTAGTGGTACAGGAAAAAAAATTGAAGAGTAGGTAATTATTCTACTGTAATTTTAAACTTCATATAATTATTTTTATTCGATTTAATAAGTTAAATGAGACAGATATCCGGGAAGATTATTATCTCCTTCTCTATTGAGAAGGATAAAGAAGTTTATACCTGCTTCGTGTACTTAATTAGAGCCTTTGATAGAATCAAAAAGCAAGACGTAATATATGCGTTAGAGGAAAAAAGAATTGGAATGGGTCTAAGAAAGGCAATTTTAAGTCTGTATAGGCCCTAGGACTCCATCTGGACAAACGTCTCACTTGGAATCCTCATACAAGACTGAAAAGACAAGAAACTGCTCGACGTTTTCGCCTACTGCAACACTTACTGGACAAACGCTCTAAGCTACCAATTAATTACATAAGACTCATTTACATGACAGTTATCATACCTATTTGGACATACGGAGTTGAGCTTTGGGGCTCTACTAAACCATCCAATTCATCTCGTATCCAATCCTTACAATTCAAAATCCTTCGTAAAATCCTCAATGCTCCCTATTATGTCACAAACAAACTCATCCATCATGATTTTAATATCCCATATGTTACTGATTTGGCCCAAACTAGATACCTATCCTTCCACGAAAAGCTCCATACACATTCGAATCCTCTAGTCTCTCAACTTGCTCCCCATACTATTCCTGATAACCCTCCGAGGCGTCTGAAAAGAAGATGGCCTCGAGACCATCTACTATAGAAATTTATTGGATTGCTGCCGATGGGTAGTTACTCCACATGTGTTTTTCATGTCATAATGTACATATCAGCAGATTTACTAGTTATAATCATATTATAGTTGTAAATATCAATAAATTAAATTTAAAAAAAAAAGTCTGTATAGGCAACAGAGGAATGTCGCCAGGACATGCAATCACACGTCAAAGGAATTCCTGACCACTCAAGGTATTAGACAGGGGTCCAGTCTCAGCCCATTGCTTTTCTTCATAGTATTAGATTCTACTCTTGGAAGAGCAAAACTGAAAATGAGGCCTTACCACCTGGATTGTAGAAACTTAAGACCAACATTCATCACACTGCTCACTTTCGCCGTTGATTTGGTAGTATTCGGCTATAAATGCAGTAACCTACAATTCAACCTCCAAGTTCTTCAGGAGGAACTAAGAAAAATCATCATGAAGATAAATGTTGATAAATCCAAAATAATGAGAATAGGGAGAGCAGAACGAGGAGACAGAATAGTCCGCTTAGACGGCGTCCCTGTGGAACAAGTCCCAGACTTTAAATATCTTGGCCCCCATCTAAATGAGTATGGTTGGATTGATAGAGAGGTACAAGAGAGAATAAAATTTGCAGGAAAATGCTTCAACTCACTTAAGAAAGGTTTTATTGGAAAAAGAGAAGTTACAAAAGGCACCAAGAAATCAGTGTTTAAAAATACCTTTCTCCCAATCCTGACATACTCAAGTGAATCATGGACCCTCACCAGCAAGCATAAAAGTCAACTCCAAGCAATGAGATATCTAAGAAGAATTGAGGGGAAAACTAGAAGAGATAGGGTGAGGAACGTGACGATAAGAACCAATCAGGGCATACGACCAGTAGCAGACATCGTTGAGGAACATAGGATGAGATAGTTCGGACATGTCTCCCGTTTGGCCAATGATCGTTTGGCTAAAGCCACATACGAGACTAAAGTGAAGGTGGAAGACCTCAGGGAAGGCCTGGGAGAACGGGGTTAAGGGAGTCTTTGACAGGAGAGGAGAAGAACTGGAGAAGGAGAAAGTTGTTGGTTCAGGATCGAGACATATGGATCAAGCTCTGTAAGCAGGCTTCTCGCACAGGTTAAAGCGGTAGAGAGGAAGATGTTAAGTAAGTAAATAGGTCAAAAATATATTATTTTTATGGAGTATCTTAACAATATTTATAATACGATAAAATATTGTTACGGTCAGAGCGGGAAGTAGGACTGGCTGACAGGATTAGGCAAACAATGGGATTAAGCGGAAGGGATTAAAGAAGTTGCCGAGGCCAATCTCGTTCAACCTGGATCGGCCTGGATGGTTCTCGATCTTGTTCCGAGTAATGCCTCACCACGACCTACCTTGCCTATATAAAAAGGACAGCGTTTTCGGCCGCGGCAGCCAGTAATAAGACGAGTCAGTAATAAGTCAGTGAGTAATAAGCCAGTGAGTAGCAGTCGTTAACTAGTGGCAGTGTGTGTGAGTTAGTTAGTATTAGTATCAGTCTGTAATAAGTGCTTAGTGAGCAACAGTGACAGTTAGTGGCCGTGTAATAAGTGTAATAAACTGTGTGGCAGTTTGTCATATTTGGAGAGTCTTACGGTCGGTGGACTTTAGTTAGCGAACTGTAAGTGTTAATTTGTAATTGTAAACTACAGTGTAATATTATTGTATTTGTACAAATTTATATAAATAGTTTAGTTAATTAGTATAAACAATATCTTATATTATTTGTATATTATCTTAGAAATTAGATAACATTTAGTAGAATATTATTATTGTAAATTGAAATTAGGTTAATAATTTAACTGTTTTAAATAATCTCATTGTATTCTTTCTACTTTGTTAAAAAATATTAGATTCTTGAATTAAGTAATAGTTTAGTCCATTTTACACCCGGTAGCCCGTAACAATATCTTTTAGGCAACTACTGCTATTTTTTAAATATAATATATTTGTTTAATTAATATTTATTGTTGAAGAAAATATATGGTAGATTATGAATATAGATCAATAAATTGTATTTTTTTTTAACCAACTCAATAAAATTTAACTTCATAATTAAAGTTTTTTCATTTTAAAATTATGTAAACTGGACTGAAATTTGTCTTATATTTCATTCACACAATAAAACCTTTATCCAGTCATGTATGTTTTTAATAAAACGTTTCGACAATTACATATCATTTTCAATTATCCATATAAACAAGTTTTTGTATCCTTTCTTCTTTGTTAATCTTGAAAAAGTTACAAGTCATAAGTATCTGTAAATTATCAAATATAACAATAATAATATACAAATTTATAAAATATGTCCACAAATAGAAGTTATAAAAAAATAAAGTTTTTTTTTTTCCGGACTTCCTTAATTTTTGTCATTATATTGAAGTACGCTGAGAATTCTGCCTTGAAGTAGCCAATCCATCTTTTCTTTTTCGCTCTTAGGCCACAGACAAAGACTACAACAGATTTTGGAGCAGTTGGTTGAAGGCATTGTACAACTTTCTAACTATAGAACTTCTAAACTTGATGAATTATCAATTCGGAATCGATGGCCATCTTCAAGTTGACAAGGAATAGATGAGCCATTCATTACACAAATTGATTAACTCCACTTACACTGTTCTGCACGAAAATCCTCCTTCAAACCAAAACATGCTTTCTTACTGTTATCAGATGTGGTGAACACGAATTTGAAGTCAGATTTTGTCTATCACGCACAGTTTCCTGAGAAATTCTGGTTTTTTATCCAAAAAGGTGAGTTTTTTGTGGATTTGACGAATTTTTTTTCGGCATTAAAATATAGTGAAAAAAATTCAAAAGCCCGATGATTTTGAGCGCAATGAAGTATATTTGAACGAAAAAAATTTGATGGGAATATTACAAGTGGTTAAAGAAATATGGCTAAAAGTGTTTTTTCAGTTTTTCAAGGATCTCACTTTTGAAGCAAAGTTAAATACTACTGAGAAAAAGGCTTGGATTGCTTTTCGAGAGGTATGTGCTAAGTTTTTGGGAAACAAAAAATCTAGAGACTACCGAAAAATAGTCCAAGAACTGCTTACTTCATATAAAACATTGGGATGCAAATGTCCTTAAAAATACATTTCCTGCATAGTCACCTAGACTTTTTCGCCCCAAATTTGGGTGCAGTTTTGGACAAACATGGAGAACGATTCCACCAAGACATATCCAGAATGGAAAAAAGATATTCTGACAAATGGAATGAGAAGATGCTGGCGGATTACTCCTGGACACTGCAGCGGGAGACAGAGGAGGAAGAGTACAAAAGAAAAAAAACTACTCATTGACGATGTGTGTATATTTTTTGAGTTGTGTCATATCTAGTATTATACCTGATAGCATGCAGGATTCAATTAATTATATTTTATTGTTGAAAAAGAAAAAAAATCTGTTCTAATAAAGACAATAATTTTCAAATACAATTTTTCATTTTTTCCAAGTTTCACCTCTTTTCTCTCAAAATCAGAGGGTGATAGAATTTTTCTGAGTTCGGATTCGGACTCAGCACACCTGAAAACATGAGAAACAGGCAAAATTGTTCAAGGGAGGGGAGAAAAGTTTTTTTTTGCAGAACAGTGTTATTGAAGAATATTAAATTTAAGCGTAAAAACACATGATATAGTCAGAACTTTTTGTATGAATAAAAACTTTCCCAAACAATAAAGGTTAATACCACTAAACGAACATTTTTTTTTTTGGCCTCTGAATAATAAATAATTTTTTTCAGAGGTCATTTTGATTAACTTCGTACTCTAATGCAGATTGTTGCAATAATAACATTTAAACGAACTAGCAAGCGCTAAATCATTAGTTTTATCCAGTTAGAAAGTCCCAGACCAAATGTAGCTATAATGAATATTCAAAATTTAATGCATATAGGTAAAAAAAAATATATTACCATATAGGATTTATTATTATTATTATTATATTATATAGGAAATAAACTTGAATTATAAAATTAAATCGGAAATTCGCTTTTTTATGGTCCCCACAGCCCAATAAAGCAAGTCTGTCGTGTATGTGTTTGGTCATATATATCTTTCATACAAACAAAATCAGAGATTTGGGTATGTTATACACTATTTTCGTCTCCTTTTACTGGAAACAAACTGAACATCAAAGAAGAAGAAACACGCAATATAATGGTACCAAAAGATACTTTATTAATAAAACTATAAAATATTTACATAATATATACAATTTATTAACAGAAATACCATTAACCATTCAAAGAAAAACAAACAATATATAACAGTATGAGCAGTACATTAAAAAAAAAATACAAGAAAAATGCAATACTTCAATATAAGTAATCGATATATACAAAACCAATTTGTTCATGTATCAATGTATATTATTTTTAATTATTTATTAAATGAAATATATGTACAAAATTAATTAATATACCCTTCCTTATGAAATTGGCTATTTGATATGTGAATGTTTTAATCGAGAAATTAAAGTCTCTGATTTTTTGCCATTATAATTTGAAAATCATGTTGGAAAAATATTATATTATTTAATATAAGCTTCGAAAACAGATGAAGGAAGAAACTGAGAGATTGATAATAACAGACCAAGACTGTTTCTATAGGGATGATAATGGGAAGAGGCTCAAAGAAATAAAGATCCTTGTGGAAAAGAGAGAGGCAAGAAAAGGAATAGGGTGGACCGAGAAAAAAAGGAAAGAAAAATCGGAAAGAATGGGGTAAATGTGGAAAGAAAGAAGGAAGGAGAGAATGAAGTGAAAATTATGATAATCGCGTGGTCTCTAAGGCCGTTCCGTTAAAAAAAAAACCGTCTAAAATATGTCTCAGTCTGGGGACACTCAATAACCGAACTAAAAAGAAGTATTGGATGTTTAGAGAAAACTCAATTTAAAGTAAAATGGCGTTGTTTAATTTGAAAGTTTTTAAATAAAATTATTTTATTTCTTTGCACAAAACGATTTTTTATTCCAAGATAAGAAAACATTGAATTATATTTAAAATATTCAAATAGTTTGGAATATTGCCATGAAAAAAACCCTTCTCCTTCTGTCTTCATATTTTCTTTAATGCTCAATACTTGAGAATAAAAACCTGAACCGCTACCACCCGTGAATGGTCTGGGGTTCAGTACATTGTTGAGACAGGACTGTTTCATGGACAACGGTTATGCAAGGAGGTGATTTGTCTAGATCACGCTCAACCACTAGATTTTTTCTCCTTTTTTGGGGTACCCATTTAACAGGGTCCTAGATCCTATATGATCCATCTCCGAAGAGAATCAAAACACTTGAACCAAATGATAATTATTTTCAATTAAAAAGAATCATAAGAATTAATACCGTTAATAACCTTTAACTCACTTTTTCATTTTTATTTTGGGATGTTTCGATTTAATGGATACCACTAAACTTAAGTTCACAATATTTATTTCTATTTAAATGGGTTTTTTCTAATTAGACATTTTTTCCTGATTATTTTTTTTATGAGGTAAATTTTGCCTTTATTTACACAAAACAGATGTACCACAGTCGTTAATGGGGCTTGTGTGTGAGGGCTACCGGTAGGTTGGAAATATGAATCAAATTAAAGTTCTGAAAATCAGACTGAGCCATACACGAGATACACCTGTTCTAAAAAAAACATTTTGAGACCTTTAAGAAACATTAGTTTTAATTTATAAGTTTTTCCCTTTTAGTTAAACGCTATTCGAATGTGATAAAAACGAATAAATATACTTAAAAGCAAGGCTTACTTTTAGGGGTTGAGTAAATCATCGATTAATATTTATCTAATAACAGCAAGAAAATGTACAGACAGTTTACAACAGATTTGAACACTTGTGATGTTCGAGTTCGTGTCCTTGCAGGCTCAGGACAACCACAATCTCTAGTGCCAAGATTCTTCAACTTCTTCTTTCTTCTGGACTGAAGAAGCCATAGTAGATCTGCTAGGCTACAGAGCCCAGAAGTTAGTTGATTGCTATACCTTCTCGCCCGAAAGGGAAACGATGTTGTAGTACGAATGATCCGGGAACCTCTGGAGTTCGATGTAGTCCGTCTCCGTGAGGAGGAGCTCTTCAAGAAGCACGATGAGCTGTGAGAAGTCAGGACGCTGTTCTGCCTCGGGTTCCCAGCAGTAGAACATGATGTTGTACACTTCTCTTCGGCAGTGTTCTGGTTTCTCAAGTCGAGTACCTGTCGACATAAGTCGAGCGTAAGATTATTAAAAAGACTATTTAGTAATATTTGTAGATAAGAATGAGTATAATATTGAGAAACTCTTCCTGTGTGAGAGATAATCATTAAGAAAGTAATGACCACTATTTCCAAACACAAATGTTACTTGGGTATCTGTTCCGCAGGTTGTCGCTTCGAGTTGAGTAACAACAAATTTTAACTACTCTGTTAGGTTTCCACGGCCACTATTATTACAAAGACTTTATTGGATCCCTCTGGTTTAGACCGTGTTGCTGAATTTTTTGGCAACGTTTCGCCAGTCATGCTGCTGACTTCTTCAGGGCTGAAATGAACTCAAACAGGTCCCAGGCCGAGAGCGTACGGAACATCTTCATTCTCATTTCAGCTCTGAAGAAGTCAGCAGCATGACTGGCGAAACGTTGCAAAAAAAATTCAGCAACACGGTCTAAACCAGAAGAAACCAATAAAGTCTTTTGTAATTTTTAACTGATTATTCGTTTCATTTTTAAAGTATTTTTCGCAAATATTCTGGCTATCGTGAAGTTTAGTAAGGGAAAGAGAATGTAATTTTGGGAAATGAATGGATTTCGGCAATGATTCCTCAATAAATAAAAGTTTCAATTAACATTCCGAAGTATAGATAATATATGTCTGTTGAAAGGTTCATATCGAGATGAAATAATTACCGATGTACACACATTTCCTATAGTTGCATCCCCTTTTCTAGAATGAAGCTCATGATAATTTGTATTTTTGGTTGAACTCACATTTCCATCAGTCAAACGTTTGTTGTCCAAGTTTATTTATTTAACGTCCCTTTATAGTACTGAGGCTAATCTTACGATGCTAAAATAGGATTCCAATGCTTTGCCTGTTCAGGTAATATTAGACTCCTCACACTGCATAGGTGGTTAATGGGGGTAGAATGTGACGATGATGAAGATAGAATATCATTTTACGCCCCCTTCAAAGGAGGGCTTAACCAAGGATTTTTTACTCGATTAAAAAATCATAGAGGCTCCTCCCGGGATGCGAATCCACGATTACTGTAGGAATTGATCGTACGAGAATAAATTAATTGTTAGATGTTATAATTTTTTAAATATTTTATTTGAAAAGAAAAGATATGACCAGGACCGGGACTCGCACCCGGGTTTTCCACGTAACCGTCTTGGGGCCTAGCCACCTCAGCCATCCTGGGTCGCTTCTCGGTCAGACATATCATTTCAAATAAAATATTAAAAAAATTATAACATCTAACAATATAATAAAAGAAAAAACTTATAATAATATATAATGACATAAGTCAACAAGATCCTAATTAAAGTTATGTTCAATGAACATTCTTCCCCTTGTATACATCGCAAGTTGCGAGTGTATAGGATACAGGATCAGTAAAAAGGATATATCTGACCGAGAAGCGAACCAGGGTGGCTGAGGTGACTAGGCCCCACGACGGTTACGTGGAAAACCCGGGTTCGAGTCCCGGTCCTGGTCATATCTTTTCTTTTCAAATAAAATATTTGAGAATAAATTAAGATTTTCTACCTTTCTTTGACTTGATATAAGATAGTAATTCTTTGCTTGTCCATGTAAAGTTATAATTTATTTAGCATCTGACGTATTGCCATTTTACGTCCCCGCGAAAGACGGCACAAACAAGAAAATTTTCTTTATTAAAACAATCGAAGAATAAATTAAGATTTCCTCACCTTCTTTAACTTGGCGCATGACTTCCTGGGCTGACAATCCAGGATATGGAGTCGATCCCAACGTCACGATCTCCCACATCACCACCCCAAAGCTCCAGATGTCTGACTTGACAGAGAAGACGTTGTCGTACAGCGATTCAGGAGCCATCCATCTGAAAATATATAGAAAAAATATACAATTACTTATTTTTAATCTATTTATACTTGGTTTAACTCAATCTAAAAGCAGTGGGTAGGCTACATATAATTGTATGTTTTTTTTTAAACTGAGATAAACACCAGGTAAAACATATCATTTGCGGATATAGTCTTCATGAATAAATAATTAATGGGGCACAGTATGATAGCGCTGATGGATATGATAGCGCTAATGGAAGCAAGAATAAATAAATAATTTGAAATGTATAATGGATATATATTTGCATGAATATTTTATATCTGAGTCATTCATTTTTAGTTAATATTTTAATTAACATTATAACGAGACAAGAAATATTGGCTTATGGTAAAGTGTATATTTTATTTATATAGAAAAAGGGTTAGGAAATATATGCATTAAATTGTGTCAATATATAACATGTTCAATTTGTGCTTAACCACTAATGCATTATATTGTTCCATATTGGCCTAAGGAATAAGGACTGCGTCATTTCATCTTGTATCTGCGTCTTTTTTTTGTATTTTTCTATTAAAATATTCGCCCGGCCCTCCATCATTCGTCGCCGGTGCTAGACTCTTTGGTTTTTTTTTTTTTTTTGAAAAATGTTCTCCTTATAAATGTATTCAGTTTAATCCTACGACGGTTGCTTTCCAGAACATCCTTGCATGTAAATCTTTACAACAAAACTGGGCGGGCTGATGCTCTGTACAGAGATTGGTCTGTACAGAGATTGGTCTGTACAGAGATTGGTCTGCCGTGATAGAAGGCGTGAGGAGAATTCCTTGCTTAGATCAGAGTTTCTCTGGCTCCCAACAGATTTAAATATGTATATATGATGTGGTTCTAGAGACTGCGGCCTGCCAAATTATTGATACAGTGCACTTTATCTATGACTTGTCAGGCTATCAACAAGTATTACTACAAAGCATCTGAATCCAGTCCTATTGCAATTGAACATTTGGGAAATAGCTATGCAGTTGAATTATTAAATGAAAGCAGTTGAAACATGTTAATTCTATTGATTTTTATCGTATCTCGTTTTTTTTTTTCATTTACCGCTACTTTATACTGCTGAGGCTAATCGGACGATGTTACAGCGGAAGATCTAAACTTTGCTAATCCAGGTATAATTAGGATAAGGCTCTTTAACGAGTACCTGACTCGAGAAAGGCATTTTATGTCCCATCCGAAGGAAGGATTTTCATTTCCTTTAAAAATTCCTAAGGTCACCTGCCGGGCTGCGAACCCTCGATTTCGAGTATAGTAGGTTGTTATGTTGGCTAGAGAGTTTTATTGCTATAAATTATATTATTCTTCGTTTGAAAATTGTTTTTTGTACTTCTTAAGGTTTTTAATATAAAGTAGGGATTTAAAAATGTCTCTTTATGAATCATATAGATTTTTAAGTTGAGAACATTAGCCTAGACTACTATACTAGTTTATTATATATATATATATATATATATATATATATATATATACTGTACTAACAGTAGCACAGCATGATACAAGCATCTATGTATATTCCCTTGTATGTAGGGTTATCTAAAAATACTTTTAAAAGGTTTTTCTAATAGCTACCCCAGGGATTCTATGTTCTCACAAACATGAAAACAAAAATTCAGTGCTTCCTTTGATAAACCTTGGCCCAATCCTTTATACAGTTTATACAGCTGACATCCCAACTCATCCTAATACTATCCTTACCACGTATGCTGATGAGAAATGTGTATTATCAGTCAACACCAATCCAGTTATTGTATCCCAAAGCCTCCAATCCCATATCACTGATCTTGAAGAATGGTGTCAAGACTGGAGAATTAAAATAAATTCTCAAAAATCCCATCAAATCACTTTTACCTTAGGTCGTAAACCAATGACTTCCTGCCCTTCAGTATTAACCTGGAATAATAAACGATTAACCTGGAATCCTCATACAAGACTGAAAAGACAAGAAACCGCTAGACGTTTCAGGCTACTTCAACACTTACTAGACAAACGCTCTAAGCTCCCAATTAACTACAAAAGACTCATATACATGACCATTATACGACCTATTTGGACTTACGGAGTAGAGCTTTTGGGCTCCACTGAGCCATCCAATTCCTATCGTATCCATTCCCTACAATCCAAAATCCTTCGTAAAATCCTCAATGCTCCTTATTTTGTTAAGAATAAAGTCATCCATAACGACCTTAATGTCCCATTTGTTGCTGATTTGGCCCGAACCCGCTATCTATCCTTTCATAACAAACTTCATTTCCACTCAAACCCTCTAGTTTCAAACCTAGCTTCCTCTTCAATTCCCGATAATGGCCACGTGACCTTCTTAGTTGAACATGCGATTTGAGTACTACCAGTGGGAAGTTTCTCTACTTGTCATTATATCATGTCATTATGTATCACTTAGCCTATTTACTTGTTATATTATTGTATTATGTTATATATAGTTGTAAATATCAATAAATAAATATTAAAAAAAAAATTGAAAAACGAGAACAAATATAAATTAAGCTTTATAAAATTAATCGTTCCAATAACCATTTAATCTCAAATCCTTTTTATATTCAATCACTCTATATCGTCACTATTCCAAAAAATCGGAAATAACGTACTCAGTTTTCAGATTAAAATTTTCCAACTGATTAATGAATGATGCGTTTTATTTATATCATTGACGCTTTACTCATCCAGTTAGATATTTATAAAAACAAATTATCTTAGTTGATATTGTTTGCATTTTTGTTTCATTATCTGCTTTATTTTTACTACTTAACATTGTAATTTGCATACGTATGTAATTATCTATTGTTTCTCTCTATATAATTATTGTAATCTTACCTCTATGTTATTTTTTTAATATTCTTTAAATGTTATCACTGCATTTTTTTTCTAATTGATTCTTTCTCATTTTTTTAATCTAATTGTCTTAATTAATTCAATGTAATCACATTATACTCTAAGATATAACAATACCCTGTATAGAAACCTGTGTTGTTATTCTAAAGAGACATATAGGTATCTAAAGGTCCTAGAATAAATAAAGACTGTATTATTATTATAATTTTATTTTGGGCTTCTCTGCTTATCCCGGATAAGCACACCAACCCGGACCAAGGTCAAGGATGAAAATTTTATAAATTTTCATGGCAGTTCCCAGCATAACCGTTTTCTGAACTTCTTCCAGTCCCCTAATTATTTCCAGCGTCTTCATTGATCCAATCGTTTCCTGAGGAATTAAACCATTGCTGGATACAATGATTGGCAGTACTTTTACATCCACCAGTCGGTAGAGATATTTTAATTCCTCGTAGAGCTCTTGATACTTACGAATTTTTTCCCTCAATGTTTCAGAAACGTTATTATCAGCAGGAAGCCTAAACTTCGATGCAGATGGCCTTTTTTATTTTTTTGTTTAAGAGTAGTATGTCTGGTCTGTTGTGGGGTATATTATGGTCAGCGATCACAGTTTGATCCCAATATAGTTTGATGTAATTTTTTTCTAATATTGCCTGTGGCTGGTATTTGTAAAACGGCTGATGACTGTTTATTAAATTATATTTTTGAGCCAGTGCCTGATGTACATTGTACATGGACGTACATTGGTTGATTTACATAGGCGACATCTGTCTTCGATTGCTTGGTGCAGAATGTGCTTTCTGTAGGAGTTTGTTGCCATGACCTGTTCCTGTATTGCCAGAAGGAATCCTGCATTTTATTATTGTAATTAAAACTATTATTTTTCAAGATGTTTTATTTAAGTACAATTCATATTATCTTTTGAACGTTATTATCGTAAGCTCGCGTTGTAAATAAAATCATAATAATTGATTACAATGCTTTTTATGAAAAATGAATGATTACTGTAGCATTATGTAATATAGTTCTTCCGGTATAGTGCCTTAAACCACTCTCTTCCTCTAAAATTAATCCTTCCTCTAAAAGACCAAGAACAAAGGCTCTCAGACCAAAAGACCCAACACGGCTTAAACAATGCCCTTCATTTGCAATGAGTGTTTCTTCTGCATTGTGATTTAAGAAGAAAAGCACTTTAGTAATTAAATTTACTTCTTATTTTATTAACATTATATAATATTACGAACACTTATTTGTAAATTGGTAACTATTTTCAGGACTGTTTAAATAAATAAATAAAAAGGCTTAACAAACCCGAAGGCTCCGATTCCACCAACTATGTTTACAAACCTCCGTCCACGGAGCAACACCCAAACCCAAACCCGCTAGATCATTCCTAACGCAATCCTCCCACCTACGCCTCGGCCTACCCCTCAGACGCTTCCCAGTCGGTACAGCGCTTATTTACAACCTAGGAATTCGTTCATCACTAAGCCCAGCAACTTTACATGCCCATCTTAATCTTCGCGACGCTATCACCTGAATAATATTTATCGGATGCATGCTTCGCAATTCCGAGTCATGTAATATCCTATATTTCCCAGTGGTCTCATCCTTTTTTGGACCTTCTACATAACCCCATATTTTCGAATACCTGAAGACGTTGTTCATCCTTCAGCGTTAGCGGCCAAATTTAACGTCCGTAAAGAAGAGATGATTGTTTTATAAATACTATTTTTTTCGGGACAACAGGACTGTTTACAAAATAATATTTATAAATAAATTTTCACACTCAGCAAGTCTAAAATGTATATACAGGATACATGACAGTATTAATTTTAGTTCAATGTACAGGAACAACAATTTATCATCAATTTGTAAGAACGATTTATGCAATAAAAATTTCTTATAATCGTACAATGTGCCAATTTTATATTTAGACTAGTGTGTTTATAATTTTATAATTATTCTGTTTTGTCATTGTTAGGGTATGAAGATGAGAACAATACAGTCTTGAAATGTCGCCAAAAGATAGTAATTGAATTTTTAACTGAATTTATAAATAAAAAACTATATGCAATATAACTAAAGCATTGATGACCACTTGGTTGTAAAAAAATAACATAAATTTCCATAAAAACTATCATCTAACTAAATATTATGTAAATGTTTAAAACACATTAAAAAAATATTTGCATATTTAACGGTTAATATTTACTATCACCTGGTCAACGATGCATTTTATATACAAATTCAAATTCTTACTTAATATTAATAAATTTATTACTATTTTTTCCAACAATAGAAAGACAGTATTCGTGTATTCAGAAAAGGGCTTGTATTTAAACTCATTACTCATCTTTGGCTAAGGAACGCTTTCAATCGTTGGTCATTCAATCATCGCTCAAACGTTTCGATATGTAAGGAAGAAAATAGTTGGGGGTGCAGTCAAATAAAAACACTAAATAAGTGGTTACTTATTTAATTATGTGCCGACGTTTCGACCCACTTTGTGGGTCATCTTCAGGGCTAAGAAAGAAAAACAAACAAAATAACAGAACTACAAAAATACATTGCAGTACTAAGTATATGATAAAATAGAACGTGAGGGATAAACATGAATAAAAAAATTACAGAGAAAATGTACAGAAAGGTGGTGATGCAAGAAAATTTTTTTTACAAAGATAAATGAAGGAAGTAAACAGAAAGTTTTAAAAAAAGAAAAGGTATAAACATCAGAGGTGAGAAGTAAAATTATGGAAAAGGTAGTAGAATATATGTAAAAAATATAAAATGTAAGAAACGTCGGCACATAATTAAATAAGTAACCACTTATTTAGTGTTTTTATTTGACTGCACCCCCAAATATTTTCTTCCTTACGTCTATCTTCCAGTCAACCATCCCCTCGCTTCTCATGTTTCGATATGTAGGTTAGTATATTTCATGAAACAGAAGTTATACCGATTTCAAAGGACTGAACTGTTCCTGTTAAATGATTTACTAATTTTTTTTAAATAATAACTAAGTTAAATAACTGGATATTTATTATTAATTTATTAGAGTTTGGTTAGAAGTTTTACAAAATAATAGTACATGAAATAACAGAATAGTAAACATACAGAAAAAAAGTAGTTAATTATAATGCATAATCAATGCAATGAAGATAAAATAAAAAATACAGCCATGAGTCGAAACTTCATCAAAATATGAAAAATTCTAAAGTAAAGGAGAATTTATATAATTCAAAGGTATCATTTTGTGAGTAAACTATGATATAAATATATATATATATTTCAATGGGTCTAATAATTAAAGCTTTAGATAGGAAGTTACAGAGATTAATAATATAATTTTTGTGTTTAGGATTCAATACTATATAAATATCGTAATCGTATGAACTTATATATTTATTTCTAGGTACTGTATAAAATGGACAGTCGAAAAGTATGTGGTTTAAATCGTCACGTGATTCATTTAAGCATAGAGGACAATATTCTGTGAGTTGTTTTATTGGCATATATATATATATATATATATATATATATATATATATTGGTTTCTACTTATCTTAACTGTTATGGAAATATTATGTTTTAGTTCTTGAGTTTCAGTCAGTTTATTTCAACTTCTTTGAGGCGACGTTTTAGAAATACTCAACATACATTTAAATTTGATGAACCTAAAGTGATACAACAAGAGAAAAATAGCTTAAAAGAGAAAAATTTAATTCTTGGAGAAATAACAATAAATAGTCTAATATGATTCAACAATTAAATAAAACTGCTGTTCCTAAAAATAGATTACTTATTCGTTGATCATAGCTATTGCAATATAAACATTCTATGATATATTGCGAAATAACTGATTGATGATAAATTTATCAATTCTTTGGAACTTGTAAGTACACCCTATCCTATTATACTTACACGTGACATTTTAGATTTATTTTAGTGTGCTATTTAATGTTTTTACTAAAAAGCTCATTTTTTCACTGTCAGGGCATGAATATGAGACTAAACTAGTCTCGAAACGTCGCCTCAAAGATGTTGAAATAAACTGACTGAAACTCTAGATCCAAAATATTATATATATTAGTTTATTATTAGATTGGTTCTTGAGTTTCAGTACATCTTTAGTAAAAACATTAAATAGCACACTAAAATAAATCTAAAATGACACGTGTAAGTTGTAATTAGCTAGGGCGTACTTACAAGTTCCAAAGAATAGGTCAGTTTATCATTAATCAGTTACTTCGCAATATATCATAAAAGGTTTATATTTCAATAGCTATGATCAACGAGTAAGTAATCTATTTTAAGGAACAGCAGTTTTATTTAATTATCAAATATGATTCAACATTTTTATTATTATTTCATTAAGAATTAATTAAATTTGCATAACACGAGCTTAGACCTTGAACATCCGATTTTTTGTTAAGAGCGCGATTTTTTAAATAAATATATATATATTTATACACAAACATATTTATTCATTATCAATACACCTTAATAATTTGAGCTTCATTCTTTCATAGAAACAAGCAAGCAGGCGGAAATTTTTATAAATAAAAAAAAATCCATTCATCTGTTCGTGAAATAATCCTGTAAAAGTGGAGTGTAAAGCCAGGAGAATTTAATAACGGGTTTTTTAATGTCATATGATAAAGGAATAACGATATGGTTATCCTACACAGCAGAAAAAAATAAAAAAAGGTAGAAACCGATTTCTAGTTCCAGATATAGCAGGAAAAGGGAATGGATATATGAGAATTTTCAAAATGTAAGAATTCCTTTTGCCTTAAATAAATGTATTGTGTATATAGGATTCAGGGGAGGGTATTGACTGATCTGCTTCTTAGAATGGAGGTGGTTTTACCAACCTTCACGGTTTCCTCTCAATTAATAATACCTACTTCATTGGAGCTTTATTGTGGCTTTATAAGCTATGAAGGTATCCAGATCTCCCTTACTTAATAAAAAAAAAAGAAGCTATTTATTTACAATAAATAATAGCTCTACGTTGTCCTTCAATATCTGCTACCCGTATAAACATATATAATTTATGTTTTCTTTATAAGATCTTTCTTATATACTGGACTAACTTCTCGATTCATATAATTCAATAATGAAGAAAAAAACCTTTTTCCAGTCAGACAATTTTTGTTAAAACATTAACAAAGGATTAAAAAGACGTTTCGACAATTTATTTGTCATTTTCAATTTTTGTTCTTCACAACATCCTTTAAAAATTCACAAGTCAATTCATCATTGCAAAATTTATAAAATACACTAAAATACAACAATAAAACAATTTGTCAAAAATAACCAATAACAATAAGCATAGATACCTTGAGGTCAAACAAATCTAAAATTCAAATAATGAAGAAAAAACTTTTTTTCCAGTCAGACAAATCTTGTTAAAACATTAACAAAGGATTAAAGACGTTTCGACACATTTATTTGTCATTTTCAATTTTTGTTCTTCACAACATCCTTTAAAATTCATAAGTAAATTCATCACTTATGGTCAAAACGGATCTAAAATTAATTTTATATAGAATCCTGGAAGTCAACCTTCTTCCATGGTCAAATGTACAAATATGCATTACATTAAAACCAAACTTTGATCTCTGTAATACTAGATCAAATTAAATTCTTTTATAAATATAAATATCTTAACAAATGTACTCCAAAAACAAACTATTATAGACAAATATGGTATTTATTTAAATTTTTCTATTCAAACAATTAAATTATTAAATTAATTTAAAAATATGAAAAATTATTTAAGTATTAATTGGAAAAAAAATTTTAATTATATTAATCATCTAATCTATTTATAAGTTTTAGGTCAGGTTATTTTGCTCCATCTGACCTATTTTTAATGCTTAACTTCCCATGCTCTATTTTTTTTTTAATTTTATAAAATTATGGAGGAATATAATTTACTTATATCTCCAGCCTCCTTCCTATCATTAACCACATTTTTTAAATTATCGTTTATAAAAAGAGCCTCCATATATTTACGCTTTACAGTATTATTTTCGTTATGTAAAATTTTTGGATTACTGAAATTGAAAGTATGTGACTCTTTTTTACAGTGTGTTGATAGTGCTGTGCTAGTTTTTGCTTTTAATTTAAGATTGCTTTGATGGTGATAAATACGGTTTTTGAGGTGTGTACTAGTATGTCCTATGTATAACCTGTCACAATTATAACAAGTGAGTTCGTATATTAAATTTTTGTTTTCTAAGATTGGTATCCTATCTTTTTGTTTTTTTATTATGTTTTTAATAGGATTTCTGGTTTTATATGCTATCTTTATTTCTGGAATAATCTTTTAGTGTTGGTCCGATTTTTTCTGACAGACAAAAATTTTTCCAATTAATACTTAAATAATTTTTCATGTTTTTAAATTAATTTAATAATTTAATTGTTTGAATAGAAAAATTTAAATAAATACCATATTTTTCTATAATAGTTTGTTTTAATTTTTGTTTTTGGAGTACATTTGTTAATATATTTATATTTATAAAATAATTTAATTTGATCTAGTATTACAGAGATCAAAGTTTGGTTTTAATGTAATGCATATTTGTACATTTGACCATGGAAGAAGGTTGACTTCCAGGATTCTATATAAAATTAATTTTAGATATAATTTATGTTGAAATATTCTATAAATGGGGAGTGGCTCAGTGGTAGAGCACTGAGTTGGAATGCCGAAGGACCTGGTTACAAAACCCTCTTCTAGCAAGACTTTTACTTAATCTGTTAGGAGCCGGAGAAGGATGTCATGGGATTTAGGAATCTCCAGGGGTTCATCCAGCCTCTATAAAGTGGTACCCAAAATAAGGGGGAAGAGAGTAGTCTAGGAAAAATCTCCCTGCAAAACCTTCGTCCAAGAAACAGTACAGTCTCTATCGTGTACTGAACCGCAGACCCGTTCATAGGTTGTACTAGTAAAAAGTAATATTATATAATCTGAAAATAAGATATAATATATGTGAATTAAAAATACATGATAATTAGGTGAATGGGAATTGGACAGGTGAACAGAAGGTATCCCCCTGATTTTACCAAATATTTCTCCAGCCTCAGAGATTGTCCTATATAAGTTCAGTTCAGGCTCACTCAGCCTCTACAAAGTGGGTACCAAAATTAAGGGGAAATACCTGACGCTTGAGCTTGATCTAGGACAAATCACCCCTGCACAACTGATCCTCTACCATGTACTGAACCCCTGACCCTTCACGGATTGTAGTGGTACAGGCCTTCTTTTTAATATTCCATAAATATATAGTGTGTGTTCACATATTTATATATGGGACCAGTTTCTCCGAATATACTACATACAAATAATTTAATATAAATGTATTCAAATTCCTCCCAAGGCTGAAGGCCTGATACATAAATATTGCAGATGAAGGTCTTGAGCATTCTCCTAGAGTTTCGTCAACCGCAATTGCATTTTAATTTAGAATCAATACGTGCTGGTGAATCAATCAATCAATACGGCTCATGCAATTCACATTCATTGACCCTCAAGAGCGATGATTGTTAAGGTTTCCCACGAATAGTGTAATACACTAATTAGGCCCCTACTTGTGCTTAACCACCCACTAGGGTGTTCAAATTATTATTTATTTAATTATTTTGGGGATAATTATATAAATTTATAGTCATTTTTGAAGTGAAAACTTCCAAAAGTGAAAAATAGCCGCGTTTACCAACTTTTGGTAGAGAGAAAACTTATAGTTTTGCGCCAGCAACATGCTCGAGACTGGCAACACCTAGCGGCCTATGCATGAGTTATAAAATGTATTTAATCAAGTTCAGTTTAAAGGTTAGAATTCCATTGATATAAGAATAATTATATTTATCTGAAAGTATTTTAATAGTTAAGCAATTGATATTGATAATAAATTAAAACAACAATAACTGGTTGAAAATTTTGTTTCCATAAAAAATTTTATTTGTAATAGTTAAATGTCTTGTTTTATAAAATGAATGAAAGAATAAATGATCTTGTTGAACCTAACTTAATAATAATAATTCTAAAAATATATTAAAAAAATCTATGTAAATGCAAATACAAGGTGTAAATAATGTATTGATATTAATTATTATTTCAAGTAAATTATTGATATTTACTGGTTGTGCTCAACATCATATGTTTTAATTAATATATAAACTACTTGAAAGTGTATATAATTATTATTCGGAGAGTCGATATATCTGAAAACCAGACTAACATTAATAATTTAATACATAAGTGGAAAAATTCCAACTAAAAACCTTAAGTCTCTAAACTAAAACAGGAAATTAAAAATACCTGTCCAATATTTCGCCTATTCAGGCATCCTCAGGGCAGAAAGAGAATAATAGCAAACCAAAAGATGAATAATGAACCCAAAAAACACACATCCCACCACCTCCAAGGCTCAAATGCAACTACTGAATCTAGTAACCTTCCCTATGATTCAATAGTTGCATTTGAGCCTTGGAGGTGGTGGGATGTGTGTTTTTTGGGTTCATTATTCTTCTTTTGGTTTGCTATTATTCTCTTTCTGCCCTGAGGATGCCTGAATAGGCGAAATATTGGACAGGTATTTTTAATTTCCTGTTTTAGTTTAGAGACTTAAGGTTTTTAGTTGGAATTTTTCCACTTATGTATTAACATTTATTTGATGTCTCTGTTGAGCGTTCCCTTTTTCATTAATAATTTAAATTTAAATGATTCCGACTATAATTGATTAAGAAATGTTTAAAAAACACAGTTATTGCAAAACCTTGAGTTTTCACTTCTGTCGGAAGTCCTCCTGACTCCCTATTTAACATTTATGGTACTTGTGCGTTAGCAGGTCGCCATGAAACCTAACTCCTTATCTCGTATAACCCTTCTTTAATCCCTCGTCACATTTCATCTATTTGTGTGTGCGTAATTAAATTGTTTTTTGTATTTGTTTTAAATTTTGTTACTGCATATTGGAAATGAACAAAATAACAATTTGGAAATATCCGCATTCATAAGAAGCTGTGAAATACTTCCATAAGATCAGAATAATTCAAAAGATCAAATTATGCGAAACAGGTCATCAAATGGATTTTGAGTAGAAGATTAAATGAAGATGATTTCATCGAAAATGTAGGAAAAACATTTCTATAAGAATTGTGGCTGGATGGGTGTAAAATTAACATTTTGATATTTTATTTTTTATATTTCAATTTTCGTTAATGTGAATAAAAAAAGGTAGGTATTAGTTTCAGGACAATCCATGTTCAGGTTATAAATAATGACGGATAACAGTCCAGGGTGACCTGCAAAGTCACAAGTAATTACAACAATTAATTTACTGAAATAGAAATCATGCAAAAGTTATAGTATATGTGCTAATCGTGCGAAGAAACAAAGGATGAGAAAGAGGAGGACTATTTGTTGAGGATGGCTGCCAGGATGAGCCCACTTTGTCATATTGAGAGGCAAGGACTGTCAGCAGGATTCTTGTCTTTTATTTTATGGATAATATCCTGCCTTATAGATTTAAGCTAAAAAGACAGGGTTTTACTTAACGGAAGCTGGATTTAAGCCCTTCTAATTAGGTGATGATAAATATAGATGTAATAGAATAGCTCTCTGGTTAGTTCGTTTCGTTCTTCTACTGGAACGAGTTCTCATTCTCGTTCCACCACAGGAACGGTTATATTTTTCATTCCTTTCCATCACTTGAACGGTTATATATTTCGATCCTCTTCTCTGCTGGAACGAATTCTCCGTCTCGTTCCTCCACGTAAACAGTTATATATTTTTTTCCTTCTCATCACTGGAACGGTTATATTTTCCGTCCCTCTCCTCCACTGGAACGAGTTCTCATTCTCGTTTTCAACATAAGGGCTTGATTACAACGAGTATTGATAAAAGTGTTACATCACAGGAACAGCTATATTTTCGTTTCCATCTCATCACTGGAACGGTTATAATTTTCGTTCCTCTCCTCTAATGGAACAGTTATAAATTAAGCAATATTGATTGATTTGACTTTTAGTAAGTAATTAACCATTCTTCTTCTGTGTGTATGTAATTATCAATTGTTTCTCTCTTTATAATTATTGTTAATTTGTTCCTTTTTTTTATTTTTATTAATCATTGTTTCTATACTGTTATTGGAGGTAATAATTCACAATCTTTTTTCATTCATTTTTTAACTTCCCTATCATTCTTTAAATTTAATTGTAATAATTAATTAAATGTAATTACATTTTTCTGTATGACCTAATAGGTTATATATTATTACTTGTATTGTTATTCTAATGAACTTGTTCAGAATAAATAAAGACTTTATTAATATTATCCTTTCGGTATGTCTTGCTTGAGGATGTCTATTGATGGGTCCATACAATTTTAATGGTCTTTTTCTTATGTCTGCTAGTTTGAAATATATTTTTTGATTTATTTTTTACTGTAATCGGTTTTCTTGTTCAGTTTATTTTTGACTTAAATTATTTCTCATAATTTTACGTTATTCTTTTAATATTTTTTCCTGGTCTTTTTTTTTTCTTTTTCTGAAGTGTGACAGTTTAATTTTCATATAGCACTGCTGGCTTAATTACTGTGCATTAGTGCCAGATCTTACATACCACAGTGTACATTTCACATGTCTCTCTTCATATTATTTTGTCTAGTTCCGTATGTATATATGGATAATGTAACTATGGTAATGTATGTATATATGGATAATGTAACTACGGTAATGTATGTATATATGGATAATGTAACTATAGTAATGTATGTATATATGGATAATGTAACTATGGTAACGTATGTATATATGGATAATGTAACTATAAGCTTTTTTCATATTCTGCTGTCTATCTCTATATATACATTTAACAAGCAGAATCCATTATGATTATATTTTAGAGCGATAAAGCACACTAGATCTAACTTGAACAATTCTCTGTATATTGTTTTAATATCAAACTTTTACGTGCAATATTAAGTTAGTTATTTCATTAAAGTGTTGGAACTATGACACGTGCCCAGCAAGTTGACACAGGTCCTTTGGGGGGAGGGGGATATTTTATTCTGAAATTTAAAACCGAATAATTAGAGGGAAAAATTATCAAAAAAACGGACATGAAAGGCGAAGAGCTCTTTCCCTAAATCCTAAAAATGGTTTATTTTTTGTCTTTACTGGAAAAAAAAATGGTTTGATCGTTGGATCATGGACTGGCTAGGTCTTTCTATCAGTGTTTTAAGTATTAATAAGATACATATTTGTTACTATTATTATTGTTCACTTGAACAGTGATATCAAATTATTTAAGGATGGGTGCAACAAAACTATCAATAATACTTTAACTACATGTTTATTTAAATAATTAAAATTTAACTCTATTAATATAAATACTGGCTAAACCAATAGAATTTTTCCTGTTCAAACGGTTTAAATCCGATGATTATAACATTTTTAAAACATATATACAAATTTTCATATAATAATGGTCCCAATAATTGCAATCAATTTAGGTATTGTTTTATAATTTTATAATTGATAATTAATAGGGGTATTTTAATGTGTTTTTAAAATATATTTTCATCGAATCGGTTCAAATAATTACAATTTATTTTTAAAAAAACCATTAAAATATCCCAATGAGCATATCTGTTGTTTTAAGAGGCATGGAGCGATAGCTCCTCGGAATATCAAGAAAAGATCGAAAACCAAATAAGTGGATTTGATCAAGGACTGGCCTCCCAGATATTATGGAAAAAGTCCATATAAGGAAGTGGACCTGGACCGGAACATGTCATCAAAAGGAATGCTGAAACATGGACCAGGCAGATTATGGATTGGTATCCAAGAGAGCACGCAAGGAAAAGAGGACGCCCACCGACAGACTGGGACAAGGAGATTAACAAAAGCTGTGGAGGGGCAGCCTCGAAGAGAGTAGCATTGGAAAGGAACGAGTGGAAATGGATGGAACAAGTACATTATTTAGTCTGGTTGCGAGAGTGAGAGGAAGAAAAGATCGAACTTAAAACCTCAACTAAAGGTTGGTTTTGTTTATATGTGAATAGGTATAGGAAACAAATAGAATGTTTTGTATATGTTTATTATAGTTTATGAACAAACAAAGGTTATTATTATTATATCTGTTGTATAAATGTGTTAAGTATTAACTTGAAACTGTTATAATTAGTATAAGGAAAGAATTAATTAAGTCGTGGCATTCTTCTGTAATAAATACACAACGAATTAATTTGGGTAACTTTTTAAATATAAACATAATAGAAACGTGGACGAATTTTATATTGGTTAACACGTTCCTATTTCAAAGTACTATTCCTATGTGATAGGCTAATTTAAAAAAATCGATACCACTATCGCTGCGCTGCCAGGCGGATCCAAAAAAAATCGAATACATTGAGGATATGATCTGTACAATACTTGATTTTTAATAACTCGCTAATTTATAAGTTTAATAATTCCAATTTAATGATAACACCAAGCTACAATGAAACTAACGAATGTGCGAACAAAAGCTTCTTATCTCCAAAAAATAAACTTCTTATACTCGATAATTTCGATCGCAGCGCTGCCTTCCGGATACATTGTAAGTCAAAAACTTGAGGTCATAAACAATAAAATTAATTTAACTAATTAATAAACAATACTTATCGGATCGAATTGTGAATCTGAACGTTCCTCGAACCCATTTGAATATACACAAAATTTTCATAAGATTATATCAAACCATTTAGGAGTTCAGTGACGCACACATGAACAGAAGGAGTTATGCATATAAAGATTTAACCACACAATAACCCCACTACAACCCGTGAACGGGTCTGGGGTTTAGTACATGGTAGAGACTTTTCTGTTTCATGGTTAACAGTTCTCCAGGGAGGTGATTTGTCCTAGATCACGCTCAACTGCCAGATTTTCCCCCTTAATTTTAGTAAACTATTTTTTATAACATTTTACAAAGGCTGGGTAAGCCCCTGGAGGGTCCTAGATTCCATATGATCCATCTCCGGCTGCTAACAGACTACATATAAGTCTTGTCTCCATTGGGATTTAAACCAGAATTTCCGGCATGCTTTATCACTGAACCACTCCACTCCCCATATTTAATGATAAGTGGTAGTTAAATTTTAGGTCCTATTTCTCAATATAATTTTCATTTTGACTTTACTTTATCATGTTAATTTCATTAATTGCTCCTGAGAAAGATTTTATGGTGTATAAATCAATTTCTCTGTTCATACACTCATCTGTTTGAATCATTTTAATGAAAAGTAAAGATCCTTTATATCAGGAATAATTCTACATACTATTGATTCAACAACATAAATATTAACTCTTAGAACTTGTTAGAAAACTCCAATTAGTGTAATAACTCAAAGTTATCAGTTAATAGCAAAAATAGTTATGGAAGACTGTAATTTATAAATTGCCAAAATAACTAAATCTTTTATATTGGAAATTTTGTTTTTTCAATTTTTCAATATATCAACATAAATTAGAATTTATCATAAATATCAAACGGACCACACAAACCATTCAAATGTTTCAATAAAAATTCCTACGTTGTATTACACATTGTCCCTTTTACAATACTAATAAATCAATATACAAAGATCTCAACATATCAGTCGTGACTGACACAATCAAGAAAAACTACAAAAAATTGCATGACTCACTTACTGGACATCCAAACTTACTGGTACAATCATTACTGACAGACACATTACCACAGAATCCGACAAGGAGACTGAAAAGGTCTCTGGAGCAGGGATCTACTACAGTGAGATGAACCGCGCTAGGAGTGCCTTCAATGAGAGGTTTCTCCATATACCCTTCCACTAGAATCCCTTAGGGGAGGTTTTCAAAAGAAGACCGAAAATACAATATAATATGCATTTGTATAATTCCTGAAATAAACATTTTTATTATTATTATTTCATGCTCTTTGTAGATAGGAAGCAGATTGACGAGTTGTAGTAAAAAAATTTTTTTTTTCAATTTTCGGATAAAAATTGAAAACAATAATTCTGGAAACAATCATATAAGTCAAACATAAACAACTGTTGTATCCTCTAAACACTGTGCAATTAAACGCAAACAATTGTTTATGCAATTAAAGGTAACCACATTTGGGGTAACAAATTAACATTGATTATTTATTTAAGCAGGTAACAAGGCTGATAAAGTTTGGTTAAACAAAAATTGTTTGAATCATTGATAAAACAATCAAGATAGTGAAATAAAATTTCACTAGAGCTCAAAGAAAAATATGATTTTTTTTTAATCCGTTGGACTTTAAATTAAAATTCTGAATTTTATACCTGACATTTTTTTCATAATGGCTCTTCTGGAAAAGCAGTTATAGTGTTGGAATTTTCACAATAATTACGATATTATTTCATTGATCTATCGGCCATCTCTCGTCCACTTTAGAGACAGAAAATGTATTTTATTTATATAATATTTGAAAAGGGGATGATGATTTAAAAAAAACTGTTGTTCTTGAGAACCATGATGAAGCAAAGACGAAAAATAAATTGAGGAAAAACCAGACGTCACAGTTCAAATTCCAGGGACTAGAAGACGTGGGCAAACAGTGTTAGGGCAGATATATTAGCAGCCTCCGTGAATAAGTGGCTTAGTTGAATTTTAATTAAGTCTAGAACTTGGTAATTTTACTAAGGGAAGGAGAATCGTGTCATCGTCGTAGTCCTTGGCTTATGGAGTTATAATATAAGTAGTAACTCCATTTCAAGTCGCCATTCGACCGGAACTTGACGTTACTCCAACATTGTTACAAGAAGATCAGGTCGGTTTGAACTCAATCTTATAGACTTAACACCTTTTAACATCACTAAACATACCGCTCCGCCTCAAACTAATGATCTTTAAGGCATCTGTTTGACCGGCACTCCTTCATGGAGCGTTGTTGAAAAATATTTCACCTACAACTTCAAAAAGGTTCCGACAATTCAAAAACATATACTGAGGTGTAAAATAAGGCACACCTCTCTAAAAAGGGCGAAATCAGACATAATACACGACACCCTCGGACTCCCGAAAGCTACGGACTTCATCACACGGAGGCATATAAAATTCTTTAATAGTCTCAAACACTGCAGGAACAGGAAATCGCTATTGTTGGGCGATAGCCGATAGTTACTATCGATATATCGATAGGACGTCCCTATCGTAGGTCACTATCGATAGTGTTGACTATCTATGGATTTGTTTACCCTCAAGTATTGAAACTCTCGGAATTATGCTGATCAGTCTCTGTCCAGTGTCGAGCTCTTTTTAAATTGAACTCGAAATTGCTATAGCTCAAGGGTTCTCTTCTGTATAACTTTGATGCCGCACCGGACGTTTCATTATTTAATTCTCCGAAATTACTAATTACATTATGTTGGGTAGTACGCGTAGTCTCACACTTGTGCAAACAAACCAAATTCGCGGTATTGAGCATTGGCTCTTCTAGGTTTTTATATTCTTAAATTCGTCTTTAATTAGAGATCTTTTTCTACAATTCTTAAATGTTCAACTAGAAATTCTAGTTTTTCTTTCGGGAAATATGTGGTTCAAGGAGCACACGACTCTTGAAATTTACTATTTCGCTACATTTCTTTTCTAAAGATTTGCTTTGTTCATTGTTATTGTAAACATGTAAATTGTAAATACTTTTTTTTTTAATCCAAATAAATTAGTTTTTTTCTCATCTTTATGATATAATTTTATAATTAATAATCCTGCAAATTTCAAATAGTAGGTAGGTAATTGAATTTAATTAAATTAGGTGAAATTCTTTATTGAATAGTTTTGGAAAAAAAAGAAGCAGCTTTCGAAAAACTATCGATAGCAAACGATTGTTTTCAGCCGATATTATCGGTATAGTGCTAATAACTATCGACTATCGACCAACCCCAGCACGAACCCACTATTCAACATACTTACACCAACAGGCCGACCTCAGCGCTGGCAAACACATGTACAGACACTCAACATAGACTGAGTAAACTACGAACTAACTCCAATCAGAAAGAACTAGTGAGCTCCATCACTAGGCCCCAGCCCCGCCCCAACCATCTAAATGATCAATCATATTCGCATTCCTCAGTTAAAATGCACCTAGTGCAGTAAATGAGATCCTATCTATCCTATGTTATTATCAACAAAATTATAAGAACCAAGGGATTAGGAAAGAAAAAATTTCAAGTCAACACTTGACTAGGCCACGTATGGAATAAAAAAGAAACTTTATTCTGGGACCAAGTCCCTTTAGAATAACAAAAATAAACAGAAACATTTATATAATATATATCTGGCCAGAAGGCTACATAATAAGTCAATCGATGAGAATGACACGATTCCGCTTCCATCAGTACTAACAACTCATTTTGTTTAAATTCGACATAATCACTGATTCGCCAGGACTGCCTCACGATTTTCAAAAGAACTTCATTTAAAATTCTGATAATCATCGCGATAATGATAATTATTGTACATAAAAATAGATTCGAAACTCTGACATGTTGAATATCTAAACATTTTTGTTTTGTTACATTGTAACTGCAATGTTAGTTAAATATAAAATATGTATATGAAAAGGCCATTAATGCTAATACAAGAATGATACAATGGTGCCATGATTGGCTCAACAAGAAAATGTATAGTGCTGCTTGTTAACGTCAAAGCTGCGAACTGTCTAACTGATAGCTAAACTATAACTGAACTGTATATAACTGAAGCGATATGTCTATTTTGATTTAAAATTAAATGTTTAATTTTGCTAGTTTTAAGTTGTTATTAACACTATATTATAACCCACTATTTAAACAAACACAGACAAAATACTTGGCCTTGGACGAAAGATGGACATGCATATCAAATGAGACTAACTATGAAGTATGGCCGGGCGCACATTGAGACGCAGTTCAACGCTGGGTAGCGTACATTAGGCAGGGAATATTAGAGCAGTCAAAAAGCTGCGCTACTCATATGACCGCACATTGAAACGCAGTTTCTTGTCATCATCGGAACGTACAAATGGACAAAATAATAGAACTTTACCTAACTTCCGAGTGTGATTCAGGCGAACAAATGGATGAGCTTTTACTTGTGGATTCACTATCAAAACGAAATAAATGTACATGGAAAAGCGCTTATATGAAGAAAAGAAAAAGTCACGTTGGATATTATGAATAATATGATGACAATATTATGTGACTAGCGAATAATATTGAAACAAAATGATATGAAATATAATAAATTATAACAAAAGCTGCTTGACACATTCGCAGTATTCTGTGTCACAAACTTTGCGTGAAGCAGGTTCACAGATGCACTGAACTGTTCTGCCCTGCCCTGTCTTTCAACTAACGCTCGTTCGTTCAAACCTATGTATCACAAAACATTTTGCTACCCTACCCTGCGTTGGACTGCGTCTCAATGTGCGCCCGGCCTATAGGTTGAATCACTTACTCTCATTCTTAAGACTTCCCACAAAAATAAATTATCACGAAGTAAAAAAAAAATTATATACAACATGCTACTTTAACCGATATGATATGGGCAGATTTAAAATATCTCACTTACAGATTCAAATCTTTTAGTCGAAGTTTATCCGTTATATGAGTGCATTGTCCCTTTTACATAACCAATAAATCATTACAATAAGACCTGAATATGCCACTCGTGACATTACTGAGAGACACATTACCACAGATCCGACTAGGAGACCGAAACGTCGGAAACTGACACTATGAGTGCGGCCATTAATGGGAGTTTTCTCGATATATGCTTCCACACGAATACTTTAGGGGAGGTTTTCGAAAGAAGAGCATAAATACAAGATGTGCCAAATGACATTTTTTTTATTTATCTTAATAAATATTTATTTACTGGTTTTAGTTTTCAATTTTTTTTTAGCATTTTTCAATATTTTTTTTCTCATCCTCGGGTAATAATTTGTCAAACTATTGTTATCTTATTTCTATTTTCTTCTTTCTTTATAGGAAATAGTTTTCTTTAAATATTGTTTTAGGAGGTAATTCATACGTTTTTCAATTATTTTTTTTATTCCTCATTTACTAATTTAATTGTAATTAATTAATTTAATGAAATCTATTTTACTCTAAGACATTTTGGTTATACATTATTCCTGTATTGTTATTCTAAAGGGACTTGGTCCCAGAATGAATAATATCTTTATTATTATTAAATTTAAACTTAACTAGGAATAAAAAAAACTGACCTTATTGGGAGCCGTCCTTCGGATTTCCTTTCGTAAATATGGCTGGCTACCACGTCTCTTGCAAAGCCGAAATCGGCCACTTTGCAGGTGTGGTCAGCGCTGACTAGTATGTTTCGGGCAGCTAAGTCCCTGTGGATGATCTGGAAAATAATATAATAATACAAAATATTTCCATTATATAATACTTATACATTATAGAATTGACAAATATTATCAATCACTGACCCCTTTGCTGGATAGAAACTCCATCCCCCTGGCCACTTGGTAGCAGAAGGAGGTGAGCTGCCTGGAAGTCAAGGACCCGCTCTTTCCATGGAGGTTGTCGTAGCTCCTCTGGGCTCGTGAACTCCTGAGAAAGCTCTGCAGCTTGCCCAAGGATACGTACTCCATGATGACGAAGAACGGTTCTAAAAGAATCATGGAAGAAACTATGTCATAACATTTCATATTATTTATATTACTGGTGATGATCACCCTCAACCGTCAGATTTAGCCCCCTTATTTTGGGTATCTACTTTATAGAGGCTGGGTGAGCCCCGGGAGGGTCCTAGATTCCACAGTATCCATCCCCGGCCGTTAACAGATTATTTAAAAGCCTCCTAGCGAGCGGGATCTGAACCCAAGACCTTCGGCACTGCACCACTGAAACACTGCGCTCTCTATATTGCGCACTAAGGATTCATTATGTAAGAAAATTGGGAAACTACTGTCAATGTCACAACAAAATGAATTTTTCAATAGAGATATTTTAAAATACCAGGTACGTTAAAAAATCAATCCTTCGGCATTTGTAAAGCAAATCATTCCTATTGTAATGATGGTATTGGAATTCTTTTATTAACCAGAAGACAATATTTAAAAGGTATAATTGAATTGATTTTAACCTATGCCATTAATCCCCTTAAACATAAAGTTCAAACATAATACAATTCAAAATGTGACTTTATTTAAAAATTATGTAGTTTTTATTCCTGAAACAAACACTTTTGTGTTATGTCGTTCTTTTGAAGATATAATGTAATTTCGTAATATATTTTTTTATTTGTATTAGCTCCCAATTAATAACAAATGGTTCATACAGATGGCTATTTTAAGACATATTTGGACTCAAATCATTAGAGCTTTGGGACTCCACGATGGCATCGAATCCCTCTCTTATACAATCCTTACAATCTAAAATCCTTAATGAAATTTACTTTGTTACGAATAAAGTCATCCATTTGTTGCTGTATAGGACCAAACACAATATAAGTCCTTATATCACAAACTTTATTCCACTCAAACTCACAAGATTTAAATTTAGCTACTTCTTCAATTCCCCATAATCTTCCGAGGCATCTAAAAAGAAGATGGCATACGGGACCTTCTAAATTTAATTTTGTATCTGAATACTACCACTGGGTAGTTTTTCTATTTGCCTTTATCCATTCCATTATGTATCTTCCATTTTATTTACTTATTATATTAGTTGTAAATTTCAATATCTTTATAAATTTGTTAAATAAAATAAAATCAATCCTAAATCTTCACTGCTCCTTACTTTGTTACGAACAATTTCATCCGTAGGGACATTAATGCCACATTTGTTGGCCTAAACTCTATATCATATTATACATAATAAACTTTATACCCAGTGGCGGATTAAAGGTCCAGAGCGCCCTAGGCAATAACTTTATCGGCGCCCCTGTACCGGCCATAAATGGCCATCTTAATTTTAACTGATTGTTTTTGTAATTACGGTGACGTTGTATCGTCACATCCTAGACTAGTAGATCAGGGCCCTTGTACTTACGCTAATGCGCGATATGTTATTTTGTTTATTTATTTAAAAATTCTGAGCTCGCGCGCCCCTTGTAACTACGCGCCCCTAGGCACGTGCCTAGTTTACCTTACGGATAATCCGCCACTGTTTATACCCACTAGTTTCAAACTTCTTCAATTCTCGATAATCCTCCAAGGCATCAAAAAGAAGCTGGCCTAGTGACAATGTTTTTATTTGAGTACTAGCAGTGGGTATTTATTTACTTGTGGTATTATTATAATAAAGTTATAAATTTAAATAAAATTTAATTTAAATATTTCTTATTTTCAAAATAAAAATTATACTTTAAAATCCTACAATAAGTATTTTCTTTTATGTTTATTTTAGATATATTGGTTAAATGTTCACGTAGGCTTCCACGGTCATTATTCTTCTTCTTATATTCAACTTCCGGGATGGACCGTGTCATGTTGGTGCTATGAACCAAGCTTTCGCTCATCGTGCTGTGAGCTTCTTCAGGATTAGTCCAGTTAATGTTGGTTCATAACACCAACATGACACGGTCCATCCCGGAAGTTGAATATAAGAAGAATATATTGGTTAGTTTAATAGTAATTACTACGGTTTTACCCCTGCTTTAAAAAGTAAATGCGTAAGTTAGTCATCAAGATGATTTATTAATTAAAAATAGCACATGCGAAAATAGTCTGAGATTTATATATTGAACATTTTTTGAAAGTATTGAAATGAAAATAATTATGAAAGGCTTAGTGAACCCGAAAAAACAATCCTTGCTTGCAAACTTCCATCCGTGAATACCTAAAGATCAAAACCTCCATTAACGTAATCCTCCCATCTAAGCCTCGGCCTATCCCTCCGACCAGTAAGCTCAGTGCTTATTTTTTTTTAGGATTTCGTTCGTTAGTAAGCCCAATTTATTTTTTCTTGCCCCTTGGCTTTTATAATGGTGTTGAAAATAAAATAGTAAGGAGAGAAAGGATCTCTTTTACTGCACCAGGTGCATTTTAGGAGAGGAAATATGAAAAGGATTTACTTGATTAATTAGATGGTAGGAGTGGGGGGGCTCACTAGTTCTTTCTGATTGGAGTTAGTCAGTAGTTTACTCAATCCATGTTGAGTGTCTGTACATGTGTTTGCCAGCGCTGAGGTGGCCTGTCGGTGTAAGTGTGTTGAATAGTGGATTCGTGCAGTGTTGGAAGTTATCAAAGAATTTGATATGCCTCCGTGTGATGAATTCCGTCACCGCCACACAGTGGAGTATTAGCCCTAAAAACCAGGCTTTTTCCTGAATGTGCTAACTATGAAAAAGGTGCCGATACTCCGTTCTTAGGGATCGATTTATTTAAAAGTTTCATTGATTTTATAACAGCACAGTTTTTTTTAATAAGCGATTAGACTAAATTTAAAAAAATGCGTTTTAAAATATGCAAAACAAGGTCAATAAAATTTGTTCATTTTTTTTTTATTTGTTCATCATTTACTAATACAACAAGTAAATAGAATGATAGGTACATATTAGCATGAAATACAAGTAGATAAACTATCCAGTGTTAGTACTCGAATATGAAGTTAGACTTAAAAGGCCATCTTCTTTTCAGACACCTCGGAGGATTATCGGGAATTGAAGAGGTCACTAGGTTTGAAACTTGTGGGTTTGAGTGGGAAGTATGTCATGAAAAGACTGGAATCGGGTTCGGGCCAAACCACAAACAAATGGTCATTATGGATGACTTTGTCCATAACAAAGTAAGGAGCATTGTGGATTTTACTAAGGATTTTAGATTGTAAGGATTGAATACGAGAGGGATTCGATGGTTTAGTGGAGCCCCAAAGCTCTACTCAGTAAGTCTTCTACTCCGTATCTCGGACTATACTTGGACAAAAGACTTACATAGAACGTACATACAAAATTAAAAATACAAGAACTGACTAGACGGTACAAACAACTATCACATCTACTGGACTAGAGATCTTCACTTGACTTACGGAACAATCGACTTATCTATAATAGTATACTAAAACCTATTTGAACATATGGAGCAGCACTTTGGGGTCCAGCAAATAAAGTCCACATACACAAGATACAAACAACACAGTCCGAATTTCTCAGAAAAATTGTTAATGCACCATGTTATATTTCGAATCGCACCATACACAACGACATGAACATTCCCACTATAAAATCATATATTCATAACAAATACATGACATTCCACTCATCGACACAATATCACCCAACCCACTCGTTCTTCCGCTTTCCTACTCCCTGTTACCTGGACTTGACAGGAAAAGATTAAAAAGACATTGGCCAAGAGACCTACTCACCTATTGATATTTTTACTCCACCATCATATGTAGAAAAGCAAAGAGAAAAACACTCGGATCAAATTTGCTGAATGGGCAATTGCGCAGGTGCAAATGAAAATTAAATAATAAATAAATAAATTGAGAGGTTAGAGCGTTTTGTTCATTTATATTATGTTTTTCCTTATTAACCTCTTCGGATCACATTACAAATTTATTTTCCTGTTCATTTTAATTATTTAATTTCATTCAATCTTTGTTATTATGCAAAACAATTAAAACTTTAAAGATGATGCTGGTAATTATTTAATATAATATAATATATTTTTTTTAAATAAATAAAAACAAAGGTACTTACCTTTCTCAGTACAGCAGCCAAGAAGCCTTACCACGTTGGGGTGTGGTTCTAGACTCTTCATGACCTGAAGTTCTTGCAGCAAGTCCGTTCTTTCTCTTTCTCCAGCGTTCTCCTTCAAGGTCTTCACTGCCACAATAGTCGGTCCTTCGTGCCCTGAAGGAAAATGTAAAAATAATCAATTATTCCAATAATAATTTATGATTAATAACAAAATTTAATGACTGATTGCACCTACCTGAGATATTGGTCGCTTCGCATTTCCAGACCTGTCCGAAACATCCTTCACCAAGGATATTAAAAACTTTTATCTGGTGTCTGGGGAATTCCCAACGATCTTGTATTTTCTCAGGAAGGCCAGGAGCTGCCTGAAAAGATAAAACAAAATTATTAAAATATTTTGTGAGTTTTTTTATCAGTCATTGGTTAATTAGTGTTAGTATTATTGGTTAAAATAAAAATAAAACCTGCACCACTACTCATGGGTTGAGTACATGATAGGTAATGTTTCTAGGACAGCCTTTGAGGATGGAAGTGATTTTTCCCCTTTGAGCCCTTGGTCTGTAGACCTCATAGGGTCTATCCGTGCCTGTTAACAGGTTACATGATCTATCTGCCCATGTCAAAAAAATATGTGCTATTGAAGGGGAGTCAGTTATTCATCGTACTGCCGTCTGGTGGACCAAGAACCAAGACCAAGGCTGCACGTCGGTTTTCCCTATATATTTTTTTTAAATAATGTTTGTTTATCAAATTAACGTCAATTTATGCTGCTAAGGCTAATCAGGCGATAATTAACAGTAAAAGTCCTAAATTTTCTTTATCAAGGAATAATTACCTGACACTGCACAGGCTCGGGACTTCCCTCTTCCGAATTACGGAATAACCAAGTAGTTTTTACTCCCTTTAACTTAGGCATCCAAGGTTGTTATAATAACAATCCACAGGTGACCCATACCAATTTGAATAATGAAAGGTCCTGAAATGAAATTGGATTGTTTCCTGAAATTATCCCGAGTGATGGTGATGAAAATTGTCCATCAGGAAATTGTTTTTCTATTGTTAGTGTAATTGAATGCAGTCAACTTGTGTTTAATTAGTTTTATATAATTATTATAGTTTAATTATTATTATTATATAATTTTGTTTTCGAGATCTTGCATGCCAGATTATCAATAAAGCTAACTCGGCTTTGATCTACATTATTAATATAATTTAAGGGGAATTATTTTCAACCAAAGTTTCCTTATTAAATTCCTTTCGTTCATAAATCCTATTTATAATTAATTATATTCATTCCATAAACAGTTTCCCTTATCCGATTATAGTAAACAGATGGGTTATATCAACAGTCCCGGTGAATAAGTGGTTGCATTTTTGATATGTTGTAAGGGCAGGTCGGACTAGTGGAAATCCAAGTTTGCTACAAAAAAAAAACATATGGGAAAACTTTTGGTGGCCGAAAAACCTCGAAATTTTCGGAGTTAATTAAAATTTTGGCCCTTATCTCCTAATCGGGGTGTTTTTAATTTTAAAAAACATAAGTGACCATTTTTTAAGTAAATTAAATTTGCTACAATTTGAATCCAATCGCGGTTCTGTAGCTTTAATAGATTCTGAGAATCTTCCTTTGAAAATTGGTAATTTGGTAATGTCCAAATTTTAAGATTTGGCCCACTTTCGTGAGGAACACTGGGCGAAGGAGTGAGTGATCCTACGATAAAGTCATGAGGAATGAAGCTGTAGTAAATTTAATTAGCTTTAATTTAAGCACGGACCGAGGCCTGTAAGTCTAATAGGTTCTCAGTCACGCCCCTTGGTCATTTTTTCCCAATAGTCCAAATATAGGCCAGCGGCCCCGTGTTTGAGGATCGCGAAAAATCGAAGACAGTCCATTTCTTATATGTCGTAAGGGCATGTCTGAGTAGTATAAATCCAAGTTTGCAACCGAAGAAAACGGATGGGATAACTTTTGGTGCCCGAAAAAACTCGGGGAGACTGGGTGGCTCCCCCCCCCCTGCATATTGGTGCCTACTAGTACTACTATTTTTTTTGTATAGGTAAGTTACGGCAGACGGTATAAAGTACCATGATGTGGTTGCTAATGTTGTAAATAAAATTAAAAAAGAAAACCACTGTAAATAATTTAATAATAATGAACATTTTATATCTATATATATATATATATATATATATATATATATATATATATATATATATATATATATATATATATATATCTATAGGTAAGTTACAAGTAAATATTTATACTTGATAATAAACAAGCTGTTTAAGATCAATTGGTGGCGTACATGGTCATTTTCTTAAAACACCCACTTTCCCCGATTTTCCTTTTTTTTAATTAACAAGAGAAGTATAACACCTACAGGCCTCGTTATGTGTTTAAATTAAAGCTAATTAACATTACTACAACTCCATTTTACTTGACTTTCGTCCTTCGGCCAGTGTTCTTCACGAAAGGGGGCCAAAACTTAAAATTTGGACTTATTGGAAAAAATGACCAATTTTCAAAGATTAACTCAGAATCTGTGACATCTACAGAGCTGCGGTTTGATTCAAATTTTAGCAAATTTAATCCACTTTAAAAATAGTTACCAATATTTTTTTCAAAAATGGACCGATTTGGAGATACAGGCCAGAAACTGAAATAACTCCGAAAATTTCGAGTTTTTTTGGCCACCAAAACTTTCACCTTTCAATATTTCGGTTGCAAACTTGGATTTTCACTACTCAGATATGCCCTAACAACATATCAAAAGTGCAACTCTCTTCAATTTCTGCGACCCTGGCCGCTTGCCTATATTTGGAATATTTAGAAATAATGCCCAATAGGGGTTACCCAGAATTTATTAGACCTACAGGCCTTGGACTGTGCTTAAATTAAAGCTAATGAAATTTACTACAGCTTCATTCCACATGACTTTCATCGTAGGATCACTCTTTCGGCTAGTGTTCCTCACGAAAGTGGGCCGAAATTTAAAATTTGGACTTTTAGGGAAGAATGCTCATTGAATCACATAACTTACGTCAATTTTTTATTATTATAATTTATTCAATAAATATATTCACCATAAAAAGAACAATATAAAAATTAAATGAAAATAACTTTTGATCATAAGAACAGTTGACCAAGAAGTAATTTTTGCCCCTTCAACTTAATTAAAAGAGATATAAAAAAAGATCTCTCTTATCAGCATGCATGCACCCATAGAAGGCAAGGACAATGAAGAGGAAAAGGATACCTTTTATGGAAGGCTAGGAAATCTATACGATTCCCTACCCAAGCACTATGTGAAAATAATTTTGGGAGATTTCAATGGTAGGATAGGAAAAGAAACGATGTTTTTCCCCATAATAGGCAAGCACAGCAAGCATGAGGAAACAAGCGAGAATGGACTGAGAATGGTCGATTTTGCGATGACCAGGAACCTCAGAATAAGAAGCACCTTTTTCCCACATAAGGAAATACATAAGGAAACATGGACCTCCCCGGATGGCATCACCAAAAATCAAATTGACCATGTACTCATTGCTGCCAGACACGCCAGTGATATATTTGATGTTCGCAGTTACAGGGGAGCTAACTGTGACTCAGACCATTATCTTGTATATAAACAGAAGCTCGCTATACAAGAAAAGGAAATGCAAGAAATGCCATCATCTATAATGTGGAAAAGCTAAAGGAGGATGATTTAGCCCGGCAATTCAGAGATAAGATCGCAGATAGATTAAACATCAACTCATCTATCGGCAGGAATATAGAAGAAAGATGGGCGCGCCTTAAAGATGCTCTCAAAGGTGTAGCAGAGGAGATTCTTGGCGCAGCACCGAAAAGACAAAGCAGTGACCGGTTTGATGAGGACTGCATAAAAGCCATAGAGGAAAGAAACAGTGCCAGGCAGAAAATTACCCAACGAAGGAGCCGAACTACGGTATATACACCAAGGCTGGAATTCATTAAAGATAGAAAGGGGAACCTGATTGGGGATAGAAGATCTGTCCTGTAAAGATGGAAGCAGTTCACAGAATTATTAAATCCGAAGAAGGACCAACTGATAATAAAAAATCATTATTGGAAAATGGAAGAGACTCGTCGAACGTGGATGAAAAATAAATGGAGAGGGAAGAATTAGTGGAAATAATTGGAGTCCTCCATACTAACAGAGCACCTGAAATAGACGGTATCCCGAATGAGGTCCTGAAATATGGGGGTGAGGTGGTGGTGGAGGAAATATATAACCTCGTATTTGATGTATGGATGGAGATGAGCATGCCACAGGACTGGAATGTGGCAGTGTTGTGCCCAATACATAAGAAGGGAGACAGATTAAACTGCCAAAACTATATAGGTATCGCTCTATTACTCACTGTCTACAAGGTACTTTTAGTCGCAATAAATAGGAGAATTATGGAATGGGCTGAAAGAAATATTGGCGAATACCAAAGTGGCTTCCGGCCAACTAGAAGCACAACTGATATTATCTTCTCCATACGGCAGATGCTAGAGAAAGCATATGAGTACAATGTTGACCTCCACCACCTCTTCCTAAATTTCTGCCAGGCCTACGATAGTCTTGACAGGAATGAACTGCTCAAAGTAATGAAAACTCTGGGGGTCCCAGAAAAGCTAGTCGGATAGAGTGCGATGACCTTGGAAAACACCAGATGTAGGGTAAAGATACAAAATATGATATCAGAAGATTTTGAGGTTGAGAATGGTCTGCGCCAGGGAGATCCCGTCTCACCTGTATTATTTAACATAGCACTCAAACAAGCTGCGAGATCAATCAGGACCAACACAGGAGGAACGATATGTAACAGGATGACCCAACACCTAGCGTATGCTGTTGACGTAGTGATATCAGCAAGGTCAAAAGTGGCGCTTTCAGGAGCTTTGCAGGAATTTGAAGAAGCTGGGAAAAAATTGGGTCTGGTGATAAATAAGGAAAAAACCCAATATATGATTTCCACAAAAAATAATGGGTAGGAAGAGCTGAGTCATGTGCAACTGCTCCACCACACATTTAAGAAAGTGGACAGCTTCAAATATCTGGGGGCTTTAGTGACAAGAAAGAATGACATCACTGCAGAAATTAAAGCAAGAATTTCAGCAGGGAACAGATGTCTCTTTGCACTGCGAAAAGCATTAAGATTTCGGAATTTAATCTTAAGACCGATTGTTATGTACGCTGATGAAACGTGCGTCCTGACCCAGGAATGCGAAAAGATGCAGATCTGGGCGAGGAAGGTGCTTCGGCAGATATTTGGGCCAGTATGTAATGAAGGCCAATGGAGGTCAAGATATAATAGAGAGCTTCAGGACCTTTACAATGAACCAGACCTAGTCACCTAGGTCAAATCAACCCGTATAAGATGGCTTGGGCACGTAGAAAGAATGGGAGAAGATAGGTACCTAAAGAAGCTATTATATGGCAAACCAGGAGGCAAAAGAAGAAGAGGAAGGCCCAGGCTGCGATGGCTGGGTGATGTGGAGAACGGTCTGCAGAGGATGGGGATCGGACAGTGGAGAGGTCGAGCTGCTGACAGGGAGGGCTGGAGAGGCCTTGTTGCAGAGGCCAGGGCCCTGCAAGGGCTGTAGAGCCAAGGGAAAAAAAATAATTCAGAGAATTTAAATGTAATTTTAAAAATAGACTAAGGAAATAATTATCAAGTGATCAATATAAGAACATATTTTTTTTTTTTTTGAGAATATTAGAAAATTTTCAATTAAGTTTGAGTTACAAAGGAGCTAATAATAGAAATATTTCTCTCTATAAATGAGAAATTTCTCGAAAAATATTTAATGAAATATGAGCGTTCTTCTAGCAGCTGTTACATAATTTAGTTAAATGAAAAAAAAAGTAATTTACTGAAAATATAGAATATTTTTGCACTAAAAGGAATAAATATCCGTAAGTTTTAATAAGAATCACATGGAAACATAAAAAAGTAGTTAAACGGGAAATGAAAAAATGTCAATTTATTGATCTTATGCCAAATAATATAGCAAGCGTCATATAATCGAAAACGAATTATATAAAAGTGTTATATAAGGTATTTAGTTACATTTTCCTCTTCCAGTTTTAATGATATCTAATAATTATCAATTAATTTTATCAATCCTCTCACTGTTTTATCTCACTTTTACCATCAATGGGTAAACTCCTAAAAAAACTCGCCCTGAAACGTATATACCCCATCCCTGATGCAAACTACATTATACCACATCCCCAGTTCTGATTCCGAACATCCCACTCCACTATCCACTTGTAACTCAAACTTAATTGAAGATTTTATAATAATCTTTAAAAACAATAAAAATAATATCTTCTTATTCATGTAGGAAAGAAATTCGTTGACTGTAGGTACTATAATAGGATGAAATTAGTTGGGGGTGCAGTCAAGTAACACAGCAAAATAAGTGAAACTATTGTATTTTATGTGCCGACGTTTCGACCTACTGTGTAGGTCATCTTCAGGGCTATGAGAAAACAGACAAAAACAGAATAGACTGTAAAAATACATAAGATAGAGATACAGAAAATATAACAAAATGTAGAGATATAGAAAAATTGAGCGAAAAAAAGTGAACGATATATAATGAAAGGATATATGAATAAAGATGATTACATAGCAGATGTATAGAAAGGTGATAATGCAAAACAAAATACAAAAAGAGAAATGAAGTTAAACAGAGAAAAAAAAAAAAAAAAAAAAAAAAAAAAAAAAAGGAAAAAGATATAAATATAATGAGTATGGAAAACTTAGTATAATAAAGATAGAAATGAATTGCAGAGAAAATAGTATGAAAATAGATTCCTGGGGAGTACCATAAGTGAAATGAAAGAACATGAATTAAAAATTATGATACCTAAGAATAAATAGAGAAGAATATTGTAGAAAGTAAAGAATAGGAATCTAATGTATGGCAGGCAGAGAAGTGAAATATAAATATAAATTTAAAATATAAGTTTTTTTTTTTTTTTTTTTTTCTCTGTTTAACTTCATTTCTCTTTTTGTATTTTGTTTTGCATTATCACCTTTCTATACATCTGCTATGTAATCATCTTTATTCATATATCCTTTCATTATATATCCTTCACTTTTTTTCGCTCAATTTTTCTATATCTCTACATTTTGTTATATTTTCTGTATCTCTATCTTATGTATTTTTACAGTCTATTCTGTTTTTGTCTGTTTTCTCATAGCCCTGAAGATGACCTACACAGTAGGTCGAAACGTCGGCACATAAAATACAATAGTTTCACTTATTTTGCTGTGTTTCTTGACTGCACCCCCAACTAATTTCATCCTAATATCTTCTTATATTGATCACTTGATATTTCCTTGGTCTATTTTTAAAATTACATTTTAATTCTCTGATTTATTTTATTTTTTATCGTGTGGTGGTCATTGTTTCCTCTGCATTGGAACGTAGATCATATTGTTCGGCGGTATTTCTTGACGTGGAAGAGGCTTCTGACCAAGTATGTCACCCGGGATTGCTTTACAAAATCCGCCAATTCCTACCTCCTACATATTTTCTCATTATTAAATCCTATCTCACTAACAGGCCATTCAAAGTAAATCACAATTATGTATATTCATTCCTCTTTTCTCAATCCGCTGGTGTTTCTCAAGGCAGTAACCTCGGCCCAATGCTCTACACAGTTTACAGCTGACACCCCGACTCATCCTAATACTATCCTTACCACTTATGCAAATGGCATATGTCTATTATCAATCAACACCGATCCAGTTATAGCATCCCATACTCTACAACCCCATATAACTGACCTTGAAAAATAGTGTAAAAACTGGAGGATTAAAATAAATTCCCACAAATCCCGTCAAATCATTTTTACCCTCCGTCCTCAACTTTCTGTCCTCCTATATCGTTTAATAACATCCCACTGATTCCTGTAGAACAGGCCCCGTACCTAGGACTTCACCTTAAAAAAGGTTAACTTGCAATCCTCATACTAGACTAAAATTACAAGAAATAGCGTTTACTAGAAAAACGCTCTAAGCTCTAAATTAATTACAAAAGACTAATATACATTACAATCATTAGACCCATCTGGACTTACGGAGTAGAGCTTTGGGGCTCCACTAAACCATCGAATTCCTCTCGTATTCAATCCTTACAATCCAAAATCCTCCGTAAGATCCTCAATGCTCCTTACTTTGTAACGAACAAAGTAGTCCATAATGACCTTAATGTCCCACCTGTTGCTGATTTGGCCCGAATCAGATATCAACCTCTTAAGGGCAAACTTTATTTCCACTCAAACCTACTAGTTTCAAACCTAGCAACCTCTTAAATTCCTGATAATCCTCCGAGGCGTCTGAAGAGAAGATGGACTCGGGATCTTCTAAGTTGAACTTATTATTTGAGTACTGCCACTGGGTAATTTCTCTACTTGTCTTTCATGCTAATATGAACTAATCATTATATTTACTTCTGTATTGTTTTAATACAGTTGTAAATTTCATTAAATAAATTATTTTAAAAAAACTTACTAGAGATTAATAATATTTCTTGACGGTAATAACATCGCTTTAAAATAGCTCCTAACAATTATTATACAATAACAATGTCAAGAAATATTTGTTATAGTTTAAAAGAGTATCGATGTTTAAAATAAAACACTGTGACAAGGGGCATAGAAATGCAACACCTCTCAGCGCCTATCAGATAACGTCATCAGTTTTCAGTATCAATTCCCAATGACCTCGCAGGGTTATTACCCAAGAAATAAATCAGTCGTACTTGTTCAGAAAGATTTAACTGAAGAAGACCCCTAGAGTATCCTAGAGATTTTCTTCTCTAGAAAAGTTTCTAGAATACTCTAGACTTTTCTGAAAAGGTTGGAAAAAAATCTGAACCACAACAAAAAATAAAAAGTTCTTGTTTCAAGTAGTTTGGGGTCTGCCAATCCCCCAGAGTGTCTTCACGACTTGTAGCATAATAAATAATTTACCAGCCAGAACTTGTTTCGTAGTAATTCAGTAACTCGTCGCTTTTCTTAACGCACTTCTCAGCTACTTCGCTCCTTCAAAAGAACTACGTAATAACTCAAGAAACTTAATTTTTCAACAGAAGTTACATGTGAGCTAAAAAGTAAAAATTTGGGCCTTGGTAAAGCAAAGCACTCCTATTGTATTGATGTAAAAAAAAAAAATTAAAAACTAGCCTTTTTGGATTTTAACTTAAGTCATTATTCCCAACAAACTTCAACTTCAAAAATTATACAACTAAAAATATGACTTTATTAAAAAAAAAGTTGGAAATGGAATATCAAATACGCCATTCCTGAATAAAAAAGCTTCAATCAATACTAATTGAAGGCTTAACTCAAAAATGCCATATTTTGAGTTTTGTCGCTACATGATAGAGACTGCACTGTTTTATGAACAACGGTTCTGCAAAGAGGTGACTTGTCCTAGGTCACGCTCAACTGTCAGTTTCCCCCCCTTATTTTGGGTTAACTATTTTTATAATATTTTATAGAGGCTGGGTGAGCTCCAGGAGGGTTCTAGATCCCATATGACACATCTCCAGCTGCAAACAAACTAAATAAAAGTACTGCCTGCAGCGGGATTTGAACCAGGATTACCTGCTTGGCAACTCAGTGCTCTAGCACTGAGCCACTCCGCTCCCTCGTAATTCTGTAACCCTTCAATGAATATTTAGGTACCCATAAAGATCGTTGTCCGCCTTAATATAGAAGAAAGGCAATCAATTTAATTTCCAAGCTCAACAAACTTCTTTTGGAAACAATTATCTTAGATCAATAAAAACAAACCTAAAAGCTATTCGGTATCAGTTCCGCAGGTTGTCGCTTAGAGTTGAGCTACATTTTTTTGAGTGTTCATTCGTTTCCTTTTAATTTTTTCCAAAAATGCTAATAATCATGAGCTTTAGTATGAAAAAAAAACTGTACCACTACAATCAGTGAACGGGTCTGGGGTTCAGTACATGGTAGAGACTGTACCGTTTCATGGACAACGGTTCTGCAAGGAGGTGACTTGTCCTAGGTCACGCTCAACCGCCAAATTTTTCCCCCTTATTTTGGGTACCCTATTTTTAAAATAGTATATGGAGGCTGGGTGGGCCCCAGGAGGGTCCTAGATCCCATATGAACCATCTCCCGCTGCAAACGGACTAAATAATAGACTTGCCTGCAGCGGGATATGAACAACGATTTTCTGCATGGCAGCTCAGTGCTCTACCACTGAGCCACTCCGCTCCCTTAGTATGGATAAAAGAGTGTAATTATGGGAAATGTATAGATTTCGATTATTATTTCATCGAAAAATAAATGTTTCAACCAACGTTTCGAAGTGTAGATTTCGATATATGTTTGTTATATGATTCCATTAAGAAATGATTATCGAAACCTATACATTTCCCGTAAGAACATTCTTTTATCTATACTTAAGCTCACAATTATTTGTTTTTTTGAAAAATATAAAATGACGAATATACACTTAAAAATTGTAACTCAGCTCGAAGCGACAACCATCCTAACTGATACCAGATATTATAATAATCAGAGAAATCTAACCAATTCTTCATAAATTTTATATCTTAGTGAAAATGACATCGTCAGATCTGGACTTAAATAAAACAAAAAAAGAATATTATAAACATATTTTTAATTTTTCCTATTTATTTCAATTTGAAGGAAGAATTCAACTAACTAATTTTACTATTTCTAATTCAATTATATTTTTACCTTGTTTATTAAATAATGGAGTAATATTACTTTTAAAAAAATCATGTTTGGAAAATAATTAAGAACCAAGATAAAGCTATTGATGCAAATATTTTTAGGATGAGTATCTCTTGAACCTGGAAGCGGAGTGGCTCAGTGGTAGAGCACTGAGTTGCCATGCCGGAAATCCTGCTTCAAATCCCACTCCAGGCAAGACTTTTATATAGTCTCTTTGTAGCGGGAGATGGATCATATAGGATCTAGATCCTCCTGGGGCCTCTAAAAATACGGGAGAATTTTGGAGGTTGAGCGTGATCTAGTACAAATTACCTCCCTGCACAACCGTTGTCCATGAAACAGTAAAGTCTCTATCATGTACTGAACCCCCGACCCGTTCACGGGCTGTAGTGGTACAGGTTTTATTTTTATCTCTTGAGGGGAAAAGATTTTTTTTTAAATTAATTAATTTTTTTAATTTCTTTTGTGGGCACTAAATAAGGTATCCTGTGCGGATTAGCCGCTGAGCCAAAGACTATATAATAGTATAGTATACGTAATATATATATAATACTTAACTATTTATAATGACTGTATATAATATATATATATATATATATATATATATATATATATATATATATATATATATATATATATATATATATAATTAAAGTCGACGTGTTATGGACCTACCTGTTGTGGTACTGCCTCAGAGAGTTGAGTGTCCCAGGCCGTGTACCTGTTGGAAAGTGCTCTAGGGCTTTGCCATTGGTGGAGCATCATAGGTTCCTCTCCGCCTACGACAAGTCCAGAAGAGTTCTTCTTCTTCTATAATAAACATAAAAAAATATAAATATGAATTTATATATCATAAAATATATGCTTAAAATCACAGCTTGGACCCCTCCAAACGGCCTAATGCTAACATAATGCGGTTTAATTAGCAGGCTAAGAATCGGTAATACATAGCTGAGACATCTCTAACTACTTTTAGAGCTGTACCAACCAACCTGCCATCTTTCATAGCTGTGTAGAAATTATAATGAAGCATATATTTTAATGCAAGAAGCATCAAATAGAAAGAATATATTTGGAAATTGAAACGTGCCAACCGTTCAAAGAGAATATATAACCTACAGTGGACTCAGATGTACTTAAAACACACTAAGTTAATTCAAGAAATTTACGTCGAGCAGCCATCGAAGTGACTTTAGTGAGGACTCTTACACAAGATATCTATTCTTTTCTCTAGCATAATGGGACTCGAAACAATAATAAGAAAAAATGTTTATTTATCCATAAATAATATATTACCAATAATTTAACAAATTTAATTAAAACCAAGCCTCTTATCCGCCATGTGCTTACCTACGGTTCCTAAACTTGGACTACCGGAAAATTAATGGTTACAAATTTCCGAAAGGAAAGTACTCCGACGAATCTTCGGTCCCGTTAATATCGGAGGCGACGGATATCGAATGAAGAGATTTATGAACTTCTCAACGATATAGATATCATTACAGTAATAAAATTAAATCGTCTTTGGTGGGTATGCCATGTCGCTATGATGCAAATAAGTGTCACTCCAAGGATGGTGTTGACAAGACTTTTGCAGGGACGTCGAGCGATCGTTAGACCAAGATTAAGATAGAGAATGATGACAAGAAAGCTGGAGTTGACAGCCAGCGATAGAAGAGCTTACCGATTGGTATTGGAGGAGGCCAGGACTTGCTTGCGGGTTGTAGCGCCAAAATAATAATAATAATTTAACCAAAAGTTATTTAACATATATGTTTGAAATTGAAAAAAAAAACTTGTACCACTACCGTGAACGGTTCAGTACGTGGTAGTGACTGTACTGTTTCATGGGCAAAGGTTCTGCAAGGAGGTGACTTGTTCTGGGTCACTCCTTACCGCCAGATTCTCCTCCTTATTTTGGGTACCCCATTTGATAATATTTTATAGAGGCTCGTTGAGCCCTAGGAGGGTCCTAGATGCTATATGATCCATCTCCGGCTCCAAACAGACTAAATAAAAGTCTTGCCTGCAGCGGGATTTGAACTAGGATTTCTGGCATGGCAACTTAGCGCTCTACCATTGGGCCACTCCGCTCCCTAGGTGCATTTCTATACCAATCAATTAATTCTTAGCACCCGTCCTATATCTACAGTCTTCCCAATTTCAACTACTCTATCCAGCAAAACAATATCTCGCCTTTCCGATCTCTATACTCGTTCACACAGAACCAATCCCATCTATTATCCGCCATGCTTCTTCACTATCCTAATTTAAATCCTTGTTTTTCCAACATCTTCTGATTTCCCAAAAAGATGCTCTCTAAGCAGGTTAGTCATTTGCTTAAGGGAATCAGTTTTGAAGAGTGAATTTTGTTGTTTAATTTTATTTTTTATTTTGAGAAAGTAGATATACATTCTGTGAAGATATTATTACATCCTTGTTTTCATATTTATTTTATTTATTATTTCATTTTCATTTTCACCTACGCAATTGCGCATCAAGCAAATTTGATCATAGTGCTTTTTCTCTTTGCTTTTCTAAATTGTTTATTGTTTGTTGTTGGTTAGAGGCGTAAAACCCTAGGGTCATCAACGCCCGTAGATTTTTGATTTTTATAATTATTTATCTTTTAAAAAAAATATTCATATATACACACACATACTAACAAATAATATATCTATAATAAGGAAATAAACAATCGGAAAAAACAACAAATGTATCTATAGCAGGGACAATGGCTCTACCACTGAGCCACTCCGCGCCCTTATTTAACACTATAATGAACAATAATTTGTCCAGCTCGAAAATATGTTATAAGGTCTGTCCTATACTATATCGATTTTTATCTCGTTAGGTACAATAAGAAAAGAAATAAGAGACGAGAAGAATTAGTTGGAAGTAGAGAATATCTCAAAGGTCGTAAAACGTCAACAAGTTAGGGACTAGAAACCTGAGACTCATTTTTCTTTGCTGTGAAGTTTTTATGGTTAGCATTTCGGTTTACACTGAACAAAAATCTGGTCTATCTATCTACTCTCAAGCAATTGAATATTTCAAAAAATATTCAGAGTAACAACAATAATAAGCTTGTCAATATCCGATATCTTCGAAGGCTGTAACTTTTACCAAAGAGCGATTGATAAATACCATAAAGGGTTGCCTCAAAAATATTAAGCTTAGAATTAATAAAACCATTAATTTTACATCTCCATCTCTGAATGTTTTCAATCAGCAATTTTTAATGTTAACACCAAAATTTGAGAGTATAGCATAAAAAACACCACGCACTACGCAGTGGGAGTGATATACTTCTTCAATTTATTTGTTTTGAGGTAGCAGGATAGAAGTACAGAATAAATACATACTTTAGAGCTCATTCAAAGAAATCCTGGATCCTTTAATATGAAATTTACTCAGAGCGTTATTAAAGAACGTTTATAAAGTCATAAAAAATGTGCACTAGGGTGGGTGAGAGGGTAGTTATGTAAGGGACCCCAGGGATATGGTACGAGATGTATGGAGTAAATAACATATACATACATTCATAGATGGTTCAACATCCCACGGGGGGACAAGGACTTCTAAAGGACATATAGATATGAAGAATTCAGGAGAACTTTAGAATCGATACCTTCTTGAATTGGTATTGATATAAGGGAAATTAAACTCACCGAAGAGGAAATCCGGATAGGGTACGATTCGATGAAATCAATGCTTAATATTCGAAATATGAAGCAGTTATGATTCTTATAACAAATAAAAAAAATTATTAACATTTACAAAACAGTATTGTATTTATAATACAATGACATGAATGATATATAATGGAATGGATACAAGCAAGTAGAGAAACTATCGAAAGGTAGTTTTCAAAAAAACAATTATCTAAATTATGAAATTTAGAAGGTCACGATGCCATCTTCTCTTTAGACGCCTCGGAAGATTATCGGGTATTGAAGAACTACCTAGTTTTGAAACTAGTGGATTGAGTGGGAGTAAAGTTTTTCGATTTCTGCTATCGATCTTCTGCTGCGTGAAGATTTATACAAATTTAACCTTAAAAGGAAGGCTCAGCAGGTTAATATCCGTACAAAAATAGCCGAAACCCCAGAAAATGGATAGGGATAATACGAGAACACCCTATTGATGAGTGGGATCGGCGGTGGGTGTGACCACAAAAGGTGCTACGTTGAGGAGCTGCAACATGGGTTCTCCCGGACTACTGGACTTCGCAATTCCTCGCAGGTCATGATGGCTTTCGGGCTATACTTCATCTATCATATCATCATATATATATATATATATATATATATATATATATATATATATATATATATATAGGGAGAGGAATGGCTCAGTGGTAGAGTACTGAGTTACCATGTAGGAAATCCTGGTTCAATTCCCGGTGCAGGCCATGATTTTTATTTAGTCTGTTTGCAGCGGGAGATGGATCATATAGGATCTAGGACCCTCCTGGGGCCCACCCAGCCTCTATAAAATATTATAAAAATAGGGTACCCAAAATAAGGGGGAAAAATCTAGGCGGTCGAGCGTGAAGTCACCCCCTTGCAGAACCGTTGTCCATAAAACAGTACATTCTCTACCATGTACTGAACCCCAGACCCTTCATGGGTTGTAGTGGTACAGGTTTTATATATATATATATATATATATGACTCTCAATGTTCTAGCTGCGGCGTTCCGGAGTCTGCTGAACACATTGTCACTAATTGCACAGCCTTTGATTCACTATGACCCGAATTGCTGAGGGGAACTGGACTTTACGTCCTCACCGAGAATTTCTGTCAGCTAATGAGACCATTACCCGTACTTCAAAGAGTTTGTGTACGAGTCGAGAGCGGAATTTTGAATAACACGGTTCAATCATGGAAGGAGAACCCAAGGAAATAGCCAGTAGGAGACATAGAAAATTGGAGTGAAAAGTGAAAATAGACAATACAATTATTGTATTGTAATAAATAATAAATATTATTGCAAAATTAGAATATTACTTTTTTTACAATTGTTAATTATTTTAAATTTTAAATTAAATTTATGAGCCGAATTACAGAATTATACATATCGACCACACCGGGGGGGCACTTTATCATAATTAGGTATCAATGTTATTTGATTTATGACCTGTACATTCTGTTTATTTACTTTACTAAATTATTAATCCATGACCCATTATTGATATCCTGGTGGCTAATAACTTGAATATTAGCTGATCGAGGAGAGTGATACATATCTGCCTGAATAGCTGTGTACACACGATACCCACAAATGGATGAGTTTATCTTTTTATAAAATATAATGATTGTCAGCTTGAGTAAACTCATCCGTCCTTAATAACTCCATAATGCTAACATCAATGTTATTAATCTATATAAATAAAATCGCCAAATGTGTTGCTAAGCGCAAAACTCGAGAACGGCTCGACCGATTCGGCTAATTTTATTTTCCTATTTTCGTTAAGGCGCAAAGAAGGTTCTTATGGATAGAAACACGTAAAAATGACGAGGGAAATAATAAAAACAACACTTTGCTGTTCCCATACAATCCACTCTGTTCCCAGCTGTCAAACAGTTTACGTCAATCAAGGCAAAACACAGGCGCGTTAATTGTTAGTAAAAAATTTTTAGGGTTTGCATGTCATTAATAAAAAAAATATAACGAGTTCCCTCAAATTTGTTTTCGCTCTTATTTTATAGTGATTTTTATTGTGTAAAAAATTGTGTTATTTTCCTTAATGAAGATCAATAACCGTAAATATATAACATAATTAGTGATATACTAATATATGATAAGAAAGTTTCAGAAACTGGAAGGGATTCCATACATTTCCTTACAAACATACAAAAATATATCTGCCTCCAAATGACTTCTTTTTAGGCAACAGATAAACTTCGTGACAATTTCATGATAACTTTTAAGGTAACAAGACTTATTTTGTTTATTCCATTTTAAGTTGTCGTGTAAAAATAAAACTTTTCTGTTTAATTTACAGATACAAGGCCAAATTTATGATAAAGCAGGTTCGCTGTTGCTGGTGACAGATGGCGACTATAAATTCCTGCAAATGTATTTCATGGGGAATACAACAGAATAAATTGTTCAGCGTTGTGCAAATTACAGTTCAATGAGAAGGTCAAATGTAGAAAAATTACAAACTTTGTTTCATCAACACAATTAATTTACTACATTTTTTAAAACAGCACTGGGATCTCATACAATCTGGTAATCGTAAAGTTGTAATCTTTAAACTTCTGTAGTAGAACATGCGAGATGTTTCAATGGACCAACAATCAATGAAGTTGCCATTATAATGGTTGAAGAAAATTTATAACCCCTTTGTTTTAGGGAAATGGGGCAGAACAACGTCTGCTGGGCGACCTGTGGTGTACTGGTTAGCGTAACAAACTACTAAACCCAAGATCGCGGGTTCGTAGCCCGGCAGATGGTCCTAGGATTTTTTAAAAGGGAGTAAAAGTTAGTTACGCCGGCTTTCGGAAGAGACGTTAAACGGGGCTTCCAAGCCTGTACGATGTCAGGTAAAGATCCCTATCCTAATTAAACCTGGATAGGCAAAATTTAGAGCTGCCATTGTAGCATCGTCCGACTAGCCATAGCAGCATAAAGTGACGTTAAATGAACAAACAACAACGTCTGCCGGGACAGCTAGTATACCATAAAATGATTAATAATTTAGTCCAACATATTTTTACTGTATCTTTAATAAATTTTCATAATTTATAAGTTTCTGGCTTAGTTATTTGTTCAGATGAAAATGTTTTCATAAACTTTTCAATAAACCTTTTTTCGTTATATTAATTTATGGGAGTGGGAAGAGCTGCTGTTGTGGAGGCCTTGGGTTGAAATTTACCTCAGGAAGGTAAATTATAAAACCTTATAACAGCTATGACTCTGTGGGATCTGTGGAACCTCCTGTGGTTCAATCACTGAGTAAACACCCAGTACACACAGGCTCTCTGTGTGGTAATGTGGGTATCCTTAATTATGGGAAAGACGTGCCGGATGAGCGCGATTTACGTCTCCCTGGACAACAGTTGTCTGAGTAACAGTACAGTCACTACTAGTGATGTGCCTGATCGTTAACAAAGTATATCCGCGGATACGGATCCGAATACGGATATTTGGTGTCAAGATCCGCGGATACGGATACGGATCTAAACTTTTCTACTCAATCGATGCCGGTGCCTTTGACCTTGATAGTTGTCGCCACTTGACGCTTTGCGGGACAGACGGTACATGTTTCGAGTTTTCGACTTGCACTGCGCGGCATTGGTAACGTATGTGTTTGGTAGTAAGTTATAAAATTGTCAACAAAGAACTTTTTTTTAAAACCTTGAAAGGATTGCCTGAGTCAAATGTTAAATGCCAATAGTTTTTCACTGCTACCAAATGATATTTATTTAGGATTATTATAAATTTACTAAAAACCTCTAAGATACGCGTTAGTAACATCGAAAACTAGATGGAATAAATTTCGTTTCTCCATACAAACTGAGGTCAATTGATCGGTTATTTGTACATTTGAATGGAGTACTGAATTTTTTTTCATTTCAACGTTGGCCGGTACAAAAGTTGCTGTTTATAGGGCTACTAACACGTACCTACCTAAGAGTTTTGCAGTGAATATAAAATTTCATGTATTTATTGAAAATTAGTACGGTAAAAGATCCGCCAAAAAAGTCACGGATACGGATCTTGAAATTTGTGTGACAAAGTTCTCTTTAATTTTTCACATGCATTTATCTTTAAGTTCCCTCAAAAGTTGTACGGTGGAAACAGGTCGATCAAAACAGCCATTACATCATTTCTGTAATTCCCTATAATCCTCTGAGCCTTCTGAAAAGAACGTGACTACGTGACCTCCACGTTAAATTTTGTTATTTGTCTACTACATCTGTGTATTTTCTCTACTTTTCTTTGTTCATGTCCATTATATTTACTTATTGTAATTTTAAAATACAGTTGTAAATTTCAATAAATACATTTTAAAAATACAGCTTATCAAGAGAATTTAAAATGGTAAAATGAGACTACATACCAAATCTTCTTTGGTTGGCTTCTTCTTGTTCTTGCATATCCTCCTCCTGAAAAGAAAAGCGGTGACAGCAAGTACTCCAAGCGCCAGACAAAGCATCACCACAGGCAGGAAGGTGAGGACCAGTTCTGTGACTGTAGGCCTTGGGTTCGGCCCGACCGAGGAAGGTACGACTACTGGAGGCACAGGAGGTGGCTTGGGTTTTTGTTCCGGAGGTTCTTCGTCAGAGTCGGATTCGTGGTGCTTGTGTTCCTCCTTCTGCCTCTTGGCCTCTTTCTGGATAGCCTCGATGAGCGGAGGCGGTGGCAGATCTGGTCGTGGAGGAAACAAAGACTTGTCTGGAGTGTGCGTTCTGGAACAGAAAAAGAACAAGATATTATGAATATGATTCTTAAAAGAATTTGGATGCGAATAGAATCAAGCGGGAAATCATACATCATCATCATCACTGGCACTACAACGCGGTACCGGTCTTCGCCGTATCAAGACGACGCCTCTACTCATTTCTGTCTTGCGCCAGGGGGTGCCAAGCTCTGGTGTTGATCCACATACCAAAAAAGCACCCTATTGATAGGTTTGTCCCCGTCCATTCTTGCAACATCCCCCGCCCATTGTAGCCTTGAGATCCTTGTAAATTGTACCAGATCTGGTTCCCGGTAAATCTGGTACAATTCCGCATTGTGTCTCTACCTCTACCGAGCGCAATCTCTTACAGGTCCAAACATTCTTCTCAGAAATTCTTACATACTAATAGTCAAGTCAACCATTCCATGGATTAGTCGAACTAAAATAAATTTACAAAAGCGAAAATAAAGCAAGTGATGTTACAGGAAAAAAAATATATGGAAACAAGGTAAAATGTATAGTGGACAGTCTCTGTAGGAAACGTTGCAGAAACCAGGAACGAAATGGTCAGAGGAGAGATAAATTATACATTTAAAAGATGAAGAAAACATGGAAGTAAGTTATGCTTTTGCGTGATCCTCCTTGGAAAATTTTCAATAAGTAAATAATAAATATATACACATAGTAAATAACTTACTTAAGCATAGTCCTAAGAGGTGGCGGGTTCGAAATAGGCGGGCGAGGTGGTAGCTGCCCAGAACCACCAGGTAGCGCAGGTGCGCCGCTCTCCAAGATGCTGGCCCACACCTGAGTCTTCTGTGTCAGTTCTCCGTTCGACACCGTGACGTATAGGAAGATATTCTCCCCACCCTTAAGGAAAACATATGTTAGAATAAAAAGAAAAATAATCATATATATTCATAGCAGTAGGTTATTACAAAAAAGGGCTGAACACAACACTTCATTCATAACTTTATAGAGACTGAAATAATCAATTTGCTACTGCCGGATTTAAACCCGGAATCTTCAGCACAGCAACTTAGCACTCTACACACTGCAAGAACACAAACCATAATTTCAACTCTATTAATTAATCCTATTAGAATGTTGCTTTTTTTTTTACGATTTGTTGTAGTTTACTTTGACTAATCATTTAATTTCTCATGACTTCAGTTAGCATTATATGACCATTTACGTTTTAACGCACTTAATATTGATTGACATGATTCGAAAGATTTTCAGACATTATTAGAAAAAATTATCGCAAAGGCAGCTAGCGAAGAAATGGAATCTATAGAAAGAGATTCACTTATCCATCAAAATATCGCCGAACTTTGATTCAATCGTTTCAAGAAGTATGTGTCTTGCAGATGAACCCGTCAGTAGCCAGTCAGTTCCTCCTGATGCCTGAATAATGGACTTAAATTTGTACTGTGAACATCCAGATAGAGTTTACTTTGAGTGCAAAGTACCCCAAGTCAGACAACAGGATCATATACTAGATCATTTTGGTATACTACATGTCCATGCACACCCTTCTAATTTGCATTTGATCAAGGAAAAATTATCTTCTTCTTTCCCTACCTCTTTTATGCCATTTATCGTAGAGGGACCTCAATCCATTGGAGCCATTCTTCCCGGTCCTGACAACTCCTCTTCATTTGAGCCAGGTTTTTTTCCTCTTATAGCTCCTATTCTTTGGATATAATCCTCATAGAGGATTCTCGGGCGTCCACGGGGTCTTCCGCCTTTCGGGCGGGCTACCATAACCTTTCTAGGAAGCCATTCTTCGTACATGCGATAGACCAAGAACCACTTGAGCTGTCTTTTTTCGATGGAGGTCTTCAGTTCTGCCACCTGCAGCTGATCCCTTATGTTTATATTCCGCACTCGGTCCCTCCTGGTTTTACCGACCATTCTGCGAAGGTATTTCATTTCAGCTCCTGTTGTCCGGCTGATGTGCTTGTCAACCATGACCCAACTTTCACTCCCATATGTAAGTGTTGGGAGGTATATTGCTTTGAATGTGTGAAGTTTCGTCGCTTTCCGTACATTTCGGTGGCCAACTATGCTATTATAGATCTGTTAATATATCTGATTTGTTTTATTGATTATATTACCTAATTCTTCATCTACTTTACCAGACTTGCTAATGATGGTTCCTAAGTAGGGAAAGTGGTCCACCACATTGAGAAACTCACCATTGCATAACAAACACACATCTTCTTGTCCATGCCTAGTGCACTTTGCTTTTGGCAATATTTATTCGCTCACGTTGGAGCTCCTCTTTCCATTCCACAAGGGCTTGCTCCAGCTTCTCATTAGAGTCAACCAGCAGAACGATGTCATCAGCGTAGGGAAGGCTCTGGACGACGACAGGACGCAAATTCCATCGACCGATTAGAGTTGGTGATGTTCTCCTCTTGCATATTTTATGGATCCATAAAACATATAAATAGTAGGGGGCTATAATAACTACGAAATCGTGAATGTTCAGTTTCAACCTGCGTACAGTCCAGATCTCGCGTCATCAGATTAAGTTTTTTTAGGTTATTGGCTTACTTTATAAAAAGTCAAATATTCCATAATTACAAAATAGATGTGAAGATTTATTTGCTTCTGAACAAAAAAGAAGTGATACCAGCTTGATAAGATTTATTTTTCTCCTCTATTATATTAATTATTATTATTATTAGCCTCTACAGACCTTGAAGAACCTAGGTATCTAATAATTTCTTGCGCCATTCACCTTTGTATATTGCAATTTTAAATTCCTTCGACATCCAGCTTGTTCTAGTAACCATCTTATCTTGAGATCCCAGTTCTTCATATACAAGGTTTTTCACTGTTTTGTTAAGCACATCGTATAGGCCTACATTATTCTCATCGCCCATACATTCAAGTTCCTTCTTGAGTCTAGTAGCATATAGGTTTCTCACACTCTTTTCATCCGAAAGATCAAGTTTGTATCTGATGATAGATTCCTTCTTAATTTGTTTAGAAGTATCCCTTTTTGGTTTCCATGGCCAGACCAATTTAGCTTTCACCAAATAGCGGCCAGAGCCACAATAAGCTCCTCTAAACACTTTACAATCCTCTACAAGTTGCCTGCCTAGTCATGATTCTACCCTACTCTATCTAGTTATGATGTACTAACCAAATGAGCTTAATGAATTGATATGCACCTCTTAATTAAATAACATTTATCAAGATAAACAAGTTATTTCATCCATGATTGACTTACCCTTCCAGCAAGAGATTGGTTGGTATAGACGACTCCAGTGTCAGGATCTATCCTGAAGGGAAGAGGCTTGGGGTCTGCGGGTCCAGCCGGGTTCCAACCGTCCTTCTCTAGACCGAACTGGAGGCGGGCATCGCCATCCTGCCTCGCCTGGACCCTAGTCACTACGGATCCGATCTGTTCGGAGTCCGGGATCTCCCACTTCCTGACGATGGTAAGAACTGGAGGAGGCAGATCTTCCCCGATACCTGGAAAGGAAAAAAAAACTATTAATAAGTAGATATAACAAATATCTATTAATGGTTGGTTACCTCTCTTCAAGGAATCCAATTGTGTGTTATATATTCTAACTAATAAATTTTAAGTCTCTGAATTAAAACCAGCACGGAGCTAATAATAATAATAGTCATTATGTATATGTATATACAGACTTAACTTCATCATTATTTACAATGTTTATATACAACATTATGTATTTACATATAGACCTTCTCTTCAGGGAAATTAGAGTCTTTGGACAAAGACTAGCCGAACCTTACAGGTGAAGTTGCTGGCATATAATCAATAAAGGTCCTTGTGTCGCGCTGATCGCATCCAGAGAGAGCTATTGCACATTTGAATTCGTCGGCTCATCGCTTGCGTTGCTTCTGTGTCTCTTCCTATCGCGCGGGATCCACTCGGCGGCTCCTACCCCAGTTGTCTTCGCCTTGTCTCATCACATGAACTGCCCAGTTCCATTCGAAAACAGAATTAAAATAGAAATAGAATCAAGATTCGGCAAGGCGTGGAACAGATTTTGGAACCTTGGAAGTACATTTAAAGGCCGTCTAGAAATAAGACATAAAACGACCGTATTCAACAGTTGCATAATCACTGTCCTGAGCTATCGTTGCCAGACATGGTCACTTACTAAAGCCTTATAGAGGAAGATAACTACCTATCAACGCAAGATGGAAAGAATTTAAAAAAAAATTATTTTATTGAATTGTACAACTGTAATGTATACATCTAGTACAAGGGCTATATGACTAACTAGATACATGAAAGGACATGTAGAGGCACTACCCATTGGCAGCACTCTAATAACATTTCTATAATATAAGGTCCTGAGTCCATCTTCTCTTCAGATGCCTAGGAGGATTGTCCGGGATGGAATTGGATGCAAGGATGGAAACTAGTGAGTTCGGATGGGCCTGGAGTTTATTATGGAATGATCTGAATGATCGGTATCTGGAATGGGGTAAATCGGTAGCATATGGAACGTTAAGGTCTTTATGGATGGTTTTATTTGTGACAAAATAAGGAGCGTTTAGGATTTTGCGAAGGATTTTGGAATGCAAGGATTGAATACGAGAGGAATTCGATGGTTTGGTGGAGCCCCTGGATAGAATTTTGCTGGGAATTTCAAAACCCGAATAAAGCACATCGTAACCTCAAAATACTGCCAGACCGAAAACAAATTAAGCCTTACCCCTCCAAGGTCCAAATCTTCAAAAAGAAAAATAATAACAATAATTAAAAACATAACATAAACACAAGACAGGAAACTACAGATAGAATAAAGAATGTAAAAGTGCAAAGGACATTGTCAAGAACACATTCACGGCAATTCCACAAAATATGAATTACAATAGAGAAGAGTACAAAAGTAACTTTATTCTGGGACTAAGTCCGTTTAGAATAACTAACATGAACAGAAAAAGAAACATAATATAAATCATAAAGTATTTATTAAAAATTAATAAAGAGCCAACCATACCACGCACAAAGTATACAATATACAAAATACTAAGCAACTAAACAGAACAAATAAATTAATAACAACAAATAAATATGATGATAGAGCCATTATTTCTTCTCACAGACACCCAAACCTAGGATCTATAACTCTTCAAAATCATTTATTTGATTTAGAAATGTGGTTCTATAAATGTCAAATTAGAATCAATGCTACAAAATCGAGCTACGCAAAGCTTCAGCAGTCAAAATTGACTACGACGAAGTGCTTTCCAAAAATTATGTACGTTATCTCGGACTATACTTGGACAAAATACATGGAGCGTACATACAAAATTAAAAATACAAGAACTGACAAGACGCTACAAACAACTATCACATCTTTTGGACTACAGATCTTCACTTGACTTACGGAACAAACGACTTATCTATAATAGTTTACTAAAACATTTTTGGACATATGGAGCAGAACTTTGGTGTTCAGCAAATAAAGTCCACATACACAAGATACAAACAAAACAGTCCAAAATTCTCAGAAAAATCGTTAATGCACCATATTTCGAATCATACTATACACAACCGTGTATACCGGTTGAGCGTCATCTATGACAAATCACCCCCTTGCAGAACCCTTGTCCACGAAACAGTACAGTCTCTAACATGTAATGAACCCCAGGCCCGTTCACGGCTTATAGTGCTATAGGTTTGATTTTGTCTAGCTGTTCAGGAATATATATATATATATATATATATATATATATATATATATATATATATATATATATATATATATATATATACTTTTCTATTATTATTTCCCTTAAAGTAAGATCTAGTATACTATTGATCTCTTTCTTCTAAAACAGATGGGGGTAGCAAACCATAGTGGTTCAAAGAATTTTATAAAACTGCTATAGAAAAGGTTAAGGAAATAGAGAGAACACAACAATGAGTGTTGAGAAGATTGCTTTTCGGTCAAGTCCTGTAGCTCTCTTTGCTGGAAACAATTAACTAAGGATCCATTAGTGCACAGGATTTTTTGATCTTTTTCTGTTGCCTATTCGAAACTAATCCATACTGAGTTATCCAGGCAACTGACTTGACAAGTATTAAACTTTGTTCCACTGAAATTCTCAGTACCTTTGTATATTCACCATCACACACGTGTAATCCCAACTTAATTACTTAGTTAGATTTAAGTTTAAATGCCTTCAGATATTTCTATCTAGTTCTAACTGATCTGTTGAAAATGTTTTCTGCGTAGGTGATAAGGACTTCACAGTAGTGGTTTGTTCGTTTAACGTCACTTTATGCTGATATGGCCAATCGGACGATACTACAGTGGGATCTCTTCAGGTTTAATTAGGATAGGGATTTTTAATGTGTACCTGACATCGTTCAGGCTCGTGTGCCGCTGTTTAACGTTCCTTCCAAAGGACGACATAATTATGAATGTTTTACTCCCTTTAAAAGCCCCCTAGTTCCACTTACCGGGCTACGAACCTACTATATTGGGGTCAGTAGGTTGTTATACTAACCAAACTTCAATATTCTTCAGGATAATATTAACATGAAAACCATGCATAATGGACAAGTAAAAATATAATTTTATGCAGCAATATTAAATTAAAAGTTTCGTTGTGATGAAATAATAAATAATACGGCCATGAGTTTCTAAATTCAGAATACTTTTTCTTGAATAGAAATCGATGGTTAGCCGCAAAATCCTCGCATTTAAATGCCAAGAAAAATACGTGTCATATCTGTCACGAATCCGAGCTAAAACAGCATCTTCCAGGACAAAGTTGTTTTGTGGTCAAACGATGTCACAAAAAGAAATAAATTTCACTAAACTATATAATGTATTTGTAAAATCTGAAACTTAGCATAGATATGAATAAAATAGAGCCAAAACTCAAAATGAAACATTAAATTTTATTAGTATGCAAATGGAAAAAACCACAAGCAGAGCCTTATGTTTCAAATCTGGTGTAAAATACAAATATAAGAAGATTGATAACTCTAGAAGAAAAATGTTCGAGGCGATGAAGATTGCGCAAATGATTGACATTGCAGTTAATTTTAAAACAGATTGTAGAAATTCAACCAATTTTATTCTGAAGCATTGAATATTTTAAAAGTTAAATCTTGCTAATTTTGGTAAAATGTAGAAAAGTGTATGGGTTAACATTACTTGATGTATGTTGTGGATCAGCTGATTCTATAACCTTCTGTTTGCATATCACCTGCTTTTCAGTTTTTGGGTTGAACGTCTTGGGGTGGAGGTGCGGTCTCAGGTTATGCCCTATTTGGGCGATTATTCGTTGGGATGTATTGCACTTCTTTGAGATGTGATTGATCTTACTCTTTTTTGTTTTTTGATAATGCCTGAATAGGCGAAACGTTGACTGCTAATTGTTTGTATTTTACACCAGATTTGAAACATAAGGCTCTGCTTCTGGTTTTTTCCATTTGCATTCTATTAGCATATATATAATTCTTTTCGTTCTTGAGATTCAATCTATTTTAACTTCCTCTTGGCAACGTTTTGAGACTACGTTGTCCACATAATCATGTTCTAACTAGAAAACTATTGTTTAGTGAAGTATATACAATAATGCACTAGTCTAAATATAAAACTGACACATGTTAACAAATAAATTGTACTTACAAATTGATGACGAATAGCTATTACCACATCAATCTACCAAATTACCTATTCAGTACTTTATTATGCATTCGGCTATTATGTAAAAACCTGTACCACTATAATCCGCGAAGGATTCATTACATAGTAGAGACATTACTCATGGAAACGGTTGTGCAGGGAGGTAATTAGTCCTAGATTACGCACGCCCGCTAGATTCCCCCCCTTATTTTGGATTCCCACTCTAAAGAGGCCGGGTGAGCTCCAGGAGGGTACTAAATGCCATGTGATCCATCTCCGGCGGCTAACAGATTTAATAAAAGTCTTGATAGCAGCGGGATTTGAATCCAGGAAATTTGGAATTACAACACATTAGTCTACCACTGAGCCACTCCGCTCCCATATGTATTATGTAAATATCGGATTGTTGTATTTTTTGCCGTATTGCCGTTTCCTCAGTTCTCCATTCAGATTTTTTCTCGACCAGGGTTATTCTTCTTAATTTATTTGGTCTTAGATATACAATGAGATTTTTATTTAAATTTTTAACAATATGTATAATCTAGTAAGCCTCATTATTTAATATTTACTGGATGTATGCTTTGCAATAATTATTATTTAGGTGGTAGCGTCAAGATAAAAACGGAGATGAAAATTAAATTCAAAATCCTTCATAAAATCAATATTGCACCTTACTTTGTTAGAGTAAAGTCATCCATAATGACCTCAATGTCCCATTTTTTTATGATTTGGCCAGTACCCGGTACTAGTATTTTTATGAAAAACTTTATTCCCACTCGAACCGACTAGTTTCAAACCTAGCTACTTCTTCAATTCCTGGCGTCTGAAAAGAAGATGTCCTCGTGATCTTTTAAGTTGGAATTGTTGTTTGAGTACTACCACTGGCCAGTTTCTCTACATGTCTTTACCATGCCTCTATGTATCATTCCTGTCATTTACTTGTTGTATTGTTATAATGGGGGGCGGAGTGGCACAGTGGTAGAGCGCTGAGTTGCCATGCCGATGATCCTGGTTCAAATCCCGCTGCAGGCAAGACTTTTACTTAATCTGTTAGCAGCAGGAGATGGATGTCATGGGATTTAGGAATCTCGAGGGGTTCATCCAGCCTCTATGAAGTGGTACCCAAAATAAGGGGAAAGAGAGTAGTCTAGGACAAATCTCCCTGCAAAACCTTGGATGGGTGCTCCGGAGGGATATCAGAGGTGTAAATGGAATAGAGAATAGGGCTTAAAACACCACCTTGCGGTACACCCCTGAATTGAGGAAAAAAGGAGGAAATCGAAGAGTCAACGGAAGTACAGAAGAAACTGTCTTGGAAATACGATTGTAGAATTAAAAACTAAGGAGGAGGCAAGTGAGGTTTTATTTTCCAGAGAAGACCCTTGTGCCAGGCACTATCAAATGCTTTTTCAATCTCAAGAAAAATCGCGGAGCAATATTATTTTTTTCTGCGTGAAGAACTCAGTACTATAATAAAAACCACACACAAAAAAATGTTAGAATGGAAATTTAACAATAATTAAATACACTTGGTTTCAAATCAAATCCATTATCAAAAAATTAAATCAGATACTATACAAAAAAATAATGAAAATGTGTGATTTTGGTCATTCAATAAGAATTTTTTTATTTATTGATGTTTAGATCTATAATAATATTACAACTAAATCTGCTAATAAGAAATATGGCATGAAAAACACTTTTGGAGAAACTACCCATAGCACTCTAGTAAAGTTCTATAGTAGAAGGTCTCGAGGCCATGTTCTTTTCAGGCACCTCGGAGGGTTATCAGAAATAGTATATGAAGCAAGTTGAGAGACCAGCTGATTCAAGTCTGTATGGAGCGTGTCATGGAAGGATAGTTATCTAGTTTGGGCCAAATCAGCAACATATGGGATATTAAGATCATGATGGATGAGTTTGTTTGTGACATAATAAGGAGCATAGAGGATTTTACGAAGGATTTTGGATTGTAAAGATTGGATACGAGATGAATTGGATGGTTTAGTAGAGCCCCAATCAATAAGAATACCTGAACATAGAATGACAAAACAAATATTTGATTCCGTTCCTAGATGTAAAAGTTGAGAAGAAAGATAACCGCTTGGGATACTCGGTATACAGAAAACCGACCCACACTGACCGATACTTGAATGCAGGCTCACATCACCACCCTGCCCAGAAACATGGGGTCATTAGAACGTTGATTACAAGAGCCATTAGGATTTCAGAGCCGGTGTGTTTGAAGAAAGAGCAAAGACATTTAAAGAAAGCTCTCATGAAAAATGGCTATCAAGAAGAAATAATAAACAGAGAATTCAAGAAAGCCCAAAAGGCAGGCCCACAAACAACAGAAGAAAGAAGAGAAGAAATTAAGAGAGCAGCGATCCCATATGTAAAAGGCACAACAGAGAAAATAGCTAAAGTACTGAAGAAGTTTAATATAGGAACGATATACACCACAGGCAGGAAGATAGGTCAGATTTTGCCGAATCCAAAAGACAACTTAGGACTCAGGACACCGGGGATATACAGCATTCCATGCTCCTGTGGTAAGGAATACATTGGACAAACGGGAAGGCTGATATCCACAAGGCTGACAGAACACATTAAAAGTGTGAAGAAAATGGACAACAAAACATCGGCTTTAGCAGAACATTTCACTACTACTAACCACGCCATAGAATTCGATAAAATCAGAGTAGTTAAGAAATGTAGCAAGGCCACAGAAAGGAAGATACTGGAAGCCATAGAAATAGTTAAACACCCGGAAAACTTCAACAAGGAGGACGGGTACAAATTAAGTAAACTATGGCTCCCCAACATAGAACAGAAGAATCAACAAGAACAACAAATTAACCTAGCAGCGACAATCAAGCCGAGCTCCAGCCTATCAGAGCCCAAGCAATCAGAAACCAGCCAATCACAGGCATGGAAAAACAGACTCCGACCCCGGACCCGAAAAAACCCGATCGACTATCGGTTCCACCGATGAATCACGAGTGGACCCGAGTGGACCCGAGGGGCTACTATATAAGGCCGCGGGTTAGCTGGACATCTTCAGTCTCAATTAAGCCTTGAGGAAGTCAGCAGCATGTCTGGCGAAACGTTGGCAGAAAATTCACCTACACGGTCTAAACCAGAAGAAACAACTGAAGTTTTTTGTATAAATAGTGGCCGTGGTAACTTGAAAGAGTAAATATTTGATTCTTTTAAAAACAGGGAAACTTTATTAATGAAATAAACATTATTCATAATTTTATATCTTTATTGCTACAATCAAGGAGGTGAGTAGTTTAGAGCACTGAGTTACTGTGACAGATAAATTATTTAATTTGTCAATAGCCACGGATGGTTCCTGTTGGATCTACAGACCCTCTTCGTGTTCAAACAAGTTCTACTCGATTTAATGAGATATATATTTCAGAGACTATAATTAAAAATACTGTAAACTTACACTAATATAATAAACAAGAAAATAAAATAACATAAAAGATTCCAAGAGGTTAGAAGAAAACTAGTAAAAAGAGAGGAAAAAGGCAACAGCAAAGAAAATGAAGGAATATTGGAGAAAGGATAAGGAAGCGTCCTGCATATTCACGTAAATGCAATTGCTTAAATCTACCATAAAGTCTGCGGTTCTAGAAAATGGATGTATATAGAATAGAATAGAATACAAAACAAACTTTAGTATGGGAACAAGTCCCTTTAGAATAACAAAGATGAACAGAAAAATAAACATTATATACATCTGGCCTGAAGGCTACATAATAATACGAATCATGAAATATATACTCCGCACTCCGCATACGAGCATAGTATATTTCCTCATTGTATTGTATTTAGATCCATTATAGACATTGTTGAGGAGTAAAAAATTGAAGCATGGTGCGTTATTATTGCTGTGTATTATGTTATTCTTACATGTAAACATAGATATAATTATAATAATGATAACAAAAAAAGTATTTAAAAAGTGACAAAAAAAATGTGTGTGTCAGCTCTGACGCACGACTGGAGTTTACTCTCTAAGGAAAAGTATTGTGTAGATTATGTAAAAAGAGATTAAATGAAATCATCTTAAAAAATAATCAAAGAATATGTAAATACATCATTCCAATGAAATATATATCATCAACTATTTCACATAATAATAATTGTTAATATTTTCATGTAAATCATTCTTAGGAAGATTCGTTTGTTCTACCATGAACATTTAACACGATTTTGAACAGTATTTAGTCCGTGAATAGTATTATCATCATTATTAAATACTGTGACAATAGGTTTGCGGTAACTAAAACACACAACGTGTACGTCAGAAGTTACATGGGTAAGAATCGTGAAAACATTGTATCAATACTTGTACCATATCTAGTCGTCCCGAGTAACCTGCCAGAAATAAAGTCTAAATATAGCCCTAAATTAAGTTCATTTTTCAAAAATTGTACTAAGTGTAAAACTCGCCTTTACTTAGTGAAAATTAAATTTACTTTTCACAATTAAAATTTTACTTAGTGACGTTAAGTGAATATACAAATATCCACTGTGTCTCTATCTTTGATAGAACCAACAATAAATTATTTCATACTAAAACTCGTTTCGCTTTAAGTAAGTATTTTTCAATTTTACAATTTGACAACACAAATTGACAGTTAGGTTGCTGTTATACACATATATAACCTCGAAGAAAAGAACGTACGTCTTTCAATATATTTATATTTTACTGTAAAGTTTATTGACTAAACCCCTAATGTTAATCCCCTAATGTGAGAATGTAAATCTTTTCTCATAACAAGATTTAAAACTCATCTAAGCTCAAAGGTAACATTGAGGTTATATAATTATCTTCTAATTAGAGGAGAAATTCGTTGACTGTAAGTACTAATGTAGGATGGAAATAGTTGGGGGGGGAGTCAAAAATAAAATATACAGTCATAAATGCAGTCAAAAATGCAAAATAAAAAATGCAGTCAAAAAGTGCAGTCAGTTACTTTTTGCACCGAGTAGCCACTCCTATAAGCCATGAGGATGACCAACAAAGTAAGTCGAAACGTTGGCACACACAAAATATAAGTTTCCACTTATTTATTGTGTAATCTATCTTCTTATCTATTTCAAACAAAGCTAACCATATTTTGAGGTTTTAAAAAATTATCGCATTTCAAAACATCGAGAATAAACCAATAGAATACACTGTTGCCATAGATACCATACGTGTCTCTTCCCGTTTGTTTGTTCATTTAACGTCACTTTATGCTGCTATGGCTAATCGGACGTAGTGGGAGTTATAGGAGCTAATGGTCCGGATAGTGGGAGGAAGTTAGAGTGGGAGCTCTAAATTTTGCCTATCCAGGTTTTATTAGGATAGGGATTTTTAACGAGTACCTGACATCGTACAGGCTCGGGACCCCCGTTTAACGTCCCTTCCGAAGGACGGCGTACCTAAGGATTTTTTACTCCCTTTAAAAAATCCTAGGGCCACCTGCCGGGCTACGAACCCGCGATCTTGGGTTTAGTAGTTTGTTAGGCTAACCACTAGACCACAGGTCGCCCCGTCTCTTCCCGTTTAGTCCCGGAACTTAACTTTTAATTTTTATATATTATGTAAAACAAATAATACAATATTATCGAGAAAGGAACGTAACTCGCCATATTTAGCAAACATTCGATTTTACACCTCATAAAATTTTCATACCACGGGCTAAATATGAAAATCGTTTCTTAAGCAGTAAACTCCAATAAGAAAAATAAAAATAGAAATGAAATAACTAAAAAGTACGAATCTTGACAGGATTTTAACCAATCGTCGAATTTAGTCAGTTACTAAATAAAATAAATGATTGGGATAGCATGCAATAAAATCTTCACATAGTGCATATCTTCTTTAGAAAAATAAAAACACGTAAGCAACGAAATCGATTACTGATTTATTTAAGCAAAAGATTGACCTGCTTAGAGAGCATCTTTTTGGGAGGTCAGGAGATGATGGAAGATCAAGGATTTAAACGAAGTCAGTGATGAAGCAAGGCGGATATAAGGAGGGACTGAGTTCCACACAGTGGTGGGGAGCGAGAAAGGAACACTCGTATGCTTTGATTCTGTGGGAACGAGTGTAGAGATCGGAAATGTGGGATCTTGTTTTGTGGTGCTGGACTGAGGATTTGAATCGGAGGAGACTGTAGATATATGAAGGGTGTTGCGAGTTAATGGATTGGTATAGAAAAACACTAAGGAAATATTGATAACGATTGGGAGGGAAGAGCCACTTTAACTCATCATAGTGTTGTGCCAATCGGACAAATCTTGGAGAGCAGTTCATTCATAATATGTCGAGGCGAAACTAAATGAATACGAGAGAAAATATTTATATTATGTAGTATATTTATAAATGTATATCACTTACATCAAATTGGACTGAATTGCTGGCTGTTAGGGGAAAAAATCCACTAGATTTAGTAAGAGATGATTCCCTAATTTCATAGAATTTTTTATCAGACGAGATCAGTTTTTTGGTCTAGTTTTTTCATTAACAAGTGTATAGTATTATAACATGATATATGATGCGTATCTTTTCTGGATATTTGTTTTGTGATGCTTCAAGATGGTGTATTTTTTAATATTAGAAAAATTTAGTTTAATATACTGTGCTTATGTATTAAGTTAGATTTTTATTTTAACTACTAAAATAGATGTAGGAAATGAAAAACGTGAAGATTCAGAAATCCAATGGTCTTGAGTTGATGTTTGGAAAAGGACCCTTCAGAAGTGGGTGTCTCAAAACTTAAACGACTTATTGGATTTATCTATTTATAACACTGCATGTTGACTAACATAACACACGATAAAGATCCGCAAGTAACCAATAATATAGGAGTTTTGTAACAATAGAAGAGATGTTTTGATATTATAAAATGTATTTAGTAAGTTTATAATTATTGAAAAGATAAAAAATGGCATTTAATACGAATATCGACAAGCTAAATACTAATTTAGTCGATTTTTACTTTAATCCAGCAAATATAGAGTATGTGATTTCATCAAACATGTGCGTTAAATAAATTTTATTGATAATCATTTATTCCTAATGCTAATAAACATATAGAGAGTAGTTTTGAGTGTAAAGTTGCTTTGCTGAATGTCCCAGGTTCAAATCCGGCTAAGGCAGGTATATTTTAAAAACCTTTAACAGATCAGGATGGACCCAATGACATGCACAGATCTTCCTGGATCAGCCTCTATAAAGTGGGTACCCTTAATTGAGAGAAAGACATAACAATTAAATGTGATAATGGGCAAATCACCTCCCTACAAAATCCTTGTCCCAGAAATAGTACAGTCTCTACCATGTGCTGAGTCCGCAACACTTCATAAATAGTTGTAGTACAGGTTTTATTTTTATGCGATTAAATATCTTACCGTGATGCAGCTATATTATTCCAATGTATTAGGTAATAATATCTGGGGAGTGCTTTGGAAATGGTATATCGCCATATTATATTTAGACCCACCATTATTGAGGAGTGAAAAATTACATAATTTCGAAAGTTAATGTTTATATAGCGAATATATTTGAATATGCACTAATAAGTTAATTGTTTTTAACATTGATTTCACAACTTTTCGAATATAAAAAAGATATTTTGATTCAAAATAGTTGACCTTGATGAAATATGTGGAAGAAAATGGTCCGGGTAGAGGTAAATAAATTTCTCTTAAATATCAAGAAATAATAAACATATATATAAATAAATATAATTTATATATATAATAAATAAATTTTATATAAATAATAAATTTAGAATAAATATTTCTTGATATTTAAGAGAAATTTATTGACCTCTATCCGGACCATTTTTTTCCACATAAAAAAGATATATTTCGTAACAGTGTAATGAAGCTTGAAGGACGAAAAAATGTTCTAGAAGGGCCGCGGGCTGGTAACCCCAGTCTCTAAAGAGTATATTAAGGTAATATAAAATTTACAATTCTATTAAAGCCCAGTTATTTCGTACAGTCTATTTTCGTAAGTCTTTGCGAAGAAACGCTTGATAATAACCTTAACGATGTCAGAATTTTATATGTATTAAACATTATGCCGTGGAGACCAGGCCTCATCACTGGGCCGAATTAGTTAGTGAGTTTAACATTACACTAATAATGTAACACTCAGTGTTAATCCCTTGCCCATCAACTAGCCCTGAAGAACACCTGCAATGTTGGTCGAAACGTTGGCTTAGCAATAAAAAGTTCTCCCGCTATTAGAGAATTTTTTTTACCTCTACCCGAGCCATTTTCTTCCTCATTAAACATTATAGTTTATCATTTATTATTACTATGAAGACATATATTGAAAAAAAGAATTTGAAATATAATATGCATGAGACATAAACATATATTTTACGCTGATTAATTTTAATAAAACTATTAATCAAACATCCATAAACGTACATCTTCAGTATTCATGTTACATCTTCTAAATCAAAATAGTTAAGTTTAAGAATAGAGGTAAATAAAACTTATACATATACATTCTTCTTCTCTAAATTCTTATCCTCTTCTACCGATGATCAGTGTTAGGTACACGTATGTGGTGTAGTGGTTACCGTATTAACGTATAATGACCAAGATCGTTGGTTCGCATCTCGGCAGGTGGCCTTAGGATGTTTAAATGGGAGTATAAAATAGTTTACGACTTAAAATGGCAGTCCTGTATGGTGTCGGGTCCTCTTAAATTATCGTCAAATTGGTCATAGAAGCATAAATTGACTTTTGTTTATTAAATGTTACTTTAATGCTGCTATGGATAATCGAACCATGCTACAGAGGGAGCTTTAAATTTTGCCTATCCAGGTTTAATTAGGAAAGGAATGTTTATCGAGCACCTGAGATCGTACAGGCTCGAGACTCCCGTTTAACGTCCCTTCCGAAGGACGGCATAACCGAGAATTTTTTACTCCCTTTAAAAATCCTAGGACCACCTCCCGGACTACGAAACGGCGATCTTGGGCTTATTAGGTTGCTATGCTAACCACAGGTCGCCCCTTATATTATATATACTGTTACGATCAGAGAGACAAGAGGGAGGAGCTGAAGGGATTATATATATTATATTATATATATATATTATATTATATCGGCATAAGAGATATGCCGAGACCCCCCCCCACCGACCAACCTTACCTATATAAAAGGGCCATCTGTTTCGGCCGAGTTAGTATCAGGCAGTCTGTGATAAGTCAGTCAGTGAGTAATAAAGTAATAAAGTATTGACAGTGTGAGTGACAGTAACAGTTAGTCTCAGCCAGTGGCATTGTGATAAGTAATAATTAAGTGTAATAAACTGTGTGTCAGTTCGTCATATTTGGAGAGTCTTACGGTCGGTGGACTTTAATTAGAGAACTGTAAGTGTTAATTTGTAGTTGTTAACTATAGTGTAATATTATTGCATTTGTACAAATTTATATAAATAGTTTAGTTATTTAGTATTAGCAATATGTTGTATTATTTGTATATTATTTAAGTAATTAATAGTTAGGCCTAGGCTATAATCTGTAGAATATTGAAATTGTAAATTGATATTAGTTTAATAAATTAATTGTTTTAAATAATTTCCTTGTAGTCTTTTTAATTTGTTAATAAATTTTAATATCTTGAATTTAGTAGTAGTTTAGTTCATTTTACACCCAGTAGCCTCTAACAATACATACATATATATATTAAATTACTAAATTAAATACAATCTAAGGTAGCATCCTTGGCCCAATCCTTTATACAGTTTATACAGCTGACATCCCAACTCATCCTAATACTATCCTTACCACGTATGCTGATGATACATGTGTATTATCTGTCAACACCAATCCAATTATTGCATCCCAAAGCCTCCAATCCCATATCACTGATCTTGAAGAATGGTGTCAAAACTGGAGAATTAAAATAAACTCTCAAAAATCGCATCAAATCACTTTTACCTTACGTCGTAAACCAATGACTTCCTGCCCTTCAGTATCCTTTAATAATATCCCACTGGTGCCTGTAGAACAGATCCGATACTTAGGGTTGCATCTTGACAAACGATTAACCTGGAATCCTCATACGAGACTGAAAAGACAAGAAACCGCTCGACGTTTTAGGCTACTTCAACACTTACTAGACAAACGCTCTAAGCTCCCAATTAATTACAAAAGACTCATCTACATGACCATCATACGACCTATTTGGACCTACGGAGTAGAGCTTTGGGGCTCCACTAAGCCATCGAATTCCTCTCGTATCCAATCCCTACAATCCAAAATCCTTCGTAAAATTCCAAATTCCTTAATGCTCCTTATTTTGTTAAGAATAAAATCATCCATAACGACCTTAATGTCCCATTTGTTGCTGATTCGGCCCGAAACCGCTATCTATCCTTTCATAACAAACTTCATTCCCACTCAAACCCTCTAGTTTCAAACCTAGCTTCCACTTCAATTCCCGATAATCCTCCGAGGCGTCTGAAAAGAAGATGGCCCCGTGACTTCTTAGTTGAACTTGTGATTTGAGTACTACCAGTGGGTAGTTTCTCTACATGTCATTTTGTATCGCTTAGCCCATTTACTAGATGTATTTTTTTTTTATACAGTTGTAAATATCAATAAATAAATTTAAAAAAAAAAAATACAATCTAATACAAAAAGTAAAAAAATACATAAAAAAAAAGGAAACACTTTTCTTTTTTGACTTCCTCTTCGTGCCTTTTAGCGTCGATTTAGTAGCGTTCTCTGTTTCTCGCAACATCTTGTCTTGGTTATCTTGTTCAGTAAAAAAAAAAAATACGATCTCAGACGTGTAAGGGTGGTACAATCATCCGCCTGTTACATTATTACAAACCTAATGATATATCTACTGTACAATAATGAGTCTTCTGGAGATCGGCAGATTTCCAATTTCGTGAAGTGCTCTAAAACATTTATTCGGAAAATTATGGTTCAGTCTCTTGTAATGTTCCTCAATTCAATAATCGACTTCTCGTTAATTTAATAATTTACTAACACACGTTCTATGGGCTTTTTACCTTGATCGATTATCATACCATTAACTGATTTTTATTTATCCGTAGAATTTTTCGATACAGTTCAATGATTACAATTATAGGAAAACAATGTTTGAAGAAATGTTGGCATCATCATTTATTATATGTATTGTATTAATTTATTTATTAATTAAAATATTGCAACTATGAACAGATGATACAGCTTTTTATAATTCAAGTTATAGACCGGACACAATTACAAATAGCAAAAAAAAAGAGGGATTATACAATAAATGGAAAATTAAAATAAATCAGGATAAAACCGAAGCTATTATTTACAAAGAGACGACCGAATAATATTCCCCAACTGAATGTAAACAGAACGTCTGTACAACGCAGGTTAAATATTTGGGACTTGATATGGACAAAAGGTTAACATTTACTTTTCATGGCCAATTATGTGTGCAATAAAGCTAACAGGGCTCTGTGTACTATATATCCATACTTTAATAGGAATTCTAAATTAAGCACAGATAATAAATTATTATTATATAAAACCTACTTACGACGTATACTAACATATGCATTCCCAATATTTAGTTATATGTCGAAAACAAATTATAAAAAATTATAAAAATATTTCAAGGCTAATGCCTTAGAATTGCTGGAAAATATGCATATTACACTAAAGTTAAAATAATGTATTCATCAATGAAATATGCAAGCAATTCTTTTTTAAGTGTAAACACAATAAAAAAACCTGTACCACTACAACCCATGAAGGGTCTGGGGTTCAGTACATGGTAGAGACTGTACTGTTTCATGGACAACGGTTCTGCAAGGAGGTGACTTGTCCTAGGTCACGCTCGACCGCCAGATTTTCCCCCCTTATTTTGGGTACCCTATTTTTATAATATTTTATAGAGGCTGGGTGGGCCCCAGGAGGGTCCTAGATCCTATATGATCCATCTCCCGCTGCAAACAGACTAAATAAAAATCATAGCCTGCAGCGGGAATTGAACCAGGATTTCCGGCATGGCAGCTCAGTACTCTACCACTGAGCCACTCCTCTCCCTAAAAAAACACAATAAAAACCCACTTATAAAAATATTGGAAACTATACAAAACAATAGTACAAAGCGGTATGTGCATAAAAGAACAAAGCATTTATAATTGTACGATACCAAATTTCTTTTATTTTATTGTCTATTTTGTTTCTTTCATTGATTTATCTCTTATGATTCTGTATAGATACATTTAAAGGGTAATTATTTTTAAGTTTGAGACTGGTCTTTATGGTATAGCATATACTTTTTGTGAATTGTAGCAATATTATATAAGAATAAGTAAATAAAAAAAATATTGCAAAATTGCCACCATCATTGCGATATTTTGAAAAGACAAGTCTTGATCTGCTCAAAATTGACTCTATTATTTGTGTTAAGTTCCTGTTCCAAGTAACTCTTTGAAAGGACTGTTAATTTGTCGGCACATTCCATACGAGTGCAAACTATTAACTATATAATTAATTATTTACAATATAAATCATAATGTATGCATTTATCCAAAGTATTATAAATTACACCATACTAAAAAATTACACTTAATATGTTACTCAAGTTTAGCAAAAATGAGTTTCGTAAAAATATCAATGAGAGCTATATTATTTTTTATTTTGTAATAGGGAGCGGTGTGTCTCAATGGTAGAGCACTGAGGAATCCTGGTTCAAATCCCGCTGCGGGGAAGACTTTTATTTAGTCAATTCACTTCCCTGTAGAACCGGTGTCCATAAAACAGTACAGTCTCTACCATGTACTGACATAAGACCCTTCATGGGTTGTAGTGGTACAGGTTTCTTTAAGGTTATAATTGAGTATGGAAAGACCAATTCGTAATTACAGAGACTTTATATACCTCATGACACTAGATTCAGAAGATACGTTTAAACGTGTCACCAACAGCCATGCCATTTAAACATGTCACCGCAGATCCCACAGGGTATATGTATGAATGATAACAGATAATTTATCTGTCATAGCCGGATTTGAAACCAAAATTCATCCCTCGACCACTATAATGCCCCTTTTTAATATTTAGTGTTTAAATTTATGAAACTTTTTTTTATTATATAAAGCTTCACAATAAAGGTATGCCTATCTCAACGGATAGCTTAGTATAAACCAGTGGCCGTAACAAAAAAAGGACTTACTTAAAACTATGGACTAACGATGTGATGGAACATACACAAAAAATTAAAAATATAAGAACTGACACTATTGAAATCTATCATTTGACTTGAAACTAAACTTTAAAAAGACTAATCTATAACACTACATTAAGACCTTTTTAGACACATGAAGCAGAACTTTGGGGTTCAACAAAACACGTCCATTTACATACGTTGTACACAACATACAAACTACACATTCGAAAAAAGAAAAATTGTTAACGCTTTTTGGTTTATTTTGAATCACCCCATACATGACGACATGAACATTCCCACTATAAGATCATATATCCACAACATTCAACCCGTGAAAACAAAATCACCAAAGTTCAACTTTCTCTTACAACTGTCTATTAAGTGAAGATTAAAAAGAAAATGGTCTAGAGACCTCCTCAAGAACTATTGATCATTTCCAAAACTTGATGTTACCGCAAATCATCTCAAAAACTAACCCTTAGATGCAACATTGCGGAGATGCAAATGAAAAAAAAATCAATAATACGAATTTTGCAACACGGTAAAGATGATAGACACATCACTAAAAATCGATTTTTTTGGGGGGGGTTCTATTATTTATTTCGTATCTTTATCTATCCTGTATTATGTAATAAGTTACAATTTTGTAATTCAGTTCATACATACTTAGAGATCGGAGTGGTACAAGGGTAGAGCTTTGAAGGTCCTGGGTTCAAACACTTCTGTAGGCAGATTTCATTTAATCTGTAAGCAGTGTGGGATGGATCCTACGGGATTTAGGACCGTCCCGGGCCTCTATAAAGTTGGTACCCAAAATAAGAAACAACACAATTTCCACCAACTACTAAATCCCAGACCCATCATGGGTTTTTTTACATGCATAGTTAATTTGATTTACCACTTTTTTAGACAAAAATTTATATTTTAGTACTAGCTACCCGCCTCAGATTTGAGCGGGTAGTAATGCATATAATGCCTACATGTTTTTTTTTTGTACAACGGATTTGATTATGGAGATATTATAAACATAAAAACAAAACAAAATATTTCTTTATATACAAATTTATTTTCATGTTCGTTAAATTTTTGCGATAACCCATAATATACTCATTTAAATTATATGGTATAGAATATTCTAATAATGCGCATGAAATGCTTAAGGTAACTAAAGTATATAAGTTGATGATGATTAATACTGCACTCGTCTAAATAGCTTTCCAAACACCGCATTGTACGATATCAATTTTTAGAAGATAACAGGGTTATTCAGAGGAACGCATGTTTTTTAAACGCGCAGTACACAACGACTAGAAGAGTAGGGGAAACCAGCACAGTATTATTCATTTCAGCAGGCTTTGTCATTTTATTCGCCATGTCGCAATGGAATGTAGAAAACCGTGTGTTCGTGTACGATAACTATGTTAAAAGTGGTGAATCTGTTATCCAAACACAACGTCTCTTTCGTCAACATTTCAAGGTCGGCCGTCGCAGAAACGTACCAGATCGCAACGCTATTCTTAGGCTACACCTACATTGGATCCGATTCGGTGCGACGTGATTCCATCACATACGATGCTGGGGTGTATATACATATTTTACTATACATTATAGTAACATATAAATGTATTAAAAATAATTAATAAATAATCTTAATTTTATAAATTCAAAGAACCAAATGTTATAACTCTCGATATATTTCAGTCATTTGGTTTGCTAGCGACGTCTCATCGTATCACACCGGATCCAATGTAGGTGTAGCCTTAGAAGGGTCATGAATTTCAGAACAACAGGAACTGTAACTCGACGCAAATTACCAGGTGCCGTTCGTACTGCACGGTCACCAGACAACATTGACAGAGTGAGTGCGTCAATATTGAGGAGCCCAGGTCGTTCTGTTGCCAAGCACGCTACCGCGTAATTTATGTAATTTTTTAATAATGTTATTTTCCGTAAATAGTAGAATTAAATATTTTTTTCAATGCATAGTAAATGGCATTATGTAATAAATAATTTCATGTTAATAAATAAATTATTCATGTAAAATCAACCGAGTACTCATTATTTCAAAAACATGCGATTCCTCTGAATGACCCTGTAAAATAGGTATAGTAACCTTTCCTTAAAAGATAGATATTTGCTATCTCTGAATTTTTCTATTTATATAAAAAATGATTATACCGCCATGCATTGCTTCGGTATGTGACAAAGGGATTAGGCAGTATCATCGACGAAACCTTCTTGGAGGCTGTACACGTCCAACAATCATCAATATATTCCAACCAATCTACACAACACCTTTGCGAATTATAGACCAAAACTTCAGCATGAATAACTCTATTTATTGGTGAAAACCGCATAAAGATCCGTGCAGTTACTGAGTTTACCGCGAACAGACAGACAGGGGCGGAAGAGTGCTTTGTTTTATAATATGAATAGAAGCATACAAAGAAACTGACAATTCAACCTGAATTTGAAAAAAAAATTTTAAAAATATTAACATTTTTTAATTTCACTTTTGATATGTAAATCATCCAAAAGCTGTAAAAGTAATAAAACCAAACAGCGGGAAAGGATCGCCTCATGAATAATTTTAGACCAACATATTTTCTATGAATTATTCATTACACTTACATAGCGACTTTCCTTGTGTATTCACGTGGATATATGCATTCACGTGCATGCGTATTCATCAGTATGATGATCTAGTAAGATATCATGCAGAGTATGTTGGAAACATTGGGGGGGGGGGGGAGTGTGTTTGTACTGAATATCCTATGGAGGCAGAAAAAAACCAAAAACCTGCACCAATACAGCTCAGTAATGGTATGGATTTCAGTAAGACTGTATTGTTTCAAAGCTAACGGTTGTACAGTGAGACAATATCGCCGGATCTCATTTAACCTCAAGGTTTATTTTGATAGGATGTAAACTGGATTGCATTATCTAATAATTCATTCACTCAATGAAACCTATTTCCAGTCATTTTTGCCATATAACTTTATTATATGGATACGTTTCGACTATATGTCATTTACAATCCATCGAGAACTTCTTTAACATCTAAGAAGAGTTATAAGTCATCTTTTCTCTTTTTTTATTATTCATTGTCATTTGCTAAAATTTTTTTCTTGGAGGTACATTGTCCTCCATGGTCCTTTTGTTAATTAAGGTTTATTAATACTGAAAGAGCCTAAAACGTGGCGATCTATCGCTAACTTCAGACAATATATCTGCCAGAGCCAGATTTTAACCCAGAACATTCAGCAGAGCAATTGAACTATCTTTCTCCTATCAACTATGAAGAAATATAGGGTTCTCCGGAAGATAATACAGGTTTTTAAGGTTTCCCAAAACTGATTAAACTGTTTATATTAGTTAGACGTTTGGTTTTTATAAATATAAATATTTATTATATTATTATTTACCTGTACCACTACAACCCGTGAACGGATCTGGGGTTCAGTACATGGTAGAGACTGTACTGTTTCATGGACAACGGTTCTGCAGGGAGCTGATTTGTCCTAGATCATCCTCGACCGCCAGGTTTTCCCTAATTTTGGTTACCCTATTTTTATAGAGCCTTGGTGAGCCCCAGGAGGGTCCTAGATCCCATATGGTCTCTCTCCGGCTCCAAAAAGACTAAATAAAAGTCTTGCCTGCAGCGGGATTTGAGCCAGGAGTTCCGGCATGACAACTCAGTGCTATACCACTGAGCCACTCCGCTCCCTGTTAAGGCATATCTAAGTAGTGTAAATCCAGATTTGCAACCGAAAAAGGTTTGGGAAAACTTTTGGTGTCCGAAAAACCTCGTGGAGACTGGGTGGCTCCCCCCCCCCCCTGCATAGTAGTACCATTATTTTATTGGTAATTTATTTATTTATACTTTCCAATAAACAAACTGTTTTAGATCGTTTTGTGGCGTACAAGGTCATTTTCTTAAAACACCAATTTTCCCCAATTTTAATTTTTTTTTTAATTAACAAGAGAAGTATAACACCTACAGGCCTCGTTATGTGTTTAAATTAAAGCTAATTAAATTTACTACAACTCCATCTTACTCGACTTTCATCGTAGAATCACTGCTTCGCCCGGTGTTCCTCACGAAAGTGGGCCAAAAATTAAAATTTGGACTTTTTGGAAAAAAATTATCAATTTTCAAAGGAGTGTTACTCAGAATATATTAGGGCCAAAACTTACGCGGGATTTTAACCAAGATTTCCGGCATGGGAACTCAGTGCTCTACCACTCAGCCACTCCGCTCCCTATATTATTATACAGTGATCAAATTAAATCGTCTTCGGTGGGCAGGTCATGTCACCAGAATGGAAATGAATGTCACTTCTAAGGCACTAATAACTAAACAGTTGCGAGGACGTCGAGCGATAGGTAAGCCTGGAATGAGATGGATGGACTACATAGCAGGTGATGCCAAAAGGACGGGAGTGGACAACTGGATAACAAAAGCCAGCGAAAGAAGAGCATGACGATTGGTGTTGGAAGAGGCTAGTACTTACGGGTTATAGCTAATATAAGAATAATAAAAATAAATATTGTTAATCCTCCATGAATCAATTTTTTTTTTACCACTGATGCTGTTATGATTTACAGTACTGTTACCTGTAAATAATAATGATGTTTGGATAATTTTATTTTACGAGTTCAAAATCCCACGAAATGGGGCCCAAACGTTCAGAAATATCAACGAAGTCTGGGGTGAAGGCAGTAAAAGTGAGTACACTGTTCAATGGCGGTTCCAGATATTTCGAGAGGGAGGCTTGAGCCTTGAAGACAGAGAAGGACGTAGAAGAAGTCATTGAATACTGTGTACTTCATTATTTTACGAAAAATCGAATAATGTAAAAACATATGGGATTCTAATAATTGTAATAAAGTATTTCTTCACGTACCTGAATGGACAGAATATGAGATCCGGGACACGTTTAAGAACTATTTAAAGGTATGAAAGTAAGACATTGGTAGCGGAAGTTGGGTAACACTGCGGGCAATCGTGTGGTTGCAAAGCCTGTTTTTTTTTTGTCAACGGCTCATTCAACATCGACCACGATCCAGCTATCGATTGTATCTCTTCATTATAATCGATGAAAATGAAAGTTGGCTACCTCCTAAACAAACCGCACTAAACTATATCCTCTATTCAATCTGGCTGGACCTCGCGGAAACACATTCTCTTTGTATAAAAGAAAAAGCCCTCGTGTAGTGCACGTATTACAAAGCTTTCCCTCACAATAATTATGTATATTAATTACTATCGATAGCGAGATAATACGATAAGCTAATAACTGATTTCACTGAGTTTGAAAATGTTATAGCTTGTCGGGACTAAGACTCACTGTATAAATAAGTCCTATTATTCTCTTTGACAATAACGGTTGAATATGGTTATATTTTTAGATAATTTACTACCCTACGATATGATAATCTGTACAAATTTTCATAAAATGTATTCTTTTCGAGTTATGCTAAGATTAAAAAAATTGTCACCATACATTCCACTCTCTTTCCATTAATTAGTGGTGTGCTGTATGTTTGTTAACATCAAGTGTTTTGTATAGTCTACTATATGATTGCCGTTTGAAGTATAAATTAGTCAATGCCTGCAAAATTTTAATCCTAATGACACAAATAATCATTGTAAAAGTAAAATTAGTTATACTAAAGTTCTTAGATATAATTACTATACAAGCCAATATATTTTAACTAAAAAAAAAAAAATCCTGTACCACTACAGCCTGGTGAACGGGTCTGGAGTTCAGTACATGGTAGAGACTGTACTGTTTCATGGACAACGGTTCTGCAGGGAGGTGATTTGTCCTAGATATTTCCCCCTTATTTTGGGTACCCTATGTTTATAACATTTTATAGATGCTGGGTGAGCCCAATATCCCATATGATCCATCTCCGACTGCAAACACACAAAACAAAAGTCTTTCCTGCAGCGCGATTTGAACACGGATTTTCGGAATGGCAGCTCAGTGGTATACCACTGAGTCACTCCGCTCTCAATATTGTAACTACTGTAGATAAAATTATAGATTGTAATTTTTTTTTTGTAATTTTACGTAAAATAGCTCTAATGAAGATAGCAATACAGATTGCTTTATAAGTTATACAATCATAATATATTTACAATACAATACAATCTATATCACATTATTACCATTCAGTACTCACATTCTGCACACCTATTACAGGTAGAACCATTATATCAATATTAATACTTTTTTACCCAATTCAATATATTTACTCAAAATATTGTATAAAACGAAATATTCGTGTACCAAATAATATAGCATATTATCCCTCAGTACCTTAAGTGTAACCATTGTATAATTCTTCAAGATCTCGATAAGTATTATCTTATATCTATGTAGGAGTAACTTGAATCTACACAGCAAGGAGTTATGGTTTTACAGCGATTACTAACTTCGTTATATATATATCTACAGCCCCTGTGAATAAGTGGTTAAATCTGGTGTTAACGTAAAGTGTTTTATATAGCCTACTATATGATTGCCGTTTGAAGTATAAATAAGCAAACATATCATTGAAGACAAATCTACAGCCACGGTGAATATGCGGTTGTGTAATTTTCTCAAAAATGAGATTCTTGTACTTAAGTGATCGGAACCGAGTTATTTTCGCAGTGAATAAGGGGTTAAGGTCAGGGTTTGGCTTGAAAAGGAGTTATTGCTTATATTACTACTCCATTTCAAGCCAAAAACTACGAGAATGAAACGATTTCGGTTATCTGAAAGCAGTGAACTCTCTCTGGACCAAGTCCAACTTAATCACTTATTCACCGGGAGATGTAGATATGTTTGTTAACACCAGGTGTCTTGTATAGTCTACTATATCATTGGCGTTTAAGTATAAATCAGCTGACATATCACTGAATACAAATCTACAGCCCCGGTGAATATGCAGTTTAGTGTAATTTTCTCCAAAATGAGTTTCTTGTACTTAAGTTAGCGGAATCGAGTTATTTTCGCAGTAAATAAGGGGTTAAGGACATGGTTTGGCTTGAAAAGGAGTTATTGTTTATATTACAACTCCATTTCAAGCCAAAAACTACGAGAATGGTACGATTCCGGTTATCTGAAAGCAGTTAACTCTCTCTGGACAACACCATACTTAACCACTTATTCACCGGGAGATGTAGAAATATTATAATTATTTAACCGGAGTAACTTAGCGTGTATAGCGCAGAGTCGCTGTACTAAAGATCCCTTGTTCAAACCCGGTTGTGATAGATGAATTATTTAATCATTATCAGCTGATAGTTGAACCCTCTGCAGAACCTCATGGGGCTCACTCCGAATTGAACCATCCCTATTGTAATAATGGTATTAAAATTGTTTTATTAACAATCAAAAATTTGTTAAAGCTTGAAACATTATTGAATATAACATATCTCAATACTCCAATAAAACTTCAAGTTCAAACATAATACAAATCAAACATAAATACAAAGTCATAGTGAACCCGATGGCTCGATGCAGATACCACCAATCGCTTCTTACACACTTCTGTCCATGGACTAGTGCCAAAAACCCAAATCCGCAAGATCACTGTTAATGCAATCCTCCCACCTACGCCTCGGTCTAACCCTCAGACGTTTAACAGTTGGCACTGAGCTAATAAAATTTTTAGAAATTCGTTCGTTTCTAACCTCAACAACTTCACAAACCCATCTTAACCTTCGAGACGCTATCACTTGAATAATATATCTTTAAAAAAAATTAATTTATTCACTAAAAATTACAACTACTTTATAACAATACAACAAGTAAATGACAGAAATGATACATAGAGGAGTGGATAAAGACATTTAGAGAAACTACCCATTGGTAGTCCAACTTAGAAGGTCATGAGGCCATCTTCTTTTCAGACTCCTCAGAGGATTATCAGGAATTGAAGAAGTAGCTAGGTTTGAAACTAGTGGGTTCGTGTGGGAATGAAGTTTTTCTTGATAAAAATAGTATCGGGTTTCGGCAATAATCATTAACAAATGGGACATTGAGGTCATTATGGATGACTTTATTCGTAACAAAGTAAGGAGCATTAAAGATTTTATGAAGGATTTGGATTGTATGGATTGGATACGAGAGGAATTCAATGGAGCCCCAAAGCTCTACCTCGCTAGTCCAAATAGGTCATATAATAGTCATAGAGGTTTTTTCGATTAAATGGGAGCTTAGAGCGTTTGTCTACCAAGTGTTGTGTATGCTTCTAAATTCTCCAGTCGTTTCATCTTTTTTGGTTGTTGAATTTTCTACGCAACGCCTTATTTTATATTTAAGCGTTGATATTTTAATTATTTATTTAATTTATAATTGTTTATTCTGTTAAAAATCTCTCTAATATCGATAACGAATTTTTAGGGATAACAGGAAATGCCGATGAGTTAATTAATTAGCATATAATCCCTTAATCAGATCAATTCTCTAATTTCCTGAACCACATGGTGCCCTGCTGATGAATGAACCCTTTCTTTGCAGGAGAGGCATTAACTAATTTCCCAAAACTGATGTAGCGATAAGCGAGTGGAGTTTCATTTCCTTTGGTGACTTCTCACTTTAATAAATAACCTCCTCCTCCTCGGTTCGTCTTTCAAACGTTACAAATAGACAGCGCTGTGTCTCCTACCTTCATTTGCCAGGACCAAAGCGTTTATCTTTAATCCTTCCGTCAACGCACCAGTTGAATGAAATGGATTCCTCACCCAAAATATTTTCAGAATTATCCTTAGTACTTACCTAATAAAGGTATGAAAGTAATAGTGCTTAAAGGAATCCGGTAATTGAACAAGTACTTTTGTACAACATGCCCGACTATTTGCAATTTAATTATCATTTTTTTCAATGAAAACTTCTAAAGCAGCGTATTGTGGGGTATAAATTATAGGCCAGCGGCAAGTTGTTTGTAGGTCGCCAACAATTTTAGAGAGCTGTAAGGGCATGTCTGAGTAGTCTAAATCTAAGTTTGCAATCGAAAAACGGATAGGAAAGCTTTTCGAAATTTTCGGAGTAAATTCAGTTTTTGGGTTTTAGCTAATAATCGGTTTTGATAAAACATGGGTAACCATTTTAATGAAGATTCATTTTTCAAAAATTTGAATCCAACCGCGGCTCTGTAGCTCTAATAGATTTTGAGTGTCGCCCCTTTGAAAATTGGTAATTTTTTCCCAAAAGTCCAAATTTTAATTTTTGGCCCACTTTCGTGAGGAACACCGGGCGAAGCAGTGATCCTACGATAAAAGTCGAGAAAAATGGAGTTGTATTAAATTTAATTAGCTTTAATTTAAGCACATAACGAGGCCTTTAGTTGTTATACTTTTCTTGTTAATTAAAAAAAAGGAAAATCATGGCAAGTTGGTGTTTTAAGAAAATGACCTTGTACGCCACAAATCGATCTAAAACAGCTTGTTTTTTGTAAAGTATAAATAAATAAATTACCAAAACAAAAAATAATGGTAGTACTAGTAGGCACTACTATGGGGGGCCACCCAGTGTCCACGAGGTTTTTCGGACACCAAAAGTTTTCCCATCACTATTTTTGTACCAAACTTTGACCTAGGACAAGTCACCTCCTTGCAGAACCGTTGTCCATGAAACAGTACATTCTCTACCAGACCCTTCAAGGGTTGTTGTGGTACAGTTTTTTTTTAGAAATGCCTTTACAACATGTAAAAAATGTAGCTCTCTTCAATTTATTGCCACCTTAAACCCTTTTTTTGGACCTGGCCGCTGGCCTGTTAAACGTTTCATACTCGAGACTGTCGACCTAAGCATGACGAGTGGCCTATACATAAGTTTTTAAAAATTCTTTTTAATAAGCTATAGTTCAAAATTTAGAATTCCAATAGTATAAGAATATTTATATTAAACAAAAAGGTCGTTTATACTAATAATATCTTACAACTTACATTTTTTTAAATGCACATACAATCTTAGCCTCATTGTATTTATGATTTATTCTATGTTTTTATGCAAATCTTCATTTCTTCTTTTAATCCAGATACTTTCATTGTTTTCCCCAAGCCCTAGAATTTTTCTTAGTGTTTTCTCTCTCTTTTTTCTAGTCATCTTCAGTGTTAGGCACTCTGATCCATACGTTTCTCGTGTCCTAATAATTGAATTGTAGTTTCTAATCTTAGATGGATAATGATTACCTATTGTTGTAGTTCTGCGTTAATTGTAATTATAAATGTATATATTATTATTATTTTATTATTGGTACTTCCCGATTGACCCGTTCTTATTGCGGAGGAGGTTAAACGCTTGAGAATTAAGTGGGCTTCGTCCTTGGCAAGAGAAAGTTGTAGAAAGCAACTGGATGGTTCCGTTCACCTGGCTCTCGAACCTCAGCTTTCCTCTCCAAGATTCAGGGCAACTAGATATTATTTCGGTTTGTTGAAATCTTAATAATTAACATTCATTGTTAATATTTCTATTAAGGTAAGAAATATTAATATTAATATTAATAAAGACGAGAACTGACAAGAAGCTACAAACAACTATCACATCTTCTAGACTACAGATCTTTACTTGACTTACGAAAGAAACGACTAATATATAACACCATAGTATAATATTTTTGGGCACATGGAGCAAAACTTTGGGGTTCAAATAAAAACAAGTTACAAACAAGACAATCCAAACTTCTAAGAAAAGTGGTCAGTGCTCCTTGGTTTTAAAAAAAATCAAACTATACACAAAGACATGAACATCTCAACAGCAAAATCAAATATTCACAGCTTATACACAAAATTCCACTCATTCAAACACGAAAATACCCAAGTTCCCAAGTCTTTCCCCTTTTCTATTCCGTTAACCTCGGGCTTGATAGTAAAAGATAAAAAAAAAACATGGACAAACACTGAGATCAAACTTTTTGGAATCGAACAGGTCCAAATGTAAAATAATGAAGTAAGAAAAAACTGTTTTATTTACTGTAAAATGTTCTATTTTTATCAAGGGCTGGCTCCTTGTACCTTTAATTAGGGAAAACCTGGTGGGTGAGCATGATATCGGACAAATTATGTCCCAGCACCACTGTTATCTTAGAAATACTACAGTCTCTACCGTGTAGTAAGCCCAAGACCCTTCGGGATTTTTTTTATTTTTGTTCTATCCACTTTAGTATTGTTATAGCTTCTTCGGTTGGTTTTGACACTTCATTGTGGTTATGTGACATTAACAGTGTCTATGATCTGGAAGAGGCATCTGATGTGCGCTTATTGAATATGTAAAAACTAAAAAAACCAAGACATCTAAGAATAAACAAGACGCCGGTGTCACAATCAATCGGCCACTAAATTTAGTCAGAATAGATCAAAATAATATTAAAATAACAGGCAGGATTGCGAAGGACAAATATTCATACAGGTCAATTTAGAACAATTCCTATTTCTTCCTTGCCATGTTGTAAGCAAGTAATTGTATAAAGTTTTAAGTAAATATCACTTCCAGTTTATCGACTGTGTCGAATATTAAACACATCTTTCAACGGTATAAAACCGTTATATACTATATTTTATTTTAAATATTGTTTGTGTTTAAATATACTTCTTTCGACTTAGGTGTCTCTACAGCACTACCAGCTTCATACAATGGTTCTCTTATTCTGAATATTTTTCAAGCAACCATCCATCCATGTTAATACATATACTAAATTTCGCTTATATAATAGTTAACATTCGTTAAAACAAAATATATATTATGAAACCAAAGAGTATATTAAGTGAAAGTTTGAATAAATTTAGACAATTCGCAGAACTGAGACCAGAACATAGTAAGCAACCAGGGAATTCCCGGTTCGAAATTAGCACAGACCGATGAAGAAATATTCACAGAACAATCTGCAAGACTGTGGAATACTTCAGCAACTGTGTATACCTTAAGTTATATTATAGATTATATGTATATCGATTTAGAGAATATTTTATATATATATATATATTGGTTTCTACTTATCTTGACTGTTGTGGAAATATATTGTTTATGGTTCTTGAGTTTCAGTCAGTTTTTTCAACTTCTTTGACCTAAGAAGTTGAAATAACTGACTATATATATGTATATATATAAATACATTTATTGAAAAAGGGAACGGCCAGCTGGGAATCTAGTAACCTTCCCTATGATTCAGTAGTTGCATTTGAGCCTTGGAGGTGGTGGGATGTGTGTTTTTTGGGTGCACTATTCATCTTTTGGTTTGCTATTATTCTCTTTCTGCCCTGAGGATGCCTCAATAGGCGAAATATGGGACAGGTATTTTTAATTTTCTGTTTTAGTTTAGAGACTTAAGGTTTTTAGTTGGAATTTTTCCACTAATGTATTAATAAATACATTTATTTTATTGGTATGCTTAACACGGTCCTTTGGAGGAACAAAGCTAGTTGCTACTGAGATGGAATATTGGAGGAGAGCTGTCATGGTACCCAGGGAAAATAATGAATTAAAGGAAATTTTTGGTTGAAGGAAACCTCAATCCGAGAAAACCCTTAGAGGAAAAAAAAAAATATATATATATATATATATATACATATAAACATATATGTGTGTGTGTGTGTTTCTACTTATCTTTACTGTTATGAAAATTATATGTTTTGGTTCGTGAGTTCTAGTCAGTTCTTAAATTTCGATTTTTCAGTTTTTTTAATTTATGTATATGAGAATTAAATATATATTTATACAAAAAAGATGATCATTCTATCATATTTTATCATATAAGTGTCTTATCCTTCAATTTAGAGATGATGCATTCTTTAAAGAGAGAAAAATCATTCTATTTTATTTATTTCGTACTTCTAAAATAGAAACAAAATATGAGTTCTTTACAAAAAATTTAAATAATGAAAAATTACCAAGATATGAGATCACTGACGCTTTATAACAATCCACAACAAAGACCCACCTGAAACTGAAAATATCTCATGTAAAAAAACATATACCATCAAAAATCAACATATTATTGATTATATATTATCAATCATTTAATAAAAAATGTACATAAATAAAAAACCTTATAATATAATTAATTAAAAACAACTCATTATAATAAACCCATACATAGACACAGAAACTGACACACACGGTTACGTTCTCCATTATAAAGTAAATTAATTAAAAACACTAGTTAATCCTGTTCATTCAACCGTAATCCTAAATAGTGAAGGGTAAATGTATCATTTTACAAAAATAAAATGCAATTAGGTTGAAATAGTAATAGCCGGAACAGCTCAGTGCAGATTTGTTATGCTGTAGGTCCCTAGTTCATCGTTTTACCGGAGATAAATCGTTCATAAATATCGTTTATTAATGCGATTTGCCCTTTTTCAAATATTTCAGCGTTATGGAGAAGGTCAGGCGGGATTTCTAGGCGTGATAGAATTCCCAATTCAGTAGTCCGAGAGATAATGGGTACTAACAATACCACTCTCGAAAAAATTACAACAAAGCGATTAGATTGGTTTGAACATCTAGTGAGGATGGAGAGGAATAGATACCCAAAATGACAATGAACTGGTCCCCTGAAGGAAGAAGAAGAGGACGACCACGAATTTCATGGATGAACCAAGACCAGGAAGACATGGCAGTAAGAGGACGCATTTGACAGGAAAACCTGAAAAAAAAATGTTACTCAACAATTTGGTTGGAGAAAACCTCAACTTTGGGGAACTCTCAATTATTAATATATATAAATAAAAAAAAAATATATATATATATATATACGGCAGACGGTATAAAGTACCATGCTGTGGTTGCTAATGTTGTAAATAAAATTAAAAAGAAACCACTGTAAATAATTTAATAATAAAAGCATTTTATATCTATATATCTATACGTATATATATATATATATTATCGAATTGCTAAAAATATCTAGAATTGCACTAAATCAATTGACCCTAGTCCAACTTAAATCTATAACATAACTCCAAATCTACAATCATGAAGGGTTCATGGAAGAGTCTGTTCAGTTTCCAGGGAGGTGATTTGTCCGAAATTACGCTCAACCGCCAAGTTTTTCCCTCGTTTTAGGGTACCCACTTTATAGAGACCGGGTGAGACTCAGGAGGGTCTGTAGATCACACATTGGTGTCCAACTATGGCTCAATGAATATAGTTGTGGAAAATAATATAGAGTCATATTCTTACAGAGTATCTTCTGTTAAAACAATGAAGATGGGCCCAATGGAATCTGTACTCTCTCTAGACCATGTGGATAGCGATTTTGCTTGCACAGACAGCCAGGACAGGTTCTCACCTAACCTCACGTTGATCTGAAACATTTGTTTTACCATGGTTCATCAGCAGGCTGGACATAGCTACATAACCAGTCCCTTCGGGACCGATTCGCCAATATCCTTTCCATCAACGTATACTCGACTTCAAAGACAGTGAGAAACCGGTCTAGATCCAAGGTTTACGGCTGTTCGGAGTCAGCCTGCGGATGATGATCTATATTTATTTCCCATGATAAAAGACACGAAGCAGGACGTTATGTGGAATAAAAAATTACAGATTGTTGAGAAACAATTGAATTGAAATTTCTGTAGTTTAATGCATTCAAATCTGCTTGACTTACCGTAAAACAGAATAATGGAAAAGTTCAACAAATTAAACTTGGTTACCTTAAAGTACACTAGCGTAACTTTTCGTATGTGATAATTTAAACGACAATAATGATTTTCTTTGAGGAAACTGACATTGGCCATTTCCTTAATTACAAACTACAATCTGGTGTTTCTACAGGTTCTACGTATTCTCTCCCTACGCATGCGCTATCTGTTTCTAAGAACAACAGAATACATATACCGTTTTGAACCATTTACGAAGTTTCCTCAATAATCAAATTTTGTTAAAGAAATAGATTTTAATAATATTTATTTATAATATTATATTTCAATACAGAATTCCGATCAATTAGTTACTTTACTGAATAATATTGTATTAGAGTAACCAAGACAACCACAATCACAAGAAGGTCACAATAATAATCATAGTTGTAAGCTTAATCAGATATCACTACAATCACATAATTTATTACTTTACAAGCACTAACCCCTCCGTCGTAAACTAACGACTCCTGTCCTCGTATATCGTTTAATAACATCCCGCTGATTCCTCTAGAACAGGTCCGGTACTTAGGACTACACCCTGACAAAAAAATCAAATTGGAATCCTCATACTAGACCGACAAGAAACAGCTCGCCGTTTCAGGCTACTTCAACGTTTACCAGATAAGGTCGCAAATAATTACAAAAGACTCATATACATGGCAACCATTAGGGTCATCTGGACTTACGGAATAGAGCTTTGGGGCTCCACTAATCGAATTACTCTCGTATTCAATCCTCACAATCCAAAATCCTCAATTCTCCTCACTTTGTTACGAACAAAGTAATCCATAATGACCTTAATATCCTATTTGTTGCTGATTTGGCCCGAATACAATATCAATCTTTTCATGACAAACTTTATTCCCACTCAAACTCACTAGTTTCACACCTAGCAACCTCTTCTATTCCCGATAATCCTCCGAGGCGTCTTAAAAGAAGATGGCCACGTGACCTTCTTAGTCGAACTAGATTTGAGTACTACCAGTGGGTAGTTTCTCTACTTGTAATTATCACATTTCCATATTTACTTGTTGTATTATTGTAATAAAGTTGTAAATATCGATAAATAAATAATAGAAAATAAATAAAACTATAATGACAAGTTATGTTTTGTATCTAATTGAATCCAACAGCATCACATCAACTCATCGTTTAGTCAAGGCCTCAGTTTTATGCGGATAGATTTGGTATCATTACCGAAGGTTGTCGCTTCGAGATGAAGCACAACGAGCTTTAACTTATCATTTTTTTTTTTTTTTAATTCTCATAAATATAGAAAATCGCAAGTAGATACAAAATATACACCTTCCTCATTACAACACTCTTTTTTTTCATACTAAAACCCATGATTAATTTTAGGTAGGAAACCCCCTTACTAAATGTTTGCACTCTAATTATCACACCTAGCAACCTCTTCAATTCCGGTTAACACTCGGAGGCGCCAAAGAAGATAGTCTCGTGACCTTTTAAGTGGAACTTTTTATTTGAGTACTGCCCCTGGGAAGTTTCTCTACTTCCCTTTATCTTTGATTATATTTACTTGACGTATTCGATGTACAGTTGTAAAGTTCAATAAATACATTAAAAAAAATAAGTATGAACAGCTATGACTAGACATATATACTTTAAGATAAAGATAAAAGTACCCAATATTTGATATAGACTACGTATTGTCAATCATTAGTGCATATTCTATGCATGTGGCTTTGTCTCCGTCCAGGATCACTTTATCGCCTCTGATTTTCTACTCCATTATTAATCAGCGTATTTAATAGCCTATATGAACGGAGTGGCTTAGTGGTAGAGCGGAACCCCTGGTCCTGGGTTCAAATCCCGCTCTCTGGCAGACATTTATTTAGCCTGTTAGCGGCCGGAGCTGGATCCCATGGGATTTAGTACCCTCCTAGGGCTCACCCAACCTCTTTAATGTGGGTACCAAAAATAAGTGGAAATTTTCCTCCTCAACCGTTGAAACTGTTAAGTCTCTACTATTACTAAACTCCAGACCATTCATGGGTTTTTGTGGAACAATTTTTTTTTTTAATAATGCTAATTAAACAATTATATTAATGTTTTTTTCATACTTTAAATATCTTATCTTAGGTGAGTAATTATAGAGGTGTATTAATAGATAAAAAAGAAAATATTTTTTATGGGTTTAAGATAAGTCTAGGAGAGAAATACCTCACTGCTTTCCATAGATCTAAATAGGAAAGGAACATTCATCTAAAATATTTAAATAATATAAAAAAATTTCTATCATTTAATAATTTCTTTCTGGGTCATCTCCTTGGTCGGCCTGTTGTTTTCCATTCTTAAAATGGAACCATGTCCTAACCATCCTAGACTGCTTTCTTCAATGTATTTTTCTGCTGGCTCCACTCTGAGGTTTGAACAGTAATTTTTCAACTGGAGAATACGGCTTGAATTTCGAAAATATACAAAAAAAATTCAAAATATACAAAAAATTTGATTGGTGAGATTGTTTACATCGTTTCCAATTACGCCATATTCTCAGGATCAATATCATGACCCTTGCAATTAGGCATCGTGCGATAAATGGCCTTTTTCAATGGCCGTTTCAATAAATATTATAGTTTATATTCTAAATGGCCATTATTCACTTGATAACACACATAAAACCAATATTAAACACCCAGATATTTCATTCACTTGGTAAAAGCACTTGCGACTTGTGATACCTTCATAATACAACAAATACAGCGGGAGGTACAGCTGTTTTCCCAGAAAAAAATAATGACCTTATGTTCTATAAACATTTGTCTTAACGTAAGTAGATGTAGGTATCCGGAATGGTCAAAAAAAATGTTTCTTATTTTGATCGACTTTTGGTGTCAAATACCCCTGTGTGCTCCGTTTAAATTAATAAAAAAAACTTTTTAATCAATACAATGTTAAAAATATTGAAAATTTAATTAAAAAAACTAATACAGATTAAAATTGAAAACTATTCCGACAGATTTCCTATCAAACCATATTCTTTTCAAATTCTCACTCATATCTATCCTTTGCATTTCCCTACACAGGTTACACTATTTCAGCCTGTACGATGTCAGGTACTCGTTAAAAATCCCTATCCTAATTAAACCTTGATAGGCAAAATTTAGAACTCCCATCGTAGCATCGTCCGAATAGCCATAGCAGCAAAAGGTGGCGTTAAATGAACAAACAACCTCTTTCCACAAGGTACTTTTTGTTCTTTCTGGATATTTTCCCGTTCTGGTATTCTTTTTCTGTAAAACACTATCTTGTTATTCATCCGATTTAAGTTTCCTCTGGTGTTTCATAATTCCATCACATTGTTGAATACATGTTTGTTCAAACTGTTTTCATTTGTCCCTTTCGTAAGCCCGAAAAAAAAAGTTATGTTATTTTCCTTATGGCTGTTCCCAAGTCTTCAATTCCTTCATTCATTTATGTTTTTTAACAATAGTATTCTTCTCCTTTTTTTTCTTGGTAAGTGGAGAATTTTCTTTTCATTATTAGAAATGTTCTTGAACTTAAATTGTTTCGGGCCCGTATATTATTACCGGACTTACTACTCTTACACAGTGTCTGCTTTTATCCTTTTTCGAGAGATTATTTTTACTGTAGGTATGCTTTGTATAATGCACTAATCTATCAAATTTTACTTTTTACAGATTATTATATTATTGTTATATAGGTATTTATTGCGCAGGTTATCACTTCATATTGAGTTACTATAAGTTTTAATTAAAAAAATGAAAGTTTCAACAAACATAAGTCATTTTTCCGAATGTTAGTTGAAACTTTTCATTCTTGATGAAATGGTTACTGAAATCTATTCATTACCCATAATTCAATTTTATTTTCCATATTAAAGCTCACGATAACTTTTATTCTTGGATAATATTAAAAATTAAACGAATAAACCGTAAAAACTTGTTGTAATTTAAGTCGAAGCGACAACCTGCGGAACAGATACCGTTATTTATACTTTATAATTATATATTCGAATATAATATATTTTATAACCACAGATTTATTTTATTTTTAAGAAATAGTAGTATGTACCATTCATTCTATTTACTTGTTTTATTAGTTTAATAGGGAGCCGAAAATCCTGTTAGCAGCCGGAGATGGATCATACGAGATCTAGGATCCTCTTATGGCTCACCCAGCCTCGAAAAGTGGGTACCCAAAATAAGGGGGAAAATCTGGCGGTTGAGCGTGATCTAACACAAATCACCTTCCTGTACAACCGTTATCCATGAAACAGTACTGTCTTTACCATGTACTGAACCCCAGACTCTTTACGGGTCGTAGTGGTAAAGGTTTTTTTTTATTAGTATAATAAAGTTGTGAATTTCATTGAAAAAATTATATATATATATATATATATATATATATATATATATATATATATATATATATATATATATATAAAGGAATAGTAAATAAACAAGAGGCGCTTTGAAATTCCAGGACGTATTTTAAATAAAGTCGTTTATTGTGACGAGGTCGTATATGAATGAGAAATGTAAGGTAGACAGAAGGTACGTAGGCGTACCTTACAAGCTTGTCATTATGAGACCTTTCAGAATTGACATTATCAATTCAGAGGAACAGAACAATGTGGAGTTTGATATGATCCTGACTGCAGCGCTTCCTACGTTCATCATACGCTTGATTTTAACTATGTTTATTACATTTGGGGGAGCGGAGTGGCTCAGTGGTACAGCACTGAGTTGCCATGCCGGAAACCTTGGTTCAAATCCCGCTGCAGGCATGACTTTTATTAAGGCTTTATGCAGACGGAGATGGATCATATATGATCTAGGACCCTGCCTCTATTAAATGTTATAAAAATAGATACCCAAAATAAAGGGGAAAAATCTGGCGGTTGAGCGTGATCAAGAACAAATCACCGTTGAGAACCGTTGTCCGTGAAACAGTAAAGTCTCTACAATGTACTGAACCCCAGACGCGTTCACGGATTGTAGTGGTACAGGTTTATTACATTCAGTTAAAATAAACAAATATATTTAACGTTTACAAGACATCGGTGTCACATAGTATTCCTTTTATGAACCAATTTAATTTAATTTACACTCTAAACCTTAATTAAAAAATAAACTACAGCTAAAACTACACCTCTAACACCTCTAAGCATCATCAACGGTCTTGGGTTCTGTATATAAAATAGGATGAAATAGAAAAGTAACTTTATTCTGGGACTGATTCCCTTTAGAATAACAAACATGAACAGAAAAAGAAACATGATAAATATCTTACCAGAAGGATACATGATACAAATCAAAAAGTGCCCCCCCAAAAAAAAAAAAAAAAAAAAAATTAAAAGAACGAATTATTACAAGGTGTTTACCAATTTAGGAGAACACATAAATTAATAACAACAGTATAATCCATGAGCTAGGATGCAATCATTTTTTACATAAGGTATTTCTTATTTGAAAAAAAGGTATTTTTTTAGAATTTATAGTTTCTAAGTCAACCTGTGTGCATAGAAGTTTTACTCAACCACCAATGTTTTTCATCCAATTAGAGGTCCTAATTTTATAGAGGCTGGATGAACCCAGAAGAGTTTGCAGATCCCGCAGATGCCTTTTAACAGATTAAAAAACTGCTTGTTCATTATAACGCACGTTAAATCGAACTATCTTTTTAAATTACTAGCAAAAGTGAAAACAGTTACTCTAGCAAAATGAACATAGATTCAGAATAAAAGTATACTGATGAGCTCTACTACTAAGTATACAGATGTAAACCAATCTTTAGGTGTCACCTTAACACTCTAGGCAACAAATCCCCACCTTAGTATATATGATGATATGATACACAAATATGAAAATGAGAAAAACGATATCAAAGATTCTGAGAATCTTTTTATTTTTGGTCTTTGGATGATACCCGGTCACGATTTTTTGGCATTTTGAAGATCTATGTATAGTTTTCGGCCCACAGAACCATTTGGTATCAAAATCTATGATTTTTAAATTTTGTAACATACAACCTTGTAATAATAAGGTAGCGAAATGTATACCATAAAAAAAAATTCTCACGCGAAAATTTTAATTTTACTCTCACTGTATTACATTTTAAATTAAATTATTTTATTTTATTAAATGTGCCATTTATAACAATAAAATAGAAGGAAAAAATCTAGCTTAACTGTATTTCAATTAATCATGATACTTGATTTCACTATATTACCTCCACATACTTTTATGAACGACATATTTAATGAAAAAATCTTTTCGGGGATAGTTTAATTTTAATTAATGATTATTAATTACTTAATAACTTAGTTGTTAACTAAAATCTTGAGGCCACTACTAACATCCTCTTGAGCTCTCAATTAGTCGATAACATTCCCAAAGACAACAATCCGTCCTTCACGTCCAGATCCTTCAGGTATAGTTATTTTGATATTTACCTATGTTTTAAGCAACTAATCGCAAAATAATTCTAACTGCTGCAAACATAATATAATATAGGACACAAAGATTATAAGATAGTATACATCAAGAATGAAACTTTGTACAAGAAAATTGAAAAACTTTCAGATACTATGCGAAAAAGGAGAATACATTTTTATGGTCATCATCTCAGAATGAATCCTAACAGATTAACCAAACAAATCTTTGTATTTTTCCGTAACGGCAAAACAAAACCCAACTGGTTTAAAGAAACTGAGACAGACCTAGCAGAATCAAAGATTTCAGAAAATTCACTAATTAATCGAAGAGCTAAATTAATTACTAAAGATGAAAACATAAGGTTACAAGACAAATCTACACAAAAATCCAAACACGTCATTTTCGGACGAAGAGAGGAAAAGAAGATCAGAAAGAATGAAGAAAGACTGGGTACTAAGAAAAGAACAACACACGAAGAAATGATCGATCCAACGTACACCAAAGAGGGTGAAACGAAAAAAAAAAAAATTATTACGAATATTTCTCAGATTTCACAGATATATTGCAGATCTGTTACCGGTATTGTTTTTCTTAAATAATTATTGGTTGAGCTTACATATCGTCTATACAAATGCAGATTATCGTAAGTAAAAAACTTCTCACTTGCATAATCTTCCACTTTTCAGATGCATACCGCCCAAAGTATTTCACATATCCCAAATCAACAATAAATGGGACATTATGGATTCCTTTGTTCGTAACAAAGTAAGGAGCATTGAAGATTTTACGAAGGATTTTGAATAGTAAGGATTAAATACGAGAGGTAATCGATGGCTTAGTGGAGCCCCAATCCTCTACTCTGTAAGTTCAGATGGGACTAGTGATTGATATTAATTGGGAGCTTAGAGCGTTTGTATAGTAAATTTTGAAGTAGCCTGAAACGGCATGCTGTTTCTTGTCGTTTCAGTCCAGTATGAGGATTCTAAGTTAAGCGTTTGTCAAGATGTAATCCTAAGTGTCGGGCCTGTTCTACAGGAATCAGTCCGATGTTATTAAACGATACAGGAAGGAACAGCTCCGTTAGTTTACAACGGAGGGTAAAGGTGATTTAATGAGATTTGCGGGAATTTATTGATAAAAATAAGATGGAATTTTAATAATAATAATATTAAGTAAATATGAAACCTAGTTCAAAATATATCTAATATAAAGATATTTAAATGTCACAGAAGACTAAAATTAAATTATTGTTAAAATATTGTTTCTGATTAATAACTAATCATTAAAAAAAAGAGAATAAAAACGTGTCAATTTCCCAAAGATAAAAAGATATTTTTTTAATAGCAGATGAGATAGAACATGGAAAAGTAAGTCCTCTGAATCCGTTTTGGAATCAAATTTTAAAAAAATTGTTTATCACAAATGGGGAGCGGAGTGGTTCAGTTGATCAGTCGGCAGCACCGAGTTGCCTGAGCTGCCGGAAATCCGGGTTCAAATCCCGCTACAGGCAAGACTTTTATTTAGGACCCTCCTGGGGCTCACCCTGCCTCTAATATTGACTACCCATAATAAGGGGGGGGGGGAAATCTGGTGGTTTAGCGTGATCTTGGACAAATTACCTCCCTGCACAACCGTTGTCCATGAAACAGACTGTCTCTACCATGTACTGAACCCCAGAGCCTTCACGGGTTGTAGTGGTGCAGGTATTTTTTAATTTATGACAAATAGATTTGATAAATGATACCTATCATTTGCAAGTAATATATCTGCAGCCCCGGTGAATAAGCGAATTACACTTAACTATTATTTCTGAGGGAAACGTTTTATTTTTCTGAATTTTTTATTTTATTGTTTAATTACATAATATATGCTTTAATCCTAAATGCAAGAAATATTGATAGGATAGAGTTTAATATGATCTAAGTTGGTGTGAGATAGGGTTTCATATAACTCGGTGGCTCAGAATTTCAAATGTGTAGCCCCCTTCCAAACAGCGGACATATTAAATTTCGACACAATATTCGCCGAGTCACAGCCTTTGAATTGAGTGTAATAAATTCCGCCTGTGAGAACAATAAACTTAAAGACAAGGTTATGCAGATAGATATTAATGTTAAATACTTGGTAGAGACTGTACTGTTTCATGGACAACGGTTCTGCAAGGAGGTGACTTGTCTTAGGTCACGCTCAACCACTAGATTCCCCCCTTATTTTGGGTACCCTATTTGTATAATATTTTATAGAGTCTGGGTTGGCCCCCAGGAGGGTCCTAGATGCTATATGATCCATCTCCCGCTGCAAACAGACTAAATAAAAGTCATGGCCTGGAGCGGGACTTTAAAAAAGATTTCCTACATGGGAACTCAGTGCTCTACCACCCAGACACTCCGCTCCCTATATTATTATACAGTGATAAACGAAAATATTAGAATGGAATTGCGAAATTCCAAACAATTAGAATCATGCTGATGAGGAAATATTTATTTGGTTGCATAATGGGTGTGGAGTCGATACATTTTACACAAAACAAGGACAATGCATTTTATATTGTCTCAACGTTTCGGCCTAATTTTAGACCATCATCAGGGCTCAAAAAAAAAAAAGGATAACAATGTTAAAAATAAAAGTTTTATTCTCAGACCCGATGATAGCCACAAAAGAGGACACAAGGTTGCCACAAATTAAAATAAGGTTATTTATTAGTGTAATATATAATGACCGCACCTTTCAACATTGCCTCACCACTGTGTTTGTTTTATGGTGAAAGTCTTGGAATGAGGTTGCTGTACCTGAGTGATGGGTCCATTTGGAGTGTTGATGTAAGGTGTACTACATTTGGTCTTCATTGTTGGGATGCCTAAATAGGTGAAATGCTCTTTAGTTAGTCTTTACCAGCATTGATGACTTTAGGCTTAATTTTTTAGATTTTTCTAATATCATTCTAATACTGGTTAACATTTTATTAAGCAAAAATAAAATTGAATCCCGATTTTCAGCCTCATAATTAATTATGTTATTATTCGTTTAATCAAATTAAAATATAATACTATATGTACACATCTCGGCCCCTCGTAGCCCAAATGGTAGAGACCTGTCACGGAGAAACGGACGACCCGGGTTCAAATCTTTTCTCTTAAAAATAAAAATATTAAAAAAAAATTAAAACAATTAATTAAAAAATTATAAAATATAGTAGCATAGAATTTCAATATATTAGCAGCGAATTGTGCTTACAAGCTCATATCAAGTGGTCCAAAAAATTATACAGATAAGTAGTAGTTCTCCTGTACTACTGGATGCAATGCAAAAACTTGAAATAATTATATAAATATTGTAAAATCCTTCCCACTAAAATGATTCCACAGTACACGGTGATCCGAATCTACAACTGACCTGTTTGTCAGTTGTTTTTATTAAAACATATGATTTTGTATATACATTATTCAGTCTTAAATAACTGTTAAAAGTGTTAACATATGGTATGTTTTATACTCTTAAATATCTTTTAAATATTCTAGTTGATTTTTGGATTGTATTCTTTTCCAGAGGTCTGTCTTGTGTTTATTATTTTACCAGTCAATTATACCATCAATATATTATTCATAAATATATAGTGCATCTGGGTTAAGTAAGCACCAAAAGAATTAAAATAGATATACTTTATTAATACGATTTTAAAACAGGATTCATAATGATTCGGTATATACTTTGAGGATTACTTTTAATGATTCAGATTGCCATAAAATACATAACAGACTTAAATTGCGACTTATCTGTGAACAGGGGTACATCTAGAGTTCTTCTTGGCGAGGTGTGTCTCCTCCGGGTCTCACTGCCTTCGGATATTCCTCCGCCCGCATCGTTCGTCGGCTTCGTCTCTCCTTCCTCTTAGGGATCTGTTCAGAGAGTCCTTTTAAAAGTGGAGTCCTCAACCCTCCTCTTTTCTTATCTCTTCACCATCCTTAACCATGTGGGCATGACCCTTCTTACCTGACCGAACTATTTCTTTTCAAACCAAACATTGCTCTGTGTGTAAAAACAGATATTTTTTGTAATGCCGCTCGGTAAGATACATAGCACATGTTTATTTATTAAGTATTCAATATTAGCGACGAGGATGGGATAATATTGTATATAAACATGTTAACACTTTTTACCTTTATTTAAGACTGAATAATATATATACAAAATCATATGTTTTAACAAACACAATTGACAAACACGCCAGTGGTAAAATCTTTTCGTATACTTCACTAAGCGCAAATAAATAATCTTATATACAGAATAAATGTTTCGTAAACATTCATTTTTTTTAACTTAGAACTAATAATGAATACAATTATTTAGAAGTTATTGTTTTTTCGTTTATTTTTCAAATACCTCGTCGATAATTAACAAATATTTTATTTATTCCATGTTTATAATTCACTGGCAATTTAAATATTTCCAGCATCAATTACTCACAACTGACAGGATTAGGCCACACCTTTCGCAGCACGAAACAAAGGCAACCATTGAATGACGCATATGATTTCGAGAATTCTCTTGCCAAACATTCATACATAAGCTGACTCGAAAGAGGTATGGATCAAAATATTATGAATTAAAAAAACAAAACTTTAAATAAACTAGAGACTGGGGTAAATCAACGCGTAGGGTTCGTAGTTACTGGTCTCGAGGCCAAGAGTTAAAGGCCTGCTATGACAGATTATGATTCCGTTACTAGGGCATGAAGACAGTTCAAAGGAGTGGGGGTCGCGACCATTCGTGTGGTATGATGTGTGAATGTTAAGATATGTTTGGTAATAGCGTGACACACGAAAGCAACTTTACTAAAATAATTCAAAGGTACACTTTCCATCATAAGTTTTCATCATCGCAATATTCCTTCTTTAGAAAAGAATTGTGAATAAATCATGATTCCAATACTTCTCCTTTTTTAAACTCTGAAAAGTACTCTAGAAAGTTAAGAAGTTTCGAGAAAGAAATTATTTGAAATATAATGACCGGCGTTCAAAAGTGAATGGCCTAACTCTGTTATTTATTATTCTTTTTTATATTTTTCCACTTTTATATATTATATTGATACAAAATTAATTACAACTTGCCCAGAAGTATCCTTAAAGGATCGTCAATATCCTGTTGTAGAGGCTATGGACCTTTAGAACACGCTTCATTGCCTGCAATGATTAACAAGGAAGAGGAAAGTTCTTTGTATAACAGGCCTAATACAACTTTGTTAGTGGAGGCATCTGACGGTCATTGCCGGCGTTATCGTGGTGGCTTCTCACGTGTCGGTATGTGGAAACAGGGCATGACTAATTTGATAATACCAGCAAACATCATGGAATTCATTAATAATAATTATTAATAAATACCTTTGCGATCTTAACTAAATAACAAACTTTTTTTAAAAATTTATTTATTGAAATTTACAACCGTATTATAATTATAGAACGAGTAAATATAATGACATGAATGATACATAAGGGCATGGATAAAGGCAAATTGAGAAACTACCCTGTAGCAGTTCTCAAATAACTTATTCAACTTAGAATGTCACGAGCCCATCTTCTGTTCTATTCAAACGCCTTGGAGGGTTATCGGGAATTTAAAAAGTTGCTGGGTTTGAAATTAGTTAGTTTGAATAGGAATAATGTTTTTAATGGAAGTAATGGTACGAAATCAGCAATAATTAGGACATTAAGGATGACTCTAATTGTGAAAGTAAGGAGCGTTAAGGATTTTGAATTGTAAGGATTGGATACGACAGGAATTCGATGGTTTAGTGGAGACCTTAAACTCTACTCCGTAAGTTCAAATGGCAGAAAATATATTTTTAATTTGGAATCGTTCATGACATTAAGTGATGAACAGGGAACCCTAGTGTGAGTTTCAGAGCTGTATATCCTTGGTTCGAATCCGTCTGTGCTAGATAAATAATTTATGCTGAATAATAATTTATACAACAGCAATAGATCGAACCTGTGGGCCTCACTTAACCTCCATATAGTGGGTCAAAAAATCCAGCAGTTGATAGCGATTTTGGTTTTCCAGCACAAATGTTGGTTCAGAAACAGAAAAGTCTCTTCCACGTACTGAGGCATACCATCCATAAATGGTAGTAGAAGAAATTCTTTCTCCTAAGAGATTAAAAAAAAATTCTGAATTGGTATTAAATTAATTGGTTTAGTGTGTAAGGGCACCGTGTACTAATCTAAAAGCCCTGATTTCGAGATTGGATGTGGTTTTCTTTTATAGGCGTTTGAATGAACAAGTTAAATCTGCTTAATCTTTTGGTCTTTGAAGGGGTGCCCTTAATTGGGCCTGTTGGTTGAGCGTGATCATCCAAAACATTTGGCTTCAAAGCAGTAGCGTTTTTATCTACAGCCCCGGTGAATAAGTGTTTAAATTGGATTTTATTGAAAGCAGAGTTAACTGCTCGGAATCGTATCATTCTCGTAGTTTTTGGCTTGAAATGGAGTTGTAATATAAACAATAACTCCTTTTCAAGCCAATGCCTTACTTAGTCCCTTAATCACTACGAAAATAACTCCGCTGAGTCCGCTTACTTAAGTACAAAAAACTCATTTTGAAGAAAATTCGACCCAAGCACTTATTCAGTATAGAAACTGTAGATATATATATATATATATATATATATATATATATATATATATATTGATACATGACGCAACTATCGTCTAATGAACGAATCATTTATCTAAGAAGAATATAGAGTCATTCTTTAATTAATATAATAAACCTGGAAACAAAGACCGGAGGATATAACTGTTCCTGTTTCAATTCAATTTCATTCAATGATGTCATCTGACATCATTGGAGAGTTCAGGTAAATGCCACTAGAGGTCGGCATTCTCACCTATCCCTGCCAGATAAAAAACAAGGCACTAGATCTCAAACCTTCGAACGACAATGACCATCTCACTCATCTGAAGCCTTTATACAGGAACATACATCTTTCTACCCACAGAGCAATCTTCACAGGAACGTCACAGCGAAAGGATCACCTCTTCTATTAAATGCAAGTACTAGATTTCAACATTCTGCAGAATAACGTTGACAAATACAATTTTTAGAGCTCATTATAATTAAATTAAATTAATTAAAAAGCGCTATATAAACATAATATGTTAGTGTGTTATATCTTAATTATAAGGAGATGTGATAGTAAGAAATTGGTAATTATATTTAATATTTGTTCATACAGTATATGTAAATTTTCTAGTCCAATTTCTTTTATTTGTACATTATATTGTTATTAAATTGAAAACAATTTGTTTATTAATTGCTTTCAATTGGGGTTAATAATAAATCAATGTTAACAAAATGTATTTCGCCTCATCTATTGATTTCCTGATGTCGATCCATATTTAAATTCAAATAAATGGTAAAAGGTTATTAATAGTTAATAAAGTAATTAATCCACTCAAGGTAAGATTTTCATTTTAACTTAAATAATTTATTCCAGTTCTTATCAGTGAATATAGATAATTAAAATCTGCCCATTTAAACCCGTAAACACGCTAGAGAAGCGTAACCAAGTTAGTGTTGATTGAAAGTAATCAATATCAATTTATATAAAAATGTTTATAACTGGTATATATATATATATATATATATATGTGAACAGAGAGAGAGAGAGAGAGAGAGAGAGAGAGAGGAGAGGAGAGAGAGAGAGAGAGAGAGAGAGAGAGAGAGAGAGAGAGAGAGAGAGAGAGAGAGAGAGAGAGAGAGAGAGAGAGAGAGAGAGAGAGAAGGAGAGATAGATAGAGATATGGAACCGTTGTATTTGTACAGATTGCTTTTTAGTTTTCATTATATACTATAATTATTACTTATCTATGTATTAATGAGTTTTATTAATTTGTAAAAAACGAAAACAAAGCAACTTGCAACCCGTGAAGGTTATCGACCCTAGCAGATCGTATAAACTGTACTGTTTCATTGCCAGCGGTTATGAAGGAAGATAATATAGCTGAAAGCACTCACCAACGCGAGTTTTTTCCTCCCATTTTTTAGAAGGTTATGATTCCCAAATGGGTATGCAGATTCCACTAGTCTTATCCATACTTGTTAAAGGATTAAAACATTAGCATAATATAGCCGGATTAAGAACTGGGTGCTATAGCTCACCAACATATTTTTACACGATGAGCTACCCATCACTACATAGCCCTTAAGTAAGAACAAATAAAAAAAACTATAGGATTTCTACGATACTTCTGTTAACTACGGTACACAAGAAGACACCATAAATATCAATTATTCTGAAATATGCAGAGCATATTTGTTTAGTTGTAGCTGTTCTCCCGTGATTAGGCATTTCGTCCTGGTTGTAGGTCAAGGCATATTAAAGGTGGCTCTCCTTCTTGCACAAAGAGATAGGGCAGAGTTTTTAATGTGATAGTTATATATGTAAGATTCCTTGTCTTTTATGGTTCTGGTACACGTTTACCTACATAGAACCATTTTAATAAAATATACCTGCTCATTAAGTTCTTAATAGGTCAGTTCTTGCAGATATGGAAAGAGCAAGGATCCTTAAAGGAACAGGATCTGCTACAAAAAGCCCCAAACGGAAGGACACACCAGGAGCAACACTTTCACTCCTGCCTAAGGAGTGGGGGAAGGATCTCATATCTCTCCTCCTCTTGCACCACATCCTTAGGTAATGAAATACCGATGCACTCTATGGAATGTATGGTAATATCAAGAAAATATCTTGGGAAAGCTAGAATGTTCTTGCTTAGAAACGATGAAAAGCTATTTATTAAATTAATTGGACTGATAGGTTTTAATAATACGGTTCCTAAGAAGGAACCTGATAAGATAGATAACTTTAGGTGGGAGTTATTAAGATATAAATTATTTCTATTATATATATTTCTTTATTTGTGAATTTTATTGTATAAATATGTAATAGTAACGTTGCTTTCAATAAATTTCGAATGATCGATATTTTCTTTTTAAACATAAGTATCCTCATACAATACTGAAAAGACAAGAAACTGCTCGGCGTTTCAGGCTACTTCAACACTTACTAGACAAACGCTCTAAACTCCCAATTAATTACAAAAGACTCATCTACATGACCATCATACGATCTATTTGGACTTATGGAGTAGAGCTTTGGGGCTCCACTAAGCCATCGAATTCCTCTCGTATCCAATCCCTACAATCCAAAATCCTTCGTAAAATCCTCAACGCTCCTTATTTTGTTAAGAATAAAGTCATCCATAATGACCTTAATGTCCCATTTGTTGCTGATTTGGCCCGAACCCGCTATCTATCCTTTCATAACCAACTTCGTTTCCACTCAAACCTTCTAGTTTCAAACTTAGCTTCCTCTTCAATTCCCGATAATCCTCCGAGGCGTCTGAAAAGAAGATGGCCACGTGACCTTCTTAGTTGAACTAGTGATTAGAGTACTACCAGTGGGTAGTTTCTCAACTTGCCATTACTCATGTCATTATGTATCACATAGCCTATTTACTGGATGTATTTTTTAATACAGTTGTAAATATCAATAAATAAATTTAAAAAAAATATATATATATATAATATTAGGAGTACCCCCTATCGGCTTTACGTCCGAACATACTCCATTTTACAAATCATACAACTGAATCCATTCATCAAATGTTTCTTTTGGTTTCGACCGTGTAGTTAAATAATTCGCCAAACTTTCCCTAGGCTTGCTGCTAGCTTCCTCAGCGCTTTATCTGAGATTGAAAATGTCCTTCTATGCTTCGGTATTGATAACTGTTCGGATCCGAGAGAGGAGCCTATTCTTTCAGTCATTTGACGACACGGTCGATACCAGAAGAAACATTTAAGATGAATGGATTCGAAATATTAGCCATTGTAATTTAAGGGATTAATTATTAGTTATATTTAGTACAACTGTTCGTTTAATCATACGGTAGTAGGTACTTTTACGTTTTATTAGAAATATCCCGATTTGGGGAATTGAACAGCTTAATAATAATTTTGTAATATTCTAGAGAGCCAATTCAAATATAATAAGCATTAATTCTCACAATATTATCTGTGGCTACTTATTTGTGAAAATGCTCATTACCTACTTATTAGCAGAGAAAGCGGGTAAGGATAGCACGAGGATCCTTGAGGACAGGACTTAATACATAAGACAATTTTTACTTCTATTATACTTATTAGAATTACAAGAGGCTCAGCCGCCATGAAGAGGAAGCCAAAATTGTAAAAAAAGCTGATATTACAACTTTCTTAGAATCACATCCTTGATGAATATTGATGTGCGCATATTTTGAATTTTCCTTTGTTTGACTTGCTTATAACATGATCTAGGTACCCAGATAAATGCCAACAATGAAATGCAACCGGAAATTCAAAGAAGAATAATGGCGGCAAATAGATACCTTTTTGGGTAGCGAAAGCACCTCAGAAGTAATGCGTTATCTCGGACCACAAAGATAAGAATATATAAAACCCTGATAAGGCCTGTCCTAACATATGCTTCAGAATGCTGGACTCTCACAAAAGCACAAGAGCTCTCTATCATAGTAGAGGGAACAAGATTACGGAGAATCTATGGAGCAGTATTTCACAATAACACGTGGATGCAACGGTCAAACCTAGAAATAACTGGACTACATAAAGATACTAAGAACAGGCTAAGATGGGCAGTTCACATCGCCCGTATAGGAACAGATGAAGCCCCTGAAAAACTACTTCAAGAAAAAGTGCATTTAACAAGAAGGGTTGGAAGGCAGAGGCTCCGATGGGCGGATGGTGTGGCTGCGGACGCTCGGAGAGCAGCAGCTATGAACAGAGATGATTAGCGGTTGATGTTGCGGGAGGCCTTGTCCCCACGTGGGATGTAGAGGCATCTACGTATGCATGTATAACATGATGAAATGAAGATTTTTTTTTTTACAAACGTAGTGATTGTTAAGAATTTCCCTTGTTTTTATAAGGATTTCAATATTCCGAAATTTTGATCACCGAATCACACCCGACAACGTTATTTCAGATAATCAACGCTCTTTGCACTCTATTATATTAACAAAATCTTTTCCTCTGCATTAAATCAATATTTTTTAGTTGTGACTAACTAAAAAAAAATCTGTATATATTCAGGATTTTTCAAATTTATCTACAAAATTTAACAGTTCACATAGCTAAAATACCTGATTTAAAAAAAAAATTAAAATCTAATTGTATCATGTATCTATTTTTTACTTATTATTACTCTAATTAATTAACGTATGTACGTTACTTAACGTACTTATTAATATTATTTATATTAATAATACTTGTATTACATAACTAAATTTACTATATTTCTGCATACTTTATTAAAATGATATTCAAATCATAAGATGACCATTGATGTAAACAGGTAATTGTGTTTATGTTTATGTATGAATAATTGATACGTATAAGTATAATAATACTTAATAAATATTCTAGTTACGTATCTAATCGTATCTAATTAGTTGTGTGAACCTTAGAATAGCCTTTAGAAAGAGGATCAATAGAATGTCCAAGAGAAGATCCTACGTAATCAAGAGGTCACGAGTCTGTTCTCGTCAAAAGACCCGGTGTCCAACCAGATTTAATCAAAGGAAACCTACAAAGTATAAATTAAAAATAAGAAACTTTTATATTTGAGATAGAAGATACAAGAGATCCGTTTACTGATTGTAGTGGTACAGTTCTTTTATTTTTATTTCAGGGTCTACAATTTCAACCTTTGGTGTGTTTAATATCATATCACCCGCTTTTTTCTCTCATATAAGTTAGAGTAGCCTTAAAAAAACATGTTAAAATTAACGAAGGAATTATTTTAATTTAAAAAAAACATCAGCGACCTAGTTGAATGAAAAAACAATAAAGAATGGCTGCTATACCACATTAAAAACACAATGTAAAACATTCCCTTAGGTATTGTACCAGATATTAACAAGCAGTAATATACAACCAGTCTCATTAAAAACCTGACTCATTCCTCATTATAATAATACTTTGAGACGAACTTTAAACACGAAGTTTAAATCGAAGCAGAAATTTTAATTAGTACAAGGAATTTAATGATTTACCTGTCTTTTTTAAAGCCATGCAATTAAACAAAAACTTTTTTGAGCCTGCATTTTTACGGTCTATAATAATGTATTAACCCGTTAAACGGAACACAGGTCATAATGATGGCATTGTTTCACACTTTTACTGATAAAAGCGCGGATTGGTGCGGCAAAAGTTTGGATCTTTGTTATGTGGATGTGGATGCTGAATCCGGGAGCCCCTCACCGCCCTTTGTTTTGGCGGAAAAAATCCAACGGACGAAAAAATTAAAATATATAGAGACTGATTTTATCATTTGAAAAATTATGTCAAATGAAAAATAAATGTTTTATTTCTAATTTTGACTTAGTTTTTAACCCCCTATCGTACGAAAGGATAGTGATGTGACAACATTAATCATTTGAATAATCTTACTCATAACTATATGGCTAATCACATCATATTATCTATTCTATGATATCGATTAAAACATATATATGTTAATGGACAACGATTCTGTAAAGAGGTGACTTGTCCTAGCTCACGCTCAACCGCCAGAATTTCCCCCTTATCTTGGGTACCCTTTTTTTATAATATTTTATAGAGGCTGGGTGAGCCCCAATAGGGTCCTCACTGCAGACTAAATAAAAGTCTTGCCTGCAGCTGGATTTGAACCAGGGTTTCCGGCATGGCAACTCAGTGCTCTACCACATTAATTATTAATAGGTAATAATTAAGTTAATTATTAATAAGTATGAGTAAAGGATATATCGATAAACTTTTAGTTGGAAATTTTGGAGATACTAGAAAGAAGTATTAATGACTTGTGAAAAAAATATTGAGAAACTCTGAAAGGACTTGAGAAAAAAGTTATAATTTTTCGGCCACTTGTTGTGAATGGACAAAACCAAATTAACCTTATATATATATATATATATATATATATATATATATATATATATATATATATATATATATTTATACCCTTCAATAAAGAAGTCAACGATGGCTTGGATTACGAATGTTCGTAAAGATCTAAATATGGTTTTTTAAAATATTTATTCTTATATAATATTGCCACTATTCACAAAAATTATATGCTGTACCATAACGAGCAGTCTCAGACTTAAAAATAATTACCATTTAAATGTATCTAAACAGAATCTATACATACAAAATGCTTTGTCCTGAATGACTGACAGTTCAACGCACATCCTAAACCGCTGATCGTAGAGACCTGCAACTTGGAGGTTGTGTTGAAATTTAAATTGAGTTGACAAGTGCCAGTTTGACAGGTAACCACAGCAGAAGCACCCGCTATTTGCCCTAAAGATTGCTTACAGCGTAGGCCGAAACGTTGGAATAATTAAAAAATAAGTTCTCCGTATTTTGTGATATCATTGACTGCACTCCCTCACCATTTCAATCCATAATTAAAATATACAATATAATAAACACTTGTTCGGTTGTTTATTTATTTAACCTAATCTGCTATAGCGGAGTCCTATCCAGGTAAAATTTACTGAAACATAGCAAAACAATTTAAAAGCCTGTATTATTTTCTTGTAGGGGTCCATAACTTTCAAAGATTTAGTTTTAATCATTTAGATAAATACCATTATTTCATAGTAATTATCAGCCAGATCACATATCTACAGCCCCGGTGAAAAAGTGGTTCAGTCGGATTTGATCCTGAGTGAGCTAACTGCTTTCAGATAACCAAAATCTTATCGTTCTTGTAGTTTTTGGCTTGAAATTGAGTTGTAATATAAGCAATTTCTCCTTTTCAAGCCAATTCCTTGCTTAGCCCCTTATTCACTACGAAAATAACTCCGGTTACTTAAGTACAAGAAACTCATTTTGGAGGAAATTAGACTTAACCACTTATATTGACCGGGGCTGTAGGTTTATATGTGTACACTTGATTTATTTTGTAAACACAAACAAATAGCCGCTTTTTAATAACTATAATTAATTATTACACCTGTTTTGATTATCTATACAAATAAAATGCTTTGTCATGAATGACTGACTGAGGTATCAACGCACAGCGTAAAACCGCTAATCGTAGAGACCTGAATCTTGGAGGGTGTGTTCTTTGTAAGGCGTAGGTCATCCGATAAGAAAGGATTTACCGAAATTCAACCCCTAGTGGAGTGAAAAAGGGAGGCAAAGTTTGTATGGGACAAGGTGATTCCTTGGTCCATTCTACTTCAAATTTTGCATAAACCTTTTTTAACAGAATTGATGGAAGACGTGTTTCGTATTTTATTGAAATTCATCCCCTAACGGGGTTAAAAAGTGGTAGAAAGTTATTTTGGCGGTGATTTTCTTTGAAGTTGATATCAATACTCCGGGAATAGACTTGAAGGAAAGCTGCTTCTCTCACGGCCAGTTGTGGCATGCTCCAGAGTAAACGCACAGACTAGCTCTCGAAGGAAAAACAAAAAATATTGTTTACAAAGAATTACTGCGGTAGGTGTGTAGTATTTCGATTTCATTGTAAAAAGATGATGCCCCCGTGTAACTTTCATCAGATCAAAGGTCGATCTTCGTGTTTACAAGATATAACAAAATTTTATTTTATTTTCATGTTTATTTAACCTTTAAATCCCTACACTATAATAAACGTTGTTATATTTTGTAAGTATTCAAACATTTGAACATAATAATTTAAATAATTTATTTTATTTTATTTTTTATTAATTGTTATACATTTTAAAATATTTGTATTTGAAAAGAAAAGATATGTCCAGGGCTGGGACTCGAACCCGGGTTGCCCACGTCAGTAGCGTGGTGCTCTGCCAACTGAGCTATCCTGGCTCGCTTCTTGGTCAGAGATATCCTTTCTTTTTACTGATCCCATATCCCCGTGTTCTCGCAATTTGCGATGTATACAAGGGGAAGAATGTTCATTGAATTATTTAATTAGGATCTGGTTGACTTACGTCATTATATATTATTATAATTTTTTAATTTAATTTTTTATTAATTGTCATAATTTTTAAATTTTTTGGGCAAAGCACCACGCTAGTGACGAGGGTGCCCCGGGTTCGAATCTCGGCCCTGGACATATCTTTCCTTTTCAAATAAAAATATTTAATAATAATTTATATATAATAACAAAATTAATAACGTAAAAATCAATTAAAAATCCTATTAGAACCGTTTTCGACTTATACGCGGACGAAGTCGCGGGCAAAATGATGCTGGATAGGAAAGCATTTCTGGTCATGATTCAGGGTTCGTAGGGGTTTCTCGTCGAAAAATATTACGAGGAAGAATAAACGTCATACTAAGAGGAAGTGAATATTGAAGCGGGATTCGAAGCTGTCAATCGGTGAATAAAAAAAGAGAACCCCAAAAGTTCAATGCCGATACAATAAATCGTAATACAACAATCCTCTGTCCGCGGATTACCACAAATCCCAAAAAATCGTCTTTAATTAATTCTCCCATCTACGCCTAGGTCTACCCTTTGGACGCTTATCAGCAAATTATCAGGTATTTAGAGATTTGAACCTTATTTTTACATATCAAATTACAGTAGAGCGTCTATTATCCGTACCGTCTATTATCCGAACGTTCAATAATAATAAGTTTGAAGAATATTTTCTCTAAAAGTTGATGCCTTACAACTATTACTTAATACCAAAAAAGACTGAAGGATTAAAAATAACTGTATTTTTTTTGTTTTTATTTTTTATTAAATTTTTAAATATTTAATTCATGGACATTTTTTACATCTAAATGTGAAATATAACATCTCTCAAATGGTGTCCATTTTCTTGCAAACAAAAATTGGCTCTTTTAACCGCATTTTCCATTACTGCCCGTAGAGTTTCTGGTTCCAAGTTCCTTATTTCTGCTTGAATGTTCTGCTTAAGCTCTTGAATTGTTTGGGGTTTATTGATATACACAACTCCTTTCAAATCATTTTCTCTGGCTATTTGACTAAAACGTAGCATATTGCAGGCGTGCCTGATGATCTTGGGGAAGCAGTTGCTGTACCATTTGAATTTTATACGGAAACATTTTACGATCCCGCTTCAAAATTTCTTCAAAATTCTTTGCAGGGATGTTCTGGAGATTCCCAATTGAGCAGAACGACGACGTCCTTCAGTCTTTTTTGGGCCACCCTGTACTTACTGTTATAGTTAAAAGAATTAGAGACTTAGCTGTCATGATAAAGAAGTCAAGATTGGAGCAAACTTATATTACAACTTTCTTTGTGCCGCTACAATAAATCTTGCCATGCACTTACATATTTTTATTGACGTAAAGTATTTTTTAAATATAAAAGTGGTGATTTTTGTGTTGTTGATTTGGTTTCTCCTACTCTTTTAAGATAATTTTGGTTATCCGAAATTTCATTAACAGAACCTCATTTATGTAAACCATAGTTCTGATAATTTACGCTCTACTGTATTCGTTTTTGTTTTTTTTATCGCATAGCGGTCACTAAGAGCTACGTGAATATCATTGGTTAGGCTTCTTCGAGAGTCTTGATTTTCTTTCTTCCCATCTCAGCTTCATGATTTTCGAATGCATTTCTTTTTTCTTTCTTCGGACCACTTTGTACCCCTCCTTTTTCCTCTTCCAATATTGGTGAGATTTTTCAGTGTTTTCCTGTATCTGTATCTATCTAGACAGTCGGCATCTGACATTTTAAGGTTCTTTAATTCTTCTCTTATTTGCTTCTTGTGTCCTCCCACGCTTTTGTAGCTAAAATTTTTGTCAAATATCTTTTTGTTCAATCTTTCCTCCTTCATCCTTTTCATGTGCCCATAGAACATCAGCCTTCTGATTCTTATCTCGGTTTCCAGGTCTTTGATTTCTCTGTAGATCTCTTCGTCAGATCTTCGCCTGTAACCTTCCTGTGTTTTCCTGGGCACATAGATTTTTCTTAAGATCCTCCTTTCTATTCTTAGCGCTTTTCCAAGTTGGGTAGGGATGTGGTCTTCATCCCATATAAAATCACAGGCTTTATCATAACGCTATAACGCCTTAACTTGGCATTGGAGGGGAGGTTCTTTTTATTGTAAATTATGCCTGTTTGAAAGCTTAAATTTTCTAATTTTTTTTATTTTCTCTCGGATGCTTTCTTTCTCAGAACCACGGTAACAAATTATTTCCCCCAAATACTTTTTCCAAATATGGTGTTTACTGCTTTTTTCTTGAAATTTATTTCAGGCCTGCTTTTTCTGCTATTATTTGTAGGGTATTTATTAGACTAATAGCCTCTTCTTCTGATTCTGCCAAAAGTGCGAGATCGCCTGCAAACCCCAGACAACTGACATTGATATGATTGCTTTTGTTCCCAAATATGGCTCCTGAGCAATTTTTTTCCAGAATTCCTTCAGGATTATATCCAGGAATATGTTGAAAAGCTGTAAACCTTTTAACTAAAATAAACTTCCGTTTTTAAGATAATAGTAAGATGAAGAGCAAGATAGAAATAATTAAAAAGTATCTATTTTTGTGAATGTATATCCTTCCTTGTTAAAAATTGTGTTTGTTCATTTACCGCCACTATATGCTGCGATGGCTAATCGGACGTTGCTACAGTGGGAGCTATAAGTTTTGCCTATCCAGGTTTTATTAGGATAGGGATTTTTAACGAGTACATGGCATCGTACAGGCTCGGGACCCTTTTAACGTCCCTTCCGAAGGACGGCATAAACAAGGATTTTTTACTCTCTTTAGAAAATGCTATGGCCGCTTGCCGGGCTACGAATTAAGTTAAGGTCACCCCTTTATAAAGGTTTAAATAAAAATACTTTAATGTGCTTCATTCCCTAAACTTATATTATTAAGAGATAATAAATAATTATTATAAATTATTAAATAATAATAAATTTTAAATTTAATACAAAAATATACTAATATACTAAACACACACTCATTTTCGACAAAAGAAGTAAAACAATCTTATTATAGCTAATATGATAAATTAATTCCCGACAGATATGAAAGCGAAGAATTAGTAAGAGATGAGGAAGAACTGGATAAAACTAAAAAAAATTGCTAAATTGCTTCAGATTATTTATCTCTTGTTTCGCTTCGGGATCCTTAATTCCACCATTCATCATACATATCAATCCCTATAATTTCTTTTCAAATTTATACATTGAAATTTACAACTGTATTAGAACAATACAAGTATATATATATATATATATAAAGAACGATACATAATGGTATGTGATAAGTGGAAGTAAAGAACCCATCGACTGGTATTACTCAAATAACAAGTGAACATAATTTTTAACACATGAAAATAATTGTCCCCATTATTTTTCTCCAGATTTTCCTTATCTGTTGTTCTTTGAAGGTAGCAACGCCATCTTCCTTTCATACGCCTCGGAGGATTACCGGGGATCGCAGAGGTAGGTGGGTTTGAGTGGGAATAAAGTTTGCCATGAAAAGTTCGGGCTAAATCAGCAACAAACTTGGCATTGAGATCATTATGGATGACTTTATTCGTAAGTAAGGAGCATTGAGGATTTTACGAAAGATTTTGGATTCCTTCCTTTTTTTCCTATAGGAGTATAGGTGCCATTGGTAAATTCCATATAGCCATATTAAATTATATAAATGTTCTACTAGTTATAAATTCTGTCCTACCCCTTTGTTGCTACGGATATTATTTTTGTTATATATATTTTCGTTTATATTTTTATTAATTGTTATTTTGATGGTGATTATTTTATATATTTTTGTTATGAAGAAAAAAGATTTGTCCTGGGCGGGATTCTCTTCGAATAGGATCGATGAAGAGAGAACGGATTTGTCTGACTTGGATACGACCCCTGGTAGCTCAGTGGTTTAGAGGACCGCACCGGAGATGCAGACGACCCGGGTTCGAATCCCGGCCAGGACAAATCTATTCTCTTCAAAACAAAAATATTTTCGATTACAGTTTTCAAATATTTATGAAGGTTACAGTTTGATTCACGGTCTGGTAATTTTAATATTTCTCTATAAAGATTATTTCTTTTCAAATTTAAATCTTCCAGCATTATTTCTCTCTGTTTTATTTATGTTTCATGTTAAATTTACTTTCATTTAAGCCTATTTTGTATAGATGATTATAAAAAATTAATTATGACTAAATTGATAATTTACATGTGAGAATAAAATTAAAATTAAACTTATATAAACTTATAATATATAGAATCGAATAGAATAGAAAAATAATTTTATTCTGGGACCAGGCCCTTTTAGAATAACAGAGAAGAACAAAATAAATGACTATACATCTGGCCAAAGGCCTACATCAGAATAAAACAATAATTACATAATATCTTGAAGGTAAATAACTAAACAGGTATGGTTTGGTAGAGAATCAGAAAATGTGATACAAAATTAAAATAAAAGAACAGACAAATTTACAATAAAAAGAAATAAGCTCATGGAAAAATGAGTGAATACATAATAGCATCTAATAATAAAAAAAAATTATATCACTATGAGTGAGGAATATTCACAGTAGTTCACCAGTCGGTCAAGTTGAATATATCTATAAATTATTTATTGATTATAGAGCATCTGATTGGAAATTTAGAATATGTAGGAAAAGTTTGGATTTAAATGAGGTTAAAGAAGACGCATGACGGATATCGAGAGGAAGAGAGATAGAACAAGCTAGAAAGGAACGCTCAAAAGTTTTGGTTCTGTGGGAACGGATATAATGATCAGAAGGGCGATATCTTGTGCCCTGGGGTTGGATAGAGGATTTGAATTGTAGGAGACTATAGATATAAGATGGATGTTGTGAGTTGATAGTTTGATATAAGAAAGAACCAAGGAAGTAAAGTCTACGGATAGAAGGGAAAAGCCACTTTACCTCAGCGTAAAGGCGGGGTACATGAGACCTCCTCGGGGCGTCGAAGACAAATCGAAGCGAACAGTTCATAATTCCCTTCAACCTCTCCTCGAGCCTGATCGAGAGGCCACCATATGCCACACAGCCGTAGTCAAAGTGAGGAAAGATAAAAGAAGTGATGAGGAGCTTACGGATAGGTAGCTAGATACATTGTATATATATATATATATATATATATATATATATATAATTATTATTATTAGTCGCAAAGTTCCTAAAAAGGAAGACGCTAAGTAAAGATGGTTCACTTTTAAATATTTGCGAATATTCAGCATTTCTTTCTCCGCTCGATTTTGTTTTTATTTGTTCTCGCCGCTTTTGTCTCTGGCGTAACCTCCCATTTTTCTTTAAGTTTTCCTTTAAGTTTAAAATTGTTTCTTGCGTTCATGTCTTCATCAGTTCATGGCTAATTCAAAGTTTTTCTTAATATTTTGGATCCATTCCTCCCGTTAACAAGAGGTGTATTTTAATATTACTTTTGGAATTCTGTGATCAGGAAGCCTCACTACGTTGTCATAGAATTTAAGACGTCTTTTCCTCATGTCTACCTCTGTGTTAGAATATTCTTCAATTTTGGATGTTTTCCGTAATCTATACCCTTCTTCGGTCCTCTTTGGTCTTAGAATTTTTCTCCAGACTTTCCTTATTTGTTTTTCTTTTAAGTTTCAAGGTTTCGCTGGCATATAACATTGCCGGTTTGATTACCGTATTATAATGTTTAATTTTTGTCTGTAAAAATATAAACAATAAAATAGAGCCAAAACTCAAAACGAAACATTAAAATTTATTAGAATGCAAATGGAAAAATCCACAAGCAAAGCCTTATGTTTAAAATCTGAAGTAAAAACAAAAAATTACCAGTCGACGTTTCGCCTATTCAGGCATTATCAAGACACAAACAAGAGTAAGATCAATCACATCTCAAAGAAGTGCAATACATCCCATCGAATAATCGCCCAAATAGGCTCATAAACTGAGACCGCACCTCCACCCAAGACGTTCAACCCAAAAAACTGAGTTTACTATATGAACTATAGAACTGTAGTCTCTTTATTTACCTCGATGCCACTTGAAATGGTATTTGAAGTCATTTCTAATGAATGGGAGCAAGTTGAGCCTTATACATCCATTAAGAATAAGGTTACGTTTATAAAAGGGCTGAAAATAATTTGTGAAAAAAAGATGAGTTTTGGGTTGAACGTCTTGGGGTGGAGGTCCGGTCTCAGATTATGAGCCTATTTGGGCGTTTATTCGTTGGGATGTATTGCACTTCTGCTTTGAGATGTGATTGATATTACTCTTTTTTGTGTCTTGATAATGCTTGAATGGACGAAACGTCGACTGGTAATTGTTTGTTTTTACTCCAGATTTGAAACATAAGGCTTTGCTTTTGGATTTTTCCATTTGCATTCTAAAAACATAAACATTTTTAATTGTTTTATTATTAGTATATATATGTTTATAGGGTGCGGAAAAAGTAACTATATAATTTGTTTTTTAAAGTAAATATTGAATGGAATGAAAAAAAAAACAAAAAATTGAATGATAAAAATAAAGCTTATTATATATATTTTTTACATTAATTATGAAAAATAATGTCCACCAACGAACGAATGGTTGGACCCGTTGGAGCAGTTCTTACACCATAAAATCTTCTGTAGGTCACCACGATCGCCTGATTTTTTTCTTGTGGGGCTATCTCAAAAACAAAGTTTGCAGCAACTAAAAGACAACATTCAAGAAGAAATTGATCGTATACCACAAGAAACACTCGACAAAGTTATGGAAAATGCTATAAAAATAGCACATTTTTGCGTTAGAAAAAACGGTTCTCAATTAACTGGCATTATTTTTCATAATTAATGTAAAAAAATAACATAAAATAAACTTTTTTGTATCATTCAATTTTTTGTTCTTTTCATTCCATTCAATATTTATTTAAAAAACAAATCATATAGTTACTTTTGCCTCACCCTGTATATACACACATATATATATATATATATATATATATTTTTTTATTTATTTTTTTTTTAAGGGAAAAGATTATGTCTTGGCCGGGTCACCCGCGTCTCTAGCGCAGTGCTCTAACCACTGAGCTACCAAGGCTCGTATCCAAGCCAGATAAAACCATTCTCTCCACTGATCCTGTATCCCCGTGTTCTCGCAATTTTTGCGAGGTATACACGGTGAAGAATGTTCATTGAACTTTATTATTTTTAAACTTTTTTTAATTTAAAAATTTTTAAATAATCTAAAAGAACAATAGGTATATATATGATGTTGGATAAATCTACATGATATTGAACCGACACAAGCGCTCCCAACATTAAGCGGTAAAAATAAAAACAACATGAATAATAATAAATAAATAATCAGGTGGTAATTTTAGCTTTTATACAACATTTTTTGAGTAATTAGAGTTCACTTTTTTTTTGTTGTTAGAAATAGACGTGAAGCAAAAACAAAAAAAGTTATATAAGCTGGTCAGTATGAGGATTTATTCTAAACTTCTCTACGAGAGATCGGAAAGTATTCCAGCTTTCTAGGACAGTTTGTAATTCCAATCTGGGCGGTTTTCTAGGTCAGGGGAACGGCAACTGGTCCCTTCCTAGCCTTTTACTAACAACTCTTTCCAACAGTTGGAGGATTTAAAGCAAAAAAGTTTATAAAACTATATCATGTTCGTAAACTATTAAATAAACAATAAATTATTTATAGTAAAAAAAAAAAAAAAAACTGGAACCGCTACAACCCGTGGGGTTCAGTAGATGGTTGAGACTGGACTGTTTAATGGACAGCGGTTGTGCAGGAAGGTGTTTTGTCCTAGATTTTGTCCTAGATCCTAGGAGAAGCCGACGATAACAATATAATCAGGGTAATATGCTGGAGAATGTTAAGAGAATTGATAGGAGAGGAGATTGATTGGCTCAGGAATGGCAATAGATCGAAGTCTTGACGAAGAAAAATAATACAAAGAGATGAAGAACTATTTCGTCTCCTAAAAATTGTTGTCGGAGTGAGCAACTATCTCAGCTCGTTTATCGCTCAATCCATATTCAACCGGAAGTGGTAAGGATCTTGGAGAACTACCTTCACAGCTGAAAGAACTCTCAATGGTGAAGCAACAATTAAAAGCGAGATCACATTTAAACCGTCAGATTTTCGCCCTTATTTTGGGTACCCACTTTATAGAGGATGGATGAGTACTAGGAGGGTCCAACATACCATATGATCCATCTCCGGACGCTAACAGACTAAATAAAACCAGGATTTTCGGCATGACAACTCAGTTCTACCACTGAGCCACTCCAAAAACATCTTTCTTCTCCCATGGTGGTTGGCATTAAATTAAAAATAGGGAAACAAAGCTGAAACATTACAACCCATCAGGAGTATTTGGGTACGAGAATGTAGTGTTTCTAAGCCAGCTGTTCATAATTCGTATCTCCTATATTTTTTCCGTCCGTCAAGCCATGGCGGTTGAGCATGATAAAGGACAAGTCACCTCCATGCACAAACGTTGTCCATGAAACGACTCAGTCCCTATCACATACTGAACCCAAGACTCTACATGGGTTGTAGTGATAAACTGTAAGTTTTCCTAGGCTTATTGAAACTATATAAAAAACATTTCCCTCTATTAGTCTTTTGTCGTTTTCGATCAGTTAATTAATATTTTAGAAATTGGCAGATGTCATTGTCCCTCACTTCCTGAAGCTGTTGCACAAAATATAGTACTGTTTTAAATTAAAATGGAAAAAATGGAATGCATAGATTTAAATAATAAGACAAGCTACATCGTATTTCAATATTTAATTTCTAGGATTGTTATTTCAATAAAAATAATGCAGGGAAATAAGATTAAGACATTCTCTCATAAATTATTATATATTATTTTTTTATATATATAAAACAAACCTAAAATAAAAAATCATTATTTTTAAAAATAATGATACTGATATTTTAATAGGCACATTTTGGAGGTAATAAATACTAAACTTAATTTCAATTTCTAGAATAACATAAGGATATTTCTACTAAAACGTTTACTAGTCCAATTAAATGAACAAATTTATAATGTATAAAATGCATTGTCCACCGTTAGGAAGATGTGAGGAACATCTCTCGTAAATTATGTTTCTAGGACTAACATGTCACCTAAAACAAGTACTGCTTTTATTGATTTATAAGTTTAGCTATATTCTGTAATCTTAATTATGCGGCCAAATATATATTTTTAAAATACATTCAATTTTCAAGAACGGTAAGTACAAATGGTAAAATTTTCACTGATTAATTTTAAAAAATCGATGTAAGTTACTATTAAAGTGGATGAGATTCGATCCTAAGTATCCAGTACCTTGTGGGACCGCTGTAGTCCTCTAGAAGAGTATTCTAACGGTAAATACTACGTGTTGCCCGAAGACCGTGACCAAGCACACAATCAGGCCGAGTCATCCACTCCTTGTAGCCTCCAATCATCGGAAGATGATGGACATGTTTGAATATAAACATCTGGTAGGCTTTGAATGGATATTGAGGTAAGGCAGTCACAGCATGGCCTTAAATGTACAGCACTAGACCTAATCTATTACAAATATAGTGAATGGGTGTAAATCCTAATTAAAATTATTGGTTTCAAGACATTATATAAACTTTATCTATATACTTTAATAGTATGTTTCCTGTACTACTATACCTCGTGAAGAATCTGGGGTTCAGTACATGGTAGAGACTTTACTGTTTCAAGTGCAACGTTTGTGCATGGAGGCGATTTGTCCTAAATCAACCTAAACACCCATATTTCCCCCCTCATATTGGGTACCCACTTTTTAGAGTCTAGGTGAGCCCCAGGAGGGTCCAAGATTCAATGTGATCCATCTGTGGCTACTAACTGACTAAATAAAAGTCTTGCCCGCAGCGGGATTTGAACCAGGATTTTCGACATGGCAACTCAGTGCTCTACCACTGAGTCACTCCGCTCCCAATATTCACTTTAAAGCTAAGTAAAGTGAGGAACAATGGCTTTGCGATGAATATATTTCTAAAAAGTTTATAATTTAACTGATCGGGCACGAAATATACTTAACAAAAAGTAGATCCTCTATCCGTTGCTTGGCAACTCCCATAAAATATTACATCACGAACAACTTTTTATTTTTATATACTTTAGAGAACATTCTACACATGCCGTTCGAAATATATTTGAGCTGTTGTTTTCTAAACCTTCGTCAGTATTCATTTGTATATATTATATATATTTATATTTATGTATATATATTTCTATATATTATATTATTTGTTCAAGTTTTTACTTAGTATCACGCAATCATTAAATTCCATCATTATTGCACTTCTCAGTATAACGTTATAGCTATAAACAAAAGGTATAACTTTTGTATATAAGTATAACATTTTTTATGTGTGAATAATTGGTTAAATAATAAAATTTAAAACTACATTATAAAATGTATGACTCAAAAGCGGGTAAACAATTTCAAAATATGGAGGCTATATAAGTATAAAAATAGTATATACATTCATAACATTGGATCTAAATATATGTTTTATTACAGCCTTGAAATATTATTCATTTTATTAATATTGAAAACAAATATGAAGTATACAATATAAGTCATACCGTAACTTCTGGAATAACGAATATTCCTGATATCATTTACGCGATTTTATTTAGGGCTGAGAACGTTTGAAATTAAAGGTCATGCTACGCAAAAATATACATAATTTCACTAGCATAAAAAAAAAATAGCTCTGTGTAATGGAATTGAAGATTTCGAAACAGCAATAAGGAAAATTAGACTCAAATTTTTCGAGCACATCAAAGAATAAATGAAACCAGGTTGAAGAGACATCCAACGAAGTTATGAAACTAACAAACAACTGGGGAATCCCAAGATGAAAGTGGAAATGAAAGGACTCGGGTTTATAGAAAAATAGCCTGCACTGTTCTGCATCAAAATCCTCCCTTCAACTAGAAGTGTGCTGAACACGTATCTAAAATCTACGTAAGGCACCATTTTTTGTCAAATCTATGTTTTAGGTCGAAAATGAGGTGTTTTTAGACGTTTTGAAAAAAAAAATTATCACTGAAAACTTTAACAAAAAATTTATAAAACCTATTTAATTTTGAAGCTTTTATTATGCATTACAAAATGAAAAAATTTGCAGAGCATAAGTATTAGGCGTCAGGAATTTTGGGATAATATTCACAAAAGAAGAGACTGTTGCCTACTGCCGGGCTTCCCTAGATACCTGCCCCAGGCCTTCCTCCTAAATTTAACTGTTCCTAATTAACTAATTAGGCTACATGGAGAATTTTGTGAAAGCAATGGACAAGGAAGGAGAACGTTTTTTCTACTTGATGAAGAAGTTCCACAGATTAAGTGAATTAAAGACTAAAGAAAGGATTTTTGTGAGGCCTCCAATTCGTGATCTTCTTAAGGACTTTGAATTTAAAAGGCGATTAAATGCAGAAACAGAAAAAAGAGCCTGGACTACATTCGAAAACGTGTGTCAACAATTTTCGGGGAACAAAAGAGCAATAAATTACTTTCAATGTGGAAGAATTACTTTCATCATATAAGGCAATGGGTTGCAACATCTCCTTAAAAATTCAGTTTTTGAATTCCCATTTGGATTTCTTCCCACCCAACTTGGAAGCAGTTTCAGATGAACACGGAGAACGGTTTCATCAATACATAGCCCAAGTGGAAAAAAGACACAGCGGTAAAAGCAATGAGAAGATGAAGTTTATTTATAAAATGCTTGGTAGAATGATTCGAATTCAGCACGCATGAAAATATAAAAAACAGGAACAATTTCGCAAGGGACAATCACTTTTTTTTTTGCAGAACATTGTAATACTAGGAAAGAGAAATATTCAGGTATTATAAATTAAGGACCGTTAAGTGGAATCAAAAAGGAAAGAGCAAAAAAGCTGGAGAAACAAGCGAAGGAAAGAGATGAGACAGAAGATGAAAAAATAATATTGCTGCATTCTTTAACCGTTATAGGAAAAATAATAACACAGTATTGTTAATACAATGTTCTAAAACCAATAATTTACTTATTAAAAAGTATTTACTTTGCCTTTTAATATTACAAGCTTCCTTTCCTACAGTATCCTTTAATAGTACTCCACTTATCCCTGTTGAACAGATTCGCTAGCTAGGACTCAACTTAGACAAACGTCTTACTTGGAACCCTAACACAAGACTGAAAAGACAAGAAACAGCTAGACGTTTCCGACTACTTTAAAACATACTAGACAAACGCTCAAAGCTTCAGATCAATTACAAAAAACTTATTTATGTGACTGTTATAAGACCTATGTGGACTTACAGAATTTAACTATGGGGCTCCACCAATCCAACAAAATCCTCTCGTATTCAATCCTTGCAATCCAAAATCCTTCGCAAAATCCTAAACGCTCCTTATTTTGTCACAAATAAAACCATCCATAAAGACCTTAGCGTTCCATACGTTACCGATTTAGCCCATTCGATACCTATCATTCCATAATAAACTCCAGCCTCATCCAAGCCCACTAGTTTCCATCCTTGGATCCAATTCCATCCCGGACAATCCTCCTAGGCGTCTGAAGAGAATATGGGCTCGAGACCTTCTATAATAGAAATGTAATTATAGTGCTGCCAATGTGTAGTGCCTCTACATGTCCTTTCATGTATCTTGTTAGTCATATAGCCCTTATACTAGATGTATATATTACAGTTGTACAATTCAATAAAATAATTTTTTTTTAAATGTTATAAGCTAGAAGAAACTATAGTTATTAAATATATAATAATAGATATGAGTGGAACATAGTTGACTCGATAATTCAAATGATGGATTGAATTGGTCAGGGGATGCAGTCAATGATAACACATAAAAAAAGTCAAAACTTATTTCTTATTACCCGTGCCAACGTTGTAGGCCATCTTCAGGATAGTTTAGATTTGATAGTTAACTTGACAGTGTTAGTGTTATGACAAGTCACCACATCATTGACTCCACCCCCTGACCAATTAAATCCATATACAACAAAATTAGGAATATCCCGATTCATTTTTCCGGATTATATTTTTAATATATTACATAAAAACACTGGATTGGATCTAATGTTATAAAAAATATGCAATATTAGAACGATTTGAGAGCATGGAAAATAATATTTAGAATAATATATAGAAGTTAGGCGTTATAGGAAAAATAATAACACAGTATTGTTCATACAATGTTCTAAAACCAATAATTTACTTATTAAAAAGTATTTACTTTGTCTTTTAATATTATAAGCTTCCTGTCCTACAGTATCCTTTAATAGTACTCCACTTATCCCTGCTGAACAGATTCGCTAGCTAGGACTCAAACTTCGGAGCAAACTTAGGAAGCAAACTTCGGTTGCTTTCATTCAACTTCATTTTATGGGTAATCGAACCATCCTGTGGTGGGAGTCCTCAATTTTGCCTTTCCTGTTTAAATTAGGAAGGGATCTTAAACGAGTACCTGACACCGCACCATCATTTTAGCATTCTACACCTCCTCTTTGTAGATAAGCATAATCAAGGTTTTTTTACTTTAATAAATCCTATGGCCACCTAATCCTATGGCCACCTAATCCTATGGCCACCTAATCCTATGGCCACCTAATCCTATGGCCACCTAATCCTATGGAAATAGAGGGTTGTTATGATAACACTGTTCTGCACGAAAATCCTCCTTCAAACCAAAACATGCTTTCTTACTGTTATCAGATGTGGTGAACACGAATTTGAAGTCAGATTTTGTCTATCACGCACAGTTTCCTGAGAAATTCTAGTTTTTTATCCAAAAAGGTGAGTTTTTTGTGGATTTGACGAATTTTTTTTCGGCATTAAAACATAGTGAAAAAAATTCAAAAGCCCGATGATTTTGAGCGCAATGAAGTATATTTGAACGAAAAAAATTTGATGGGAATATTACAAGTGGTTAAAGAAATATGGCTAAAAGTGTTTTTTCAGTTTTTCAAGGATCTCACTTTTGAAGCAAAGTTAAATACTACTGAGAAAAAGGCTTGGATTGCTTTTCGAGAGGTATGTGCTAAGTTTTTGGGAAACAAAAAATCTAGAGACTACCGAAAAATAGTCCAAGAACTGCTTACTTCATATAAAACATTGGGATGCAAATGTCCTTAAAAATACATTTCCTGCATAGTCACCTAGACTTTTTCGCCCCAAATTTGGGTGCAGTTTTGGACAAACATGGAGAACGATTCCACCAAGACATATCCAGAATGGAAAAAAGATATTCTGACAAATGGAATGAGAAGATGCTGGCGGATTACTCCTGGACACTGCAGCGGGAGACAGAGGAGGAAGAGTACAAAAGAAAAAAAACTACTCATTGACGATGTGTGTATATTTTTTGAGTTGTGTCATATCTAGTATTATACCTGATAGCATGCAGGATTCAATTAATTATATTTTATTGTTGAAAAAGAAAAAAAATCTGTTCTAATAAAGACAATAATTTTCAAATACAATTTTTCATTTTTTCCAAGTTTCACCTCTTTTCTCTCAAAATCAGAGGGTGATAGAATTTTTCTGAGTTCGGATTCGGACTCAGCACACCTGAAAACATGAGAAACAGGCAAAATTGTTCAAGGGAGGGGAGAAAAGTTTTTTTTTGCAGAACAGTGTAATCACAAGACCACTTTTGTCCCTATTGGAGCTAAGATCTTTAAGTTGAGAACTTAAAGTCCGGCAATTAAAAAAATCACTGCTATTTCTAGGAATTAGAATGTCATATATAATTCAATAATTTAATTAACAAGATTTTCTTAGGAATTATTGATTAGAATAGAAAAGTAAGTTTATTCTGGGACTTCCTTTAGAATAAGAAATAAGGAAGTTCCTTTAGAATAACAGAGATGAACAGAAATAGAAACATAATATCTGGCCAGAAAGCAACATGATACAGATCATAAAGTGTATAAACGCGACATAAAGCAATAAAAAAAATTAAACAAATAATAATAATTAGTAAATAAACTATACGAATCCTGACAAGCAATTAAAAGAATAGATAAATGAATAACAACTATTGCATGTGCTATTGAATGCATGAACTAGCAAATAAGACTTTCTTTGCTTGAAAAGAAAATTAAAACACTCAAATAATACAATAAATTATTCAATACATTACATTCTAGGCAAATGACTAACCTGCTTAGAGAGCATATTTTTGGGAAGCCAGGAGATGTTGGAAAATCATGGATTTAAATGACGATAGTGAGGGACTATGGCGGGTGTTAGGAGGGATTGAGTTCCGCACTGTGGTGGAGTGGGCGAGGAAGGAACGTTCGAATGTTTTGGTTCTGTGTGAACGAACATAGAGATCGGGAAAGCGAGATCTTGTTCTATGGTGCTCGACTGAGGGTATGAATTTGAGGAGACTGCTATCATATTAATAATTAATTGTTTATTAGTTATTGTTAGTTAGTTATTAGTTTAATCTCAACTATAAAACGAAACTAGATTATTATATCGATGTAGAAAAGAATAGACAAATGAGTAACTACAAGTAAGTTGGTTTCCTCCAACTTATTCGGCCTCTGAAGAATATAGAATAGAAAAGTAACTTCATTCTGGGACTAAGTCCCTTCAGAATAAGAAACATGAACAGAAAAAGAAACATAATATATATCTGGCCAGAAGGCTAAATGTTACAAATTGGAAAGCGTGTAAAAAGTGACAGAAAACAATTTAAAAAGAAATAATTAAACAAAAAATAATAATAAGTAAATAAACAGTACGAATCCTGACAAGATATTAAGCAATTAAAGAGAATAGATAAATCCATAACTTCTGTTAAATGCATGAGCTAGCATCCAATAATTTCTTTACATGATGTACATCTTCTTGAAAAATAAAATTAAAACAAATAAATAACACAATGAATCATTCTATACATTAAATTCTAAGAAAATGACTAACCTACTTAGAGAGCATCTATTAGGAAAGCTAGATATTGGAAAACCAAGGATTTAAATGACGACAGTGAGGGAATATGACGTAATTAGGAGGGATTGAGTTCCACACTGTGGTTGAGAAGGCGAGGAAGGAACGTTCGAATGTTTTGGTTCTGTGGAAACGAATATAGAGATCAGAAAAGCGAGATCTTCTTTTATGGTGCTGGACTGAGGAATTTAATTAGAGGAAACTTTAGATATATGAAGGGTGTTGAGTGTTAATTTATTGGTGTAGTATTGAATTTAAGAAATATTTTCTTCGGAAGGTAGGGGAGAGCCACTTTAACTCAATCATAAACACGGGATCGTCTCGGAGTATCGTGGACAAATGTTAGAGAGAAATGAATTATTCTCTTTAATCTGCCTTCAAGCATTATAGAAAGGCCTCCGTTGGCTGCAATAGTCAAAGTGTTGGAAGATGAGAGATAATCGTTACACTTGTACGGAATAGAGTTTTGAGAGAGAGTAGATTCTTTTTATTTAATCTGCACATCAGCATTGAAATGAAATTTTAAATACCAGAGTTCAAGAAGATTGAGAGAGACAAACTCATAAAGTTATTTCTTATCTCCTTAATTCCTCTGAGAATAATATCCATTAAGGGCGATACAGCTCTGACTGAGCCTTTGAGTACAAAGATCTATAAAATCCACCAGCCTAATTATTATATTTAAAAAATTACAGAGTTTAAAAGCTTTTAATTAAATAAATTGCCCAAGCATCGTTTTTATTAAAAGAAAAAATTCTCTACTAAAAAATATATATATAAAAAGTGATGTTACTTGGCTTTTAATTAGAGTGGAATTTTTAAATCTTTTATTTGTTTTTTATTCAATGAAATTTACAACTGTATTGTACTAATACAACAAGTAAATAGGATTATTGTATATATTGGCGTAAATATAAGTAGAGAAACTACCCAGTGGTAGTTCTCAAATTAAAACTTAAAAGGTCATCGAGGCCATCATCTTTTCAGACGCTTCGGAGGATTATCAGGAATTGAAGAGGTTGCTAGGTGTGAAACTAGTGGGTTTGAATGGGAAGTTTTGATATCGGATTCGGGGCAAATCAGCAACAAATGGGACATTGAGGTCATTATGGATTACTTTGTTCGTAACAAAGTAAGGAGCATTGAGGATTTTACGAATGATTTTGGATTGTAAGGATTGAATACGAGAGGAATTCGATGGTTTAGTGGAGCCCCAAAGCTCTAATCCGTAAGTCCAGATGGGTCTAATGATTGTCATGTAGATGAGTCTTTTGTTATTAGTTGAGAGTTTAGACCGTTTGTCTAGTAAATGTTGAAGTAGCGTGAAATGGCTAGCTTTCTTAAATCTAAAACTGGATGCAATGAGATAATAGCAATAAGCAGAAAATCCAATGACAGTAATAATTTGTAAAGTTAAGCCAATTGACTATAGTTAATTGTAGTTAATTAAAATTGAAAAAACTTTATTTATTTATTAAGAAAAATAAAGTGTTTACTTCTTTGAACGTAGTATATACATAATTAGGATACATAACGGTAATATTCACGACTTCCTAATTTCATAGGATTTTGACTTCCTCTCAATTAATTTTGGTCTTTATTGATTTCTTTAAATTTCTATATTTCAGCATATAAAATTTAATCTGTTTCAACTTTGTTATTTACCATAATTTAGTAATTTTTAATAATTAATGATTTTCATTTGTCTCCATTTTACATATTTAACGCTGAAGAAGACCTGCAAAGTGGGCCGAAAGCTCTGAAGCTTGGATGATACAGTTTTGATGAGTGACAAACAGATATTTACCCATTTCTTTATGGTCATTGTATCACTTAAGAAATACTAGAGCTATATGGTTGTAGTGGTCAGCATAAGGACCTCCAAATACCAAGGTCATGGGTTCGAGCCCTGCTCATGGCCTTAGGGTTATGAAATGGAGTGAAAAATCCTCGTTATGAATTCATTCAAGGGGGACGTAAAAAACAGTTCTTGTACTTTCCGATGTCGAGTACTCCATAAATATTCCTATACTAATAATTACGGGAAAGGAAAATTTTAGGACTTCCAACGTAACATCGTCCTATCATCCATAGTATTATAAAGTGACGTTAAATAAATAGACAATAAACAAACTGTGCACATATTGATCTAGGTGTTTGCAGTCAGTAAATATTGAAGGTTGACACGTGTGTGTCCGGTTCGAAGTTTATTGTTTTCATAATTCCAAACAACACGCACCGCATTTAATTTATTGCTTGTATCACTGTGCTTGTCATATGCCTGTATCTAGTGATTGTAGTGTATATGAGTCTTTAATAATTAATTGGAAGCTTAGAGCGTTTGTCTAGTAAATGTTGAAGTAGCCTGAAATGGCTAGCTTTCTTAAATCTAAAACTGGATGCAATGAGATAATAACAATGAGAAGAAGATGCAAGGACAGTAATAGTTTGTAAAGTTAAGACAATTAACCATAGTTAATTAAAATACAAAAACATTAACTATGTATAAAGAATATTAAATTGTCTCCTAACGCTTACCAGAATTCTCGCTTCATAATATATTTTAGGTAAGAAGAGATAGTTGTTCTATCTTTCGTTCCTTAAAAAAAAATCCTTAGTTATGATAGAAGACACTTGATAGCAACGGATACGAAGCAACAATGGCTCTTTGAGGTCAAGTGTCAATTCAACAGCCGTTGACCTGTGCGACAATCTTACAGTTTTTAAAAAACTATATTTATTGAAATTTACAACTCAATACATCAAGTATAATCAAAGATAAATCATGTCCCGATATAAAGGCAAGTAGAGAAACTACCGAGGTGTAGTAGTCAAATAAAAAGTTTAACTTTTTACAACAAGAAGGTCACGAGGCCATCTTCTCTTCAGACGCCTCGGAGGATTATCAGGAATTGAAGAGGTTGCTAGTTGTGAAACTATTGGGTTTGAATGGGAATCAAGTTTTTCATGAAAAGATTGATATCGGATTTGGGGCAAATCAGCAACAAATGGGACATTATGGATTACTTTGTTCGTAACAAGTTAGGAGCATTCAGGGTTTTACGAATGATTTCGGATTGTATACGAGAGGAATTCGATGGCTTAGTGGAGCACCAAAGCTCTACTCCGTAAGTAGAGATGGGTCTAATGATTTTCATGTATATGAGTCTTTTGTTGAGAGCTAACTATAACGTACGAACACTTTTCGAGGTATCACGTTTCTTGTCGTTCAGTCTAGTATGAGGATCCTATGTTAATCTTTTGTCAAGGTGTAGGTCCTAAGTACCGGACCTGTTCTACAGGAATCAGTGGGATGTTATTAAACGATACAGGAGTACAGGAAGCCATTGGTTTACGACGGAGTGTAAAGGTGATTTGATGGGATTTGTGGGAATTTATTTTAATCCTCCAGTTTCGGCACCATTTTTTAAGGTCAATAATATGGGATTGAAGAGTATGGGATGCTATAACTGTATCAATGGTGACTGATAATAGACATGTGTCATCCGGTAAGGATATTATTAGGATGAGTTGGGATGTCAGCTGTATAATCTGTTTAGAGAATTGGGCCGAGGACACTGTTTTAAGGAACAACCGCAGATTGAGGAAAGCGAGATAGGATGAGTAGACATTATTATGATTAACTGTGAATGACCTGTTGGAGAGATAGGACTGGATAATGATAAAGTATGTAGAATGTAGGAATTTATGGAGTTTCTAAACCAACCTGGGGTGCCAGACTCGGTCGAAAGCCTGTTCAACATTACGGAAGACCGCCGGACAATACACTCCACGTTCCAATAATATATCTAAAATAATACTTTATTTGAATCTCAAAATAGCTTTTAAAAAATAATAGAAGGTTTGGCGAACCCGAATAGCGATTTCTGTATACAAACCTGACTACATGGATTACTTTCCAATCCCAAATCCGTTAGATTACCGTATGTCGCTCAAACTAATCCTCCCACTTACGCCTTGGTATATCCTAAGACTTTCCTCAATCGGCTCATCCCTTATTATCGTTATTAGGATTTCGTTTGTTACTAAGCCTTGTAACTTTACAACCACACTTCAACCTTAGACCCGCTTGATGTATAACATCCTTAATGTTGAAAATCTTAAGACATTGTTCATACTTCATAATACATCATGCTCTATAGAATAATAGATATGTATCGATGCTAACAAGATTTAAATATTAACACGTTGCAGCAAATGACGGCTATAGCCGTCCGATTTTTGGCGATATTTAGGCAAACGACGGCTATTTTAATCAATAAAAAGAACAGCTCTAGTACGAAGTGTACTGACGCATACAGTTATTAATTATTGAGTAATACATCGAAAAAAAAGGTGTAGGATGCCAGGCAGCATATTTATTGCCCTTTTATGCATTTTCTCATGCTTTACCGCTTCGAAACATTTGAGCATCTAGAGACAAATGACGGCTATAACAGTGATAATTTTCACTTCCAAACATTCAATTTCATCTGCCAGTCATAAACTATTGAAAAAAAATGTGTTTCTGAGGACGATCGTCAAATTAAAAGTTTTAAATTACATAAACGCGATTACCTACCAACCATATGATAGAAGTAATATTGAGAATGTGATATATCCAAGTACTGTTTAATAATGAAATATTACTGAATACTGTTATGTATTAAATTTGTGTGATAAAAGAAAATTAAAATTGTAATAAAATTTAGCAAAAAGTGGGTCTACTGAAATAATTACAATTATTTTACACGACGAGGTGACATTGGTAACACCGTTGTAAAAATTTACCGATAGTAAAAATATTATATTACCTATGGAAGCAAAGGGCTGGGAGAGGACACATAAGGTAAACTGGGTGAAGAAATAAACCTCAAAACATTTATCTAACAAAATAAAGCGGCATTATATTGAAATAAAAATTACATTTAACTATTATTGATAAGGCATTAATAAAATAACAATTACAGATTCATTCATTAATAAAATAATAATCACAATTTAAACCGAAATTCCTTTTTGATCACAAAAATTAGAGAACAATTCTTAACACAGATTACTTTCGTTCGATGTGTTCTAATTAAAAATGGCTAATTAAATATAAAATTTGCTAACATTTATAGAATTGAACTAAAAGCTGTACTTAATGCACATTAACTAAATTTTATTTAAATAAAATTTTCCTCAGCCAGTTACAATTACTGAACCTTTTTCAATTTTTTGGAATTTCATAGAAACTTTTTTAAATTTGATACCTGTACCTGTACCACTACAACCCATGAAGGGTCTGGGGTTCAGTACATGGTAGAGACTGTACTGTTTAATGGACAACGGTTCTGCAAGGAGGTGACTTGTCCTAGGTCACGCTCGACCGCCAGATTTTTCCCCCTTATTTTGGGTACCCACTTTAAAGAGGCTGGGTGAGCCTATAGATCCTATATGATCCATCTCCCGCTGCAAACGGGCAAAATAACGAACAGTGTGAAGAAATTCCAAATAATTATTCCGTTAATACACCTCGATGTAATTAAACAGGTTTCAGATTTGGTTACGAATTCCTCGACCCTATGAGGACATCAAAGACAGGCCTATTCCAGTCTATACTGAATATGAGAGTGGGCGCATACACCGCTTACTTGAATATAAGCAACTTGGGGATGAAAAACCCCCTAATGTTATGCGAACCATGAGAAGTCTTGCTGGAGGTTCAGTATCTGATGAATTATTAAAAAAACTTTGTCTGCTTTCTCTTCCGTCACAATCTCAGGCTACACTGCTGCCAACCAATCACGTCGACAGATCGATAGCTCTTTCTCGATTCAGTCGGTAGTGGTGTAAGGCCGTTCTTAGTTGGACTGATTTGTCTGGTTATTCCGATAACGAACGAGACTCCGATCCTCTGGAACCAGAAAAGTATCACCGCTTTCGAAACGAGCAAAAATTGCCTGGAAGAAGCAGCTCTTTTAGCTTTTAAATAGCTTAGTTTCAAGGAACAACTCTTTATTTCAGTTAGGTACAGATCAGAAATAATTTTCAATTATTTAGGTTACGTACGGATTTGCCACTGTAATATAAATAAATAAAAACAATGCAATAGCGAACTAAACAATACATATTAATTAATGATGGTCAGGCAATAGCTATTGATTACAATAAAATAAATTAAATGGTTGAGGCAGTGACAAATCCCTATCACACAAAACCTCACCTGGCCGTTTATAACCTTGACTATATTTATTTTACTCCCGTTAAAGCTCATCCTAAACTGGAACCAGAATTATTTTTGGCATTCGATGCCTCGAACTACGCAATGGGTGCCGTTCTGCAACAAAGTTACGAAAAATTGGGTACTTTCAGGAATTGTCTCTAAGACCCTATCCGATAGTCAGAGAATCTATTCAGCTTATGGCCGGGAATTGCTCGCTATTTATTCGGGTGTCCACCATTTCAGACATGTTATAGAAGGAAGGCCGTTTTCAATTTGGACGCGGTTATTTAATGGGGGGGGGGGGCCTGTATCGATGCTAACAAGATTTAACACTTAAAATGCATAACTGCGACTGCCTAGCAACCATACGTTGGAGGTAATATTGAGAATGTGATATATCCAAGTACTGTTAAATAACAAAATATTTTTATGTATTAAATTTGTGTAATAAAAGAAAATTAAAATTGTAATAAAAATTAATAAAAGCGCGTTTGCTGAAATAATTGAAATTATTTTGCAATTTGTTGTAAATTATTTTGGCTTTGTTGTGCTAATATAATAGTATTATACATGTATTATTAATATTTGATACGGTATTACCGGTTTTAATTTTGAATTTGATTCCCTTACAATAGACTCATATACATGAGTATTATAAGACCTATTAGAACTTTGGCCTCCAATAAGCCTTTAAATTCCTCTCGTATCCGATCCATATAATCAAAATCCTTCGTAAAACCCTCAATGCTTCTTACCTTGTTACGCATAAAGTCGTCCATATTTACTTAAATGACCCATTTGTTGCTGCTTTGCCCAGAACCCGAACCAGTCTTTTCATGAAAAACTTCATTCTCGCACTAGTTTCAAACCTAGCAACTCTCCGATTATTGATAATCCTCCGAGGTGTCTGAAAAGAAGATGGCCTTGTGACCTTCTGAATTGAACTTGTTATTTGAGATAGTTTCTCTACTTTCTTTTATCTCGAGCACGTGTTGTTTTTACCTATTATTCGTTTTATTTACTTGTCGAATCATAATAAAGTAGTAAATAAAAATAAGTAATCAGTGCAATAATTACTGAGCTGTATTTCCCAGGGGTGGGGATAAACTATTTGAACATTTAACAGCTATAGATCCGACCCAGTGGGATCTGCTGATCCTCCAGGGGCGCATCCAGCCTCTATAATATCGGCACTTTTAATTATCTCAAAACCAAGCGGTTGAGGGTGATCTAGTCCAATTCACCTACTCAAGTCTCTAACATGTACTGAGCCAAATACTACTTCATAGTTTTTAGCGATACAGTTATATTTTTAATTACTGTTTATATTATAATTACTAAGTTCAGTTTTTCTGAACTCAGGATCTTCGAGTACTGAGTATCAACCACTAACTCAATGACCCAGTTTCGCCTCATCCATCAATATTCTTATTACCTTCAGTGTTATAAAAACCTTGCTTGTCTTCGTACGTAATTATCATGTCTACTTCATGGCCGAAGCTTTTAAGTAATACTCAATTCTCAAAAGTGCTAGAGTAAAACATTATCAAGTTCGGACACTTCTTGGCTGATAAAACCATTATTTGCATAATAATTAAAATTTGAAAGCACCATATATGATTAAATTAGCGTTTAGTATTCCTTTTAGAACACAACAAAATATGCATTTAAAACATAATAGGTTCTAAAAACATTAAGGACGGTGAAAGATGAAAGATTTTCTTTCCCATCGTGTGGCAGGAAATAAAAAGCGATTTTGAGTTTCAACTGAAGAACTATTTTGGAATTATCAAATATATACAAAAATAATAATAAGTAAGCTATTTCTGTTTCTTAGTTAATATTACTTTGTCTGACGCTTCAAATAACGTACCAATCAGAATAATTACTCAAATATTTTTGATCTATGCAAATTAAAATAAAATTTTTAGATTTTAAATTTCGCAGTTTCAGCCTACTTCAACACTTAATAGACATATATTTATTATATATAAGGGATCGACCAAACAGAAAAGAAACAACTGTGGCAACATTTGCCGATGATACTGCTATATTAGCAGTAGGTGATGGTATATAAGATACTACTAGAGGACTCCAACACTCAATCACTGAGGTATGTGACTAGACCAAACTCTGGAGAATTAAACTAAATGAAAGCAAATCTGTTCTTATAAATTTCACAAATAGAAAAATTTGTGTCCTTTCATGTATCTAGTTAGTCATATAGCCCTTGTACTAGATGTGTATATTACAGTTGTACTATTCAAAAAAAAAAAAAAAAAAAAATAATTAAGACCTAAAACCGGTATGGACTTAATTCAGCTCTGGGGTTGTACCAAGAAAAGGAACATGCAAATAATCCAAACATTCCACAATAAAGTACTCATAAGTATAGTTGGTACGTCAGAAACGATAATTTGCATAGGGACCTCAAAGTAAACTCTGTCAGAGAAGAGATTGGAAGGTTTGCGGATAGTCATAAGGAAAGAATTAAAATCCACTTAAACCAAGAAATGCAGAGCATAGTTGAGGACGCTTCACATCAAATAAGGCGTCTTAATAGAGTGATGCCTAGTGATTTGCTATTGAAGTGAATTACACAAAGTAAATAAATTAAAACTCCAAATGAAAGAAAATTCCCTAAATTGGGAGATCAGCCAATGGGCTATAGCCCACATCCGAGATTTTCCCCATGAAAGAGAAGCGACTTGGGCAACAAGGTGGTTTTAGTGGGTTGGAGTACCACACTATCTGAAGAATTTTGGCCTCAGGTGTCTATTGAGATTTCCACCTTGTATAAAAAAAAAAAACTTAATAGACAAACAAAAAAAAAGTTCCCAATTACAAAAGACACATATACATAATTATTATAAGAACTATTTGGGCTTACGGAATAGAGCATTGGGGCTACACTGAGCTATCCAATTCTAACGAATAAAGTCATCCATAATGAACTTAATGTACCATTTACTTTACATACCACTCCTTTAATGGTAAACTTCATTCTCACTCAAACACACTAGTTTCAAACCTAGCTAACGTACTTCTTCAATTCCTGATAATCCTCCGAGACGTCTGAAAAGAAGATGCCCTCGTGACCTTCTAAGTTGGACTTGCTATTTGAGTACTACCACTGGTTAGTTTCTCTTGCCTTTATCCATTCAATTGTGTTTCATTCATTATATTTACTTGTTGTATTGTTATAATAGAGTTGTAAGTTTCAATAAATAATTTTTAAATGTTATTTATTGTTCGGTTTGTAAACTACCAGTCCAGTACAAGTTGCCCATAGTAAATTATTCGGTGATATATTTTTTTAGTGCGTTATAAAAATGAGTTAGATCAATTTTTAACAACGTTCTGCTATGCTCCTTATGATTTGGAAAGAGTACAAAGGAAACATTTCAAAAAAATGCGCCAAGCCTATGTGGCTTATTTTGTCGGTAAGTTTTAGAAGGTTTAAGGAATATTCATAAGGAAGAGAATCAATTGAAGACGAGTCTCGCAGCAGAAGACCTTCACCTTCTGGAAATGTCATAATCCGCGATCTCGAACTCAAGGCCAAAAAGTTAATCAACATTTTTATCGAGGAGTTCTCAAAAGACAGTGTCACATCACAAGTCGACGGGTCACACCGCTCCACCTAGCATGCAATTTCTGCCCAGTTAAAATATTCCTGTGGCTCACCAGCCTTCATAATCATCCGAATTGTTTCCATATGCCTTTTTTCTATTATCGAAATAGAAAAATCAACTAATGGCACGATATTTTGGGACATTGGAGAATATTCAAACTAGTGTAACGGCACAACTGAATGCTATTCCAGTAGTAATTATTCCGCAGGTTGTTGCTTCGAGTTGAGTTACAAGTTTTAACTTTTCATTCGTTTACCTTTTAATATTTTTCAAAATACAAGTTATCATGAGATTTGGTATGGAAAAGAGAACGTGATTTTGGGCAATGTGTATCCTTCGGTAATCATTTTATCTAGAAATGAATATTTCAATGACTATATACCATCTATACTTCGAAATGACAGTTGAAAATATTATTTCTTGATGAAATGATTACTGAAGTGTCTACATTTCCCTTATTTACAGTCTGTGTTCCATACTAATCTCGTTTGATAACTTGAATTTTTGGAATATTAAAAATGAAACGAAATTTAAATGATCTGTTATTTTTGGAAGTCCTTTTTTTCATACATCGTGGTGTTTAAGGGTTTGTATTTGAACTAAAAATATGAGCAAACTTTATGTTTTGGGCACTTAATACTTAGCACATTAGGGCAAATTGATGTTTTCAATATTATACACCTTTAAAATTGTATGATGAAATAATAATCATTAAAAACACAAACACACACAAAAACACTTATGGAATGTATTATTCAATATATCCATAAAAATATTTTATTTTTTATAATAAATATTAACAGAATGAGCTAGATTTATCCTATAATCCTACTTTACAACTTTTCTATAAATTATCCCACTTTGTGTGATATATATCAGAATTATCCTTGAAGAATATCCACATAATCACGCTTCTTGGAGATCTACCAAGGCTGGCCGGGATCTTCGGTGTATAATTTCCTGTACTCGAGAAATTATATAGTCGTGAATCCTGTCCAGTACAGAAGAAAATAGAAGAGTTTAAAAGGAATAATTAAATGATAAACTACAGGAACGGAAAATCTATGTTTTCGTAATTCAGGGATATTCATGTGCTGTAAAAAGTGATCATAACGAAAAAAATGAAAAATGTACACTGTGGATTCCAATATTTCAATAATTTAAAAATGACAAAACAAATTACACCTATTCAAAAAATCAGTAATCAAGATTAAAATTATAGTAATTTAAATATTTGTATACATTGTAATTTAAATAATTGTATACAAAGACTGATTGTATTTTGATTGTTTTGTTACTCATTGTAAGTGACAATTTAAAAATTTCCAATGTACTAAATAAATGTTAATCAATTGTTTTGTTTTTAGTTATTTCACTTTGAATTAATTATTTGCTTCTGTCTCCAGCTTCCGAAAACCCATTAATCCGAGCAATCGGTAACTATGATAAACATTCGCTACGACGCTACACGCACAAAAGAACAAAGCATATACTTCTTTCTTAATAAATCACTATTTGCAGGTATTGTAATGTAGTTATCTGTATTTATTTTATAGTTATTTTTAATTGTTTATTTATTTTCTATTTAATTATTATTATAATATTTATTTAGCTTAATTGTTATCATTTTTATTTACTTATTATATTATTTTTTTTATTGTTATTTTTTTTTATGCGGGTTTTTTCTACATTTTTCCTGCTATTCTAAAACTTATTTATAAAAGGTAACTGTAATTAATTAAAATCACTGTTCTTTAAACATGTAAAGGTAGTCCGGAACATGTATTCACACTTATGCTGCTTGTATATATAAAATTGGAAATAAAGTTGGTTTAAAAAAAAAAAAAAGCTAATCCTTATACTAAATATTTTCAAAAAATCACTTCCATGATATATATAAGAATATATATACATAGTTTTAACTATTAATTTCATGCAACCCACGATGAGCTACCTCGGGTGCTGGCCAGGTAATGATTTTCACCTTCATTTCAAGAAAGATGTTCTTAATAACTTTCTTAATTTATAACGGAGAAATTCGAGAAAAAACGAAGTAAGAAATAATAATTACTAATATTCGCTTTAGGAAACGGAGAGAAGGGGGTGGAAGATAAAAAGAGAAAGGAAAAATAATTTCCGAGAAGCAGACATTCGATATTTTCATAATTTAATTTACTTTTCCACTTCCCCGTAAACGGAAATGTTAATTAATAGAAAAAAAATCATTTAGCCTTTGCTTGTAAAGAAACCGTTTATAAAGACTTCTAAAAGATTTGAAATGGGTTAATAAACTTCTACTAGTCAGCTCTTTAAAAGCTTAAGGAAAAAAAAAAGTATTCTATACTTTTTCCAGGTGATTTGAACATGAGCTGACCTCAAAATAAAAACTAATAGATATTCTTAATGGGGAGAATTTAATAGATTTATATAATTTTGTAAGAAATGCAGGTCGATATAGGAAATTTTTAATTTCAGAATTTAATTATTATTGTCAAAAGGAAATTTAATTTATTTTTAGTTTTGTTATTATTTATTAGTTAAATCAAACTCCCGGCAGACAGTATAAAGTACCATACTGTGGTTGCTAAAGTTGTAAATAAAATTAAAAAGAAAAACACTGTAAATAATTTATTAATAAATTATAGTAATATATTAGTATATCATAGTAAGCAATCTATGAACTTTTTTTATTTTAAATAACTTTATTACTCAAGGTTGTATCCTTGGCTCAATCATTTATGCAGTTTGTACAGCTGACATCCCAACTCATCCTAATACTATCCTTACCACGTATGCTGATGATACATGTGTATTATCAGTCAATACCAATCCAGTTATTGCATCCCAAAGCCTCCAAGCCCATATCACTGATCTTGAAGAATGGTCTCAAAACTAGAAAATTAAAATAAATTCTCGCATCAAATCACTTTTACCTTACGTCGTAAACCAATGACTTCCTGCCCTTCAGTATCCTTTAATAATATCCCACTGGTGCCTGTAGAACAGATCCGATACTTAGGGTTGCACCTCGACAAACGATTAACCTGGAATCCTCATATTAGACTGAAAAGACAAGAAACCGCTCGACGTTTCAGGTTACTTCAACACTTACTAGACAAACGCTCTAACCTCCCAATTAACTACAAAAGACTCATCTACATGACCATCATACGACCTATTTGGACTTACTGAGTAGAGCTTTGGGGCTCCATTAAGCCATCGAATTCCTCTCGTATCCAATCCCTACAATCCAAAATCCTTCATAAAATCCTCAACGCTCCTTATTTTGTTAAGAATAAAGTCATCCATACGTTATGATAAGGTCTTTACCTTAATGTCCCATTTGGAACCCGGTATCTATCCTTTCATAACAAACTTCATTCCCACTCAAACTCTCTAGTTTCAAATCTAGCTTCCTCTTCTATGCCCAATAATCCTCCGAGGCGTCTGAAAAGAAGATGGAGCAGCACTTTGGGGTTCAGCAAATAAAGTCCACATACACAAGATACAAACAACACAGTCCAAAATTCTCAGAAGAATTGTTAATGCGCCATGGTATATTTCGAATCACACCATACACAACGACATGAACATTACCACTATAAAATCATATATTCATAACAAATACATGACATTTCACTCATCGACACAATATCACCCAAACCCACTCGTTCTTCCGCTTTCCTACTCCCTGTTACCTCGACTAGATAGGAAAGGATTAAAAAGACATTGGCCAAGAGACCTAATCACCTATTGATATTTTTACTCCATCATCATATAGATCATGTAGAAAAGCAAAGGTAAAAACACTCGGATCAAATTTGTTGAATGCGCAATTGCAAATGAAAATTAAATAATAAATAAAAAATAACTTTATAATATAAACCTGTTATTCCCAGAGATGTTTTATCGTCGTCAACAAGTGATTTAAAAAGCTAATTATTTAATGTACATTAAATTTTACTCAACTATTATTTTTCAAATGTTAAATCACAGTTAGCTATAAATAGAATCAATTACATTTTATCTTCTTTACTTACTTTATAGAAATGTAATTTGCAGAGAATTCATTCTAAGGAGAACAAAAAAAATACTCTATTTAAGTCACTATGAGTCTCATCTGTTCACATCATAATGATTTTGCTAAGGGAAACGAGATACTATACTAATTTTTTTTGTTTATAATAATCAGTTATTTAATGAACCTTGTACTACTACAACCCGTGAAGTACTTTGGGTTCAGTATATGGTATAGATAGTAATGTCCTCTACAACCTACAATTTGCTGATGACCAGGTGATAGTCACAAGTGATGATGATGTAGCTGGCATCCTACATGCTAAGAAAACTTCAGGAGGAATATGATGATTGGGGTCCGGAAATGAACAGAAAGAAAACAGAGTACATGGCGATACAATCGAATACAACCTTATTCCTCGAAAATTGGGAAATTGAAAAAAAAAAACCCATGAATGTAAATATCCAGGCAGATGGAATTCTCTTCGCAGTAGAAACAAGAAGATTTAAATGGTATGACCACTTAAAAAGAATGGTAAGAACGATGGCCAAAAATAATCTTCGAATATTGCCCTACGGAAAGCAGGAAAAAAGGATGACCAAAAAAAATACGGTTGCAGGATGTGGAGGAGAGCATGGCAGAAACGAGACACTATACAAATTTTTTTTGTTTATAATAATCAGTAATTTGTTATTTTTGGATGATCTTGAAACAGTCATCAGGACCAAAATACTGAGGTTCTACGGCATGGACAGAATGATACATAACAGGCTGAACAAAAAAATGTTCGATAAAGTTTTAAGCTATAAGAGTAAATGTGAATACGTGAAACAAATAAAAGAGGAGCTGGATAAGCTAAAAAACAAGGATAGAGAGCTTTTCGGGAAAAAATAAAGAATTTGGGGTTCTTGCAGAAAGGAAGGAGAGACGAGGGAGAAAATGGACTAAGGATGAGCGGAAGGAACAGTCCAGGAAGATGAGAGAGTATTGGAGTAGAAGGAAGGCGGAGAGTGTGAAGAAGATTATTAAATGATATTCGCGTGGTCCTTGCTGCCCGATTCGTGTAAAAAATCAGTTATTTAATGAAACTTGTACCACTACAACCCGTGAAGTACCTTGGGTTCAGTATAGACACTGATATATACCGTTCAGTCTGTAAAACCATGATGGGAAGAATTAAAATTGGCATATCTAAAATAAAAAGAATCAGTTATATAACTTATAAGTAGAAAATATAAGTAAATATACAAGGGAGTATAGAAATGGAAATATTTCTATACGTTCCTTGTATATTTACATCATATTTTATATTTATACCACTTCATTCTATTTGTATACATTTTAAAACTCCCCTTGCTTATATTTTCTACTTTCTATGTTCATTTTACTTTTCTACCTGTTACATAACTTATAGTTTTTAGTTATCTCTTTACTTTGTAATACTTTTTTTATGTTTCTAGAACAACAACGTGTAATTTGATTAACTAAAAGCCTTGTCTATATCTACATATTTCTAATAATTGCAAAAACAAAAATGTTTTCATGAGAAATTATTCCTATTTGAAAAGAAAAGATTTGTCCAGGACCGAGACCCGAACCCGGGTCTTCCAGATCGCTAGTCTGGGACTCTACCATTTGAGCTATCCTGGGCAATCAAGCACGCTTCTCGGTCGTGGTCATATCTTTTCCTTTCACTGATCCTAAGTCCCCGCGTTTTCGCATTTTTGCGAAGTATACGAGGGAAACCCCGGTTCGAGTCCCGGGCCTGGACATATCTTTTCTTTTCAAATAAAAATATTTAAAAATCAATAACAAATAAAATAAAATAAATTGTAATAATTATAATGACGTAAGTCAACTAGATCCAAATTAAAATAATGTTCAAAGAACATTCTTCCCCTCGTATACTTCGCAAAAAAAAGAGCGCGGGGACAGCGTGCTTGATTAGGGCCAGGATAGCTCAAATGGTAGAGTCCCAGACTAGCGATCTGGAAGACCCGGGTTCGAGTCCCGGTCCTGGACAAATCTTTTCTTTTCAAATAAAATATTTTTTTTAATTAATAACAAATAAAATAAAATAAATTATGAGAAATTATTCCGTTTAGAATAAGGGGTTTTGTTCATGGTCGGAACATTTTTTCTCGAGATAGTATTCTACCTTAATAACTACTGAATACAAATAAACAAGATAGTTATGGAGTTTTAAATAAAATATTTACTTATAATTCAGATGCATCGCCTGTGTGAATATATATTTTATATTTAATGAATATATATATATAGTTATATTTTTCTAGTAGCTATGCATGGATGTGATTCTACGATAAAACCTTTATGGAGGCCATAAAGATAAGAATGTCACCCATGCGATAAATTAAACCACTTTATCCTCCTAATCTTTGTTATTTTTATTGCTCCGTCGAGCGGAGTTGGTTAACATCAAATATTAAACCGTTTAAAACAGGATTCCGTCCTAAGAGAATATTTTTAAAAACAGAAACATTTAAAAAAGTCACCCGGTAAACAGGTTCCGATCAAGCAAGGCTATAACCTCTTCATAAACCGGATACGGATATATACTTATAATTTTAAGAGTTCGTAATTAAAAAAAATATACATATGAACAGGAAAAAAAATACTCAACTTCCTTATACGGCGAGTAAACTAAAAATCGACGGCACAAAACATGATGATTTATCAATCAGTTACATGTATGCTATATAAATCATTATTATTTGGAAGCCGACGTTTCGACCCACATTGCAGGTCTTCTTCAGGGCTATTATAGTTAGGATCACACTTGAAAATGTGGGATAACCCCTTAATCTATATAAATCATCACGTACTTAATTATAATTAAGTAGTAATTAATTTCGATTTATAACAGACTAACATGCTGCAGCTACAGATGCAGTATCTTGAATTCAGTACATGGTAGAGACTGTAATATATCTAGGCCAACGATTATGAAGGGTTATGATTTGTCTGAGATCATGGTGAACCACCAGATTTTCCCTTCAATTAATTGCGGCTACTTATAGAGGCTGGGTGAGCTCCAGATTGTCCATGTTTATTAACAGATTAAATAATCTTTCTTCCATAACCGGATTTGGACCCGTAACCTTCAGCATATCAACTCAGCGCTTAACACACTGCAAGGATGTAGACAAATGAAATGCAAATGAAAAGGCACAATGATATAGCTTCTAAATCTTAATGAACCATGAACGCTCATGATTGTCTTGTTTCCTGGTAGTTATTACGTGCTTCGTTATAGTCATCTTAAAGAAATTAGTATTTGATTGCTATATAACAGGGGGAAATACCATTGTGGGGTCTCTGCAGTTGTGCTTAGCTTAACTAACTCCTATGCCCAAGATTCTGGGTTCGCAGCCACGCAGGTGGCCTTTTGCAAATGGAAGTAAAAGGTGGTCCAGAGCCTGTAAGGTGTCAAGTACTCCTTAAAGATCACTATTATAATTATTCCTGGAAAGGCAAAATTTAAGACTCTCACTGTAGCATCGTCCGATCACTCATAGCAGCATAGCTCCATTTATCCAGTTTATTCAAGGAGTATTCTGCCGCAAAGGATGAGTAACGATTATAAGTACATACGAGGCGTTCAGGATGAAAAGAGCAGAGTTGCTGTACTGAACTGAAATTGAATACTCCATGGTTTCAAATCCAGTTGTATTGGGTGATTTTTTTTTTAATCTATCAACAGCCTTAGATGTCCCGTGGGATCTCCAAACCCTCCTAGGGTTAATCCAACCTCTATGTGGTATTTTTTTACTGTGGGAAACATTGAGTGTGATCTCGGCCTAATCTCCTCTCTGCAAAACCATTGTTCAAGAAACATTACAGTCTCTACCACGTGCTGAACTCAAGACTCTTCATGGGTTGTAGCGGTACAGGTTGGTTTTCTTCTATTTTAGAAGCATGAGGTTTCTTTTTTTGAATTAATCCACGAAAATCCCTAACTATTACATAAGATAGCCATTCTTCACGAAAATGACGTATTCTTAACAAAAGGATTTTTTTTTCTCGAAACGATTTGGGAACCTTGATCTTTGTATCAACTCTCACAGCCTCCTCGATCATTAATCACGCGAGCGTTGTTTCACCGTTTGACGTCACCAAGTTCCAGGAAGCCTCACCTGCTCACTTCATTGAGAACACCTGAGCACTCAAGAGTTCCGTGTCAGAGATAGCAAACACGTTTGAATTCCTGCTTAGAACTCACAAGCGGATACTCGCCGATTTCTCTTTTGAATCCATAAAACACTGGAATCCACCTCTTATTTTAATAATTTTGTATAAAGTTCAATTAAAATTAAGATTGGTCTTTGTATAATTAACCGTAATTTATGTATAAAATAACATAGCCTGTGAAAATTATATTGCATGATTGTAAGTGTTTATTGACAAGAACATTGTTTATAATAATATTTAAAGTATATAAATTTAAATATAGTCCATGTTTCAAAGCTATGTTATATATCGCAACTTCACAAGAACAATGTATTAACAAAAAAAACAAACAATTTTTTCCTAGAGGTAATTGTAAGTTCCATGTGAGCTAAAAAATAGTGGATATTGAATGCCATTCGTAATATAATGATGGTATTGAAATTCTTTTATTAACCGTTAAATGATTACATCTAATATACTTTTGAACTTATATCACGATTCCATAAAACCTGAACCAGTAAAATTGCTACTGAAGGCTTAATTAAAAAATGAGAATGATTTAGTTATGTCGTCCTTTTGAAGGAGCGATAAATATTCAGATCAATTTATTAAATTTGATTGACCTTAATACAAAGTGATGTATGAAATTAATAATAAAAACAAACACAGAATCCAATGAATAAATCCTCTAAAATACAATAAAAATAATCATATTTAAATAAATCAAGTAGGAAATATGCAATAAGAATTTTTTTGGTTGGTTAAATAAAAAAATAAATGAACATTCATATAAATTTGGATGCGAGTTGAAAAAAAAGAGTAATTAATTAAAATATAAGGTGATATCACTTAAATTACCATTTATTGAAAGCTGCAACGTTCGAGATTTACTAAATTTTTCTCAGTGATATTTAAAAAGCCTCTTATTAGTTATTAATAACATAGGAAACCATATTATTACATAAATTGTATGCAATAATACAATAATTACGTATAATATATTCATTACAGAATACAACTCGTTAAGCATTTAGGTGAAATATATTAGCCTTATTTTATAATTATTAATATTTTCATCAAGTTTAAAATAGATTAAATAAGTTTAATTCCGTTAAAAGCCTTATCCTATTTTTTAAATTTGTTTTTTTATTATGATAAGAAATCTAAACCCTACAATAAGTGAATTTACTTAGTATTTGCTTGTTTAAACAATTCTAAAATAAATTTTATAATATGAATTAATTAAATAATAAAAATCGCAACACAAAAAATTCAAAATTAATCTAGTATTTCGAAAGTGATTTCAGTTATTTGTTTTCTTTTGAAAAAATGTTATATTCATATTTATGTATAATAATAGTAATTAATAATATAACTAACTTTCTATGCATAATGTTCAGGTTAACTAATTATATGTTAAAACAGAAGAAATATTTATGTTGTAAATAAACAAAGACAAAAAAAAAATCTGGTTAATTAATATTAAAACAAGACAATTTTATTATTTCATAATTGTTTTTAGAATAATGTTCTTAGAGATTTTTTGTTAAATGGTATATTTTGAATAATGTTTTTTTTTTATTCCTTAACTACATATTCATAAAGTTTAAACGAAAGTATAATTTCTACATTTACGTTCTTTTCATAACGAAAGAAATATTGTTACATTTTTATTAAATGCTAAAGAGAAAACTACTTACATTTTTACTTAAACATTTGTATTTTTGGAGTTTACTTATAATTTAGATATTTAAATTTTTTTTTTTTTCTAATCTGGAAACAAGTAGGTGTCAAAAAATTTGATAAATTAAAAAGAGTATAGATTTACTATTAATTTTTAATGCATTAAAAAAATGTATGCCAGTATTGCTTCGTTGAAAGAAGGATGTGAGACAAGAGTTGATGCGATACCGTTACTCCAACTGTACAGGCGGAAGAGGAAATATAAAAACTGTTAAATCCAATATAATAAAAATATTAGTAATACAAATTTAGAGTACCCACCTTTGATGACTCCATAGGATGCGAGGACGAAGACAAACAGGTACATAATGAACTACATGGATCACTGAACAGAGGTGTCTCGCATATCCACTGTCGAAGTCTCCGGTGATTCTTCTTCAGATGGTTATCCTTTTGTGTACTCCAAGATGGGCTTTGATATTAAAAGAGAAAGAAACTGATAGTGAAGAAAACACACAGATAAAACGAGACAACACTGAGCAGAAACACTTCACTGAACCGAACCCAACGAAGATCAGAACTATACTAATTGAGTTGAAGCGGCCATCTTGTTTGCTACAGGCCCGCCACCTACCGGATGCTGCAGGAGGCTCAAGACCTCAAGAGAAAGTCACCTTCGACTATCTTCTATCTCATGTAGAGATGAAAGTTATGATTGTACTGAAATGTATAACTACAATATGGCTTCAATGAGTTTTATGAATGGTTTTGCTTGATCAAAAACTATTCAGTGAAATTTATACGTACCATTTTTTCTGGTTAAAATGTCTTTTTATTGGATAGAAATAAGAAAAATTTACCACACTTAAGGACAATTATTATTAGTGATCTATGAACAAAAAAAGTACATAAAATTTATATGTAATGATAATGATTTTTATTTTTTTTTGTAAAATAATGATTTCTAGTTTGTTTTTTATGAAAAAAAAAATCGGTATCTGATTATTCGTTTCATTTTTAATATTTTCCAAAAATACAAGTTATCGTGAGCTTTAGTACGGAAAAGATAATGTAATTATGGGAAATGTGTATACTTTTGTACTCATTTCATCAAGAAATAAAGGTTTTAACTAACATTTCAAAGTATAGATGTTATAAATTTATTGAAACGTTCATTTCTACATTCTTTTTTTCCATACTAAAGCACATGATAACATGTATTTTTGGAAAATATTAAATAGGATACGAATGAAAAGTTAAAACTTGTGACTCTGAGCGGAATACTTGTCCCAAATCCTTGGAAATGAAGTGGCTTAGTGTAAGTCTGAGGTACACTCATTTTGTTGGTGTATGCGGATAGTAAAAAAAAATATGTAAAAATTTGGGTATTGGTTAAGCAAAGCATTCCTATTGCAATAATAGGATTGAAATTATTTTTATAAACATTTAGAAAATTTTCAAAAGCTTAAAACTTTTATTTATTATAACACTATACAACTCAAGATATCTATATAATAAAAATGAATCGCCATTTCCTTGCTAATCGCAAATCTCGAGAATGGCTCGGCCAATTCGGCTAATTTTTTTTCATATTTTATTTAGGCGCAAAGAAGGTTCTTATCGAGAGAAAAAACCTAACAATGGCGAGAGAAACCTTCGGTGGCCGAAAAACCTTGAAATTTTCGGTTTTATTTCAGTTTTTGGTCTGTATCTCCTTTTGAAATAAAAAATTTAATTATTATTAAAGTAGTTCGAATTTGGTACAATTTGAGCCCGACTGCAGTTCTGTAGGCCTAATAGAATCCGAGTTCGGTCCCTATCATATAATAAATAACTGGAATATCTATCTATCTTCTATCTATATAATAATAAATGAATCGCCATTTCCTTCCTAAACGCAAAACTCGAGAACGGCTGGACCAATTCGGCTAATTTTTTTCATATATATTTTTTAGGTGCAAAGAAGGTTCTCATGGAGAGAAAAATCGTAGAAATGGCGAGGGAAATAATAAAAACAACAATTTTCTTTTCCCATACAAACCACACTGTTCCCAGCTGTCAAACATTTGACGTCAATCAAAGTCAACGTTTATTAGGGTCCAGGCCATATCATATAATAAAATAATATAATTGTTTGTATAAAAATAAAACTTTTCTGTTTAATTTTCTGATACAAGGCCAAATATATAATAAACCAGGTTCCCTGTTGCCGGTGACAGTTGGCGATTATAAATTCCTGCAAATGGAATAAATCGGCAATACACCAGAAGAAATTGATCAGCGTTGTGCAAATAACAGTTTAGTTAGGAGTTATATTGTAGAACAATTACAAACAATGTTTCATAATTACAAATCAATCGATTTCATTGTTAAATACTATGCTGGATCTTACGCCATCTGGTAATCATAAAATTGTAATCAGAGCTGATAAAACTCCTGTAGGGAAACATGCGAGATGTTTCAATGGACCAGGAATCGATGAAGTTGCCATTCAAGTGGTTAGAGAAAATTTGGAAGCCCTTTGTTTTAGGGTAATAGGGCAGAACAACGTCTGTTGGGACAGAAAGTGAATTTATAAAAATAAACACATCATGGGAATGGTATTTTAGATATGTCGTAACTGAATTAAAAAGCTTCAACCAATACAGATGATACAGTAGGCTTAATTCAAAAATGCTAATTTTAACGAGCCTTCACAAAATATATTTCAATATTTTATTGACCGTGTTGAAGTGAGGCTTTTCTCACTGATTGATTGTACTGTTGATGTGAGTTGTGAAGGTATATGTACATAAATGTTTTTTGGTTCATGTTCTTATGGTGTCTAAATTGGTAATACGTTGTCTAATCAGTTATTTTCCTGTACTTTTAAGGTGACTAGCTATACTCCGGCATTCTAAGCTTTTCTTTGCATCAAGAAGATTGGATACAGGTGGCCTTGACTCTATAGGAGTTGTAGCGCCACGAATGATGATGATGAAGATTGAGAAGGCCTTAAAAAGTTGTTAGGCATAGTAGCCTTTATTCAAGAAGTTTTATAATATTCTCTGTTACATAAAAAAGTTTATATTGATGTAATATTTTATGCGCGATGCCCAGCGGGGGATCAAACGACTATTTCTTTTTTCCTTCTATATCAGTTAAATTATAAATATATCTTTTAAATTTCCAAATCACAATGCCATTGTTCCTGACTTTATAAAGCCGCTCAGTAAATTACTTTAGCTCTAATTTTGATTTTAAATGGACAAAGTGAAATGTATCGATGTAAAAAATATAACAAGTTATATTTTATTCCAGTTTTTCGATTTTAGGACTGTTATAACAACTTAAAGAATGCAGCGAAATAAGATTAAAACGTTTTTTCATATTCATAATTTATTTTCATATATTGTTCTTTTGGTGGTGATTATTTTCGAATATTTTTATTTTGAAGAGAAGATTTATCCTGGTGGCAATCTTGCGCCATAAACATCAATAAATAAATCAAAAGAACGATAAATACAAATAAATTTCTATATTTTTTTCTCTAAGTCTTAAGTACAAAATGGATTCAGAAATCAACAAGTAAAACATAAGATAGAAAAAGAAAAAAAAAAATATTTGTCCTGTCCGGGATTCGCACCCGGGTCTTCCACAACTCTAGCACGGTACTTTACCAACTAAGCTACCAGACTCGTAACCAGGCCAGGCAAATCCATTCTCTTCACGGATCATATATCCCCAGTTCTCGCAATTTTTGAGATGTATACACAGAGAAGAATTTTCATTGAACATTACTTTAATTGGGATCTTGTTGAATTACAGCAATTTTAAGCATTTCCCCTTAAATAAACTCTTTAACATGAATGTTTTCACCACTATAAGTGGAATCAATTTTTGTGGAAATTAGCTATGTAAATGAGAAAATTTGTGTAAAAGTAGAATTTTCATTACTGTATATTAAGAAAAGGTGTAGGGATAGATGGGTTGTTTTTTTTTTTATTGATACCTAAAGTTTTATCGTTAAGCACATTGTCAAATCAAACCAATTGTTGTTCTCTATTGTTGCTATAATCTAATCCCTCCCCTGCCATGTTTTTATGTATGTATGGTTTTTTAAGTGGTTTTTATATACACCGGTAATAAATTGTTACATTTATAAAAATTACAAGTTGTTTCAGAACCCTAATGACCCGGATAAGTGAAACTTTATTTAAGTGGAATGAATACTCTTGAATTAGTGGAATTGAAATTCTGTCACCTCTGTAAACTGAGGGTCGGTCCGCCGTTTGGCAGACAGTGGTTCCATCCTAGTAAAAATAAAATATCAAAGTAAATATAATTTAAATTATGTAAAATAATATAGAGGGAGCGGAGTTGTTCAGTGGTAGACCGCTAAATTGCTCAGGGGAAGGTACTGGGTGCAAATCCCACTCGCTGGCAGACTTTTATTTAATCTTTTAGCGGATGAAGTTAGATCCTATGGCATCTAGGATCCTCCTGGGGCTCACCCTGCAAATAGGAAGTTGGTACCCAAATCAAGGGGGGGTCTGGTGTTTGAGCGTGATCTAGGACAAATCACCTCCATGCACAACCGTTGTTCAAGAAACGGTACAGTCTCTACCATGTACTAAACCCTAGACCCTTCATAGGCTGTTGTAGTAAAGGTTTAAAAAAAATATTTTTTTTAATTTGGGATAAATATGAAATTGTAACAAGTAAAAACATGAAACGTATAAATAAAAAGTGATATTTCAACCATAATAAAATTTGCATATCTTTATCACTCTTGTAAATATAATGTTCTTAGTGTATTCCAAGTTAAGAAAAAAAAGGTAGATTACTCAAGAATTCCGTCTAATTACCGCAATTACTTGCTTTATTAGTGTTTTTTTTAATTTTATTATTCGCATGCATCAACAAAACGAACATAATTCCCTTACACTAAGCCAAATCATATCCTACGATTACAAGTATTTATTCTTAAGGTCGTCGCTTCGAGTTAAGTCGCAATAAGTTTTAACTTTTCATTCGATTCCCTTTTAATATTTTCAAATAATACAAGTTCATGAGCTTTAGTACAGAAAAGAGAAAGTAATTATGGGAAATGTGAAAAAAAAAAAAACTGTACCACAACAACCCGTGAACGGGTCTGGGGTTAAGTACATAGTAGAGACTGCACTGTGTCATGGACAACGGTTCTGTAAGGAGGTGACATGTCCTAGGTAACGCTCAACCGCCATATTTTTCCCCCTTATTTTGGGTACCCTATTTTCATAATATCTTATAGAGGCTGGGTGGGCCCCAGGAGGTTCATGACATCCCTTGGTAAATGTGTATACACAGGTAAACATTTCATCTAGATATGAACGTTTCGACAAATATATCGTCCTCTATACTTGGAAATATTTGTCGAAACTTTTATTTCTTGATGAAATGATTACCGAAATCTACACATTACCCATAATTACATCAACTTTTCCGAACTAAAACTCACGATAACTTGTATGTTTGGAAAATATTGAAAATGAAACGAATAAACAGTTTAAACTTGTGACTCAACTCGAAGCGACAACCTGTGGAACAGATACCAGATTTCGTAATCACTATTACGCTGTTCACCATCTTCTCAGGAATTTCCTCTTAGCCGACACAATTAAACTACACGTTCGGAGGTCAACGTTTCTGCTCATTCTCTGGAACGTAATAATACATTTTACGCTGGAAATGTTCTTTGTCATTCCGCTTGAAGAGCTCTACACTGTTCTTTATTTTTTCTATCTTCAATAGGATTTTTTAGTTTGTAGTGAGTGGAAGGTTTCACGGTTGGGATATGCGTTTTGTATACTGTAAAAAACAAAAACATTCTTTACCATTATTAGCTATGAAAGTTCATGAGTTCAGTACAAAGTAGAGACTTCGTTTGTGCGGGAAGGTTATTTGGCCCCAGATTTTTCTCCATTTAAGACACCGGCATTATAGAGGATAGGTGAGTCACAACAGAGTACTAGATATATCTTACACTATCCATATATGGCTTTTAACAGTCAAATAATTTATTTAATAATGCACTGTTTTTAGAACAACTGTTGAATTGGGCGTTGGGTTTGTCCGGACTTAGTGTGTGGTAGGCTGTTCAAGTTGGACTGACAACTGGTACCTTTGGTATTGTGCCAAAGTGTCTAGAAAACAAATAAGAAATGGTTAAATGTTCATGGATTTTACACCGAAGTACTTAGGCCCAAAAACGAATTTCTTCCAAAAAAAATCACTCTTAGAAAAGAAAAGTGCGATTTTCCTTGACATTGAAAAAGCACTTTATAATGTCTGGTATAATGAATAGATTTATGAAAAAAAACCCTGTGCCACTACAACCCGTGAACGGGGCAGGGGCTCAGTACATGGTAGAGACTATCTGATTCATAGACAACGGTTCTGCAAGGAGGTGACGTCCTAGATCACGCTCAACCACCTGATTTCCCCACTTTGGGCACACGCTACATGTAAGCCCGAGGAGTATCGTAGATCCCATAGAAGGGCGCTTCATCCGCTAACAGATCAAATAAAAGTCTGACAGCGAGTGGGATTTGAACATAGTACCTTCGGCCGGGCAATTATAATAATTTATAGAGGCTGGGTGAGCCCCAGGAGGGTCCTAGATCCTATATGATCCATCTCCGGTTGCAAACAGACTAAATAAAAGTCTTGACCGCAGCGGGATTTGAACCAAAATTTCCGGCATGGCAACTCAGTTCTACACCACTGAGCCACTCCGCTCCCCAGCCACTCCGCGACTTACCATCTGGTAAATATCATTAATTTCCCAGCGTAAATACTCGTTATCTAGTTTGGAAAAATGATCGTCCACCGTCCTAGAGAGCGCTTCAGCGTTTGGTAAATTGAAACTCGAACCATCTGGATTCATTTTATGCACATACATTCTTAGGCTATTAGATAGCAAAACCCGAGAACGTTTTGAGATGACGTTCAGTGCGAAAGGCGAGTTTCAACTTGGTAAGATTTTTCTGGATTTATTGTACAGCAGATGGTGGAACTGCAGTCAGCTAATTTAACCTCAAATACTAAAGGGACCCCACCGGACTCAGACAATAAATTTAGGAATGGGGCAAAACAACTCCTGATGACTAATCCAAAGCCTGGCGATGCTCTTTGTCCTTTATGTATCTACTTTGATAGATGAGTCCGAAACAAAAATATAACAAAGTGAGGGCTCATGATCACTGTGCCAATTGCTTTGGTCTAGGTCACTTTGTGGCAAAATGTAATTTCGGTTATTTATGAAAGATAAATAAGAAATATTTTCTCATATTATAAAAGAAAATTGGAAAATGTTCACCATTTGTAACCAGATTGAAGCAAAATTTATAATTATTTTTTAATTAATTTTTTGGGTTAAGCGTCTTTTACGTAATTCAACTCCTTTATAATCCACAAAAGAGTTGTTGAGTAACGAATATACCTTCTTATCTAATAAAGTAAATTTTTTTTTTAATTCACTGTAGATGATGTAACAGAATAGCATGCGATATTTCTTTATTATTCTAAGCGTGAAGGACCCATTAGCACAATTTACTAGTAAATTTATTATCCTTATGATACGATCTTATGAACATTATATATGATTTAGCATAGCTAGTAATTTCAGCAGAAAAATTAGAACATTTTTATTCAAAGTAGAAACATATTCAATGGTTCGACTCAAGCTGTGACACCCTCATGGGGCTCACACGGCCTCTTTAAAGTAGGTACCCTTAATAGGGGAAAACTTGACGTTTATGCGTGGTCTAAGACAAATCACCTCTCTGCACCACCGTTGTCCATGAAACAGCACAGTCTCTATCACGAATGACTCCATGGGTTGTAGTGGTATAGATTTTTAAATATTTATATCAATCCTAAAAAGGTGGAGCAAGCCCGAAAAGCTACTAGAATGCTGCATCCGGTCCTGTGGAACACAGAGATGTCTAAGAAAAATAAACGCCGCATTTACACAACCATTGTCGAATTTATCCTTACTTATTCTTCGGAAACTTGGACTATGAGCCCCCATCTGTACTCAAAGGTGCATGCGGTTGAAATGGATTTCTGGAGGAGGTGTCTCCGTGTCACCAGGCTGGATAGACTAAGAAACGAAGAGATTTGACAGAGGATGGATGTGAATATATCAACGAATGAAAGAATCGGGACACGCCGCCTAAGATGGGGCCATGTGAAGAGAATGTTGGCCGAACCAAGTGCTGGATTGGGTTCCACCAGGAAGGAGAGGACTCGGACGGCCCAGAAGCAGGTGGGTGGAGGGAGTCCAGGAATAGATGGCCGGTAAGGGTCTCCAGGAAGAGGATTGGGTGAATCGAGAGGTGTGGAGTTCTGCTCTGACAGGTTGAGGGAAGCCATGTTGGAACGCCTATAATAAAAATAATATATCAATCCTAATTTATTACAATATTTGTTATTTTATGTCCTAGTTGCTATTTTTTTTAAAAACTGTAAATAGTAAAACATAAAAAGGAATTGAAAAAAAGTATTAATTTTGTAGAAAAACGATTTGTCCTGGCCGGGATTCGAACTCGGGTCTTCCGCAACACTAGTGCGGTACTTTACCAACTAAGCTACCAGGCTCGTAACCAGGCCAGGCAAATCCATTCTCTTCACCCATCCTGTATCCCCGTGTTCTCGCAATTTTTGCGACCAAAAGAACAATAAAAAAATATAAATTGAAAAAATATATTTATTTTGAAGAGAAAAGATATTCCCCCGGCCAGGATTCGAACCCATATCATAACATATCGAACGGGAGCATATCTTTTCTCATCAAAATGAAAATATTTAAAATTAAAACTAATAAATTATAAAAAATGAAAAAAATATAGTTCATTTTTCCACCCAATCCTTATTTTAACCGTAAAACCTTATTAACTTCAAAATACATAAGGAAAACAAGTAAAAATGTGAAGAAAAGTTTATTTGAACAAAAATTATCAAAATAGTATGAAAAGTATTAATCGATTTAACAAAAAAATTATGGAAATACTATTTACAAAAATTGCAGAAAAACATGTACCAAAATTATTTAAGACTGTCATAAAAGGGTTTGTAGAGAAAGGGAATAATATTATTGTTCATGAGACAATTTAAGTTTTTTAACTTGTTTTCTGGAACGGAAATCTTCCTGGTGTAAGCACTCTGTATAAAGGAAAGGCTTTCTTGAGCATTTGATTTCCTTTTTTTAAATTTGACCTCTTTCCAATCTACATCCTTAAAACTATTTTTATACTGAAAAATATAACTCCCCTTTTCAAACCTAATTTGTTTTATTTCAGAAACCTTAAAAAAGTTTCCCTCTGTATCCTTCATAAAATTAAAGGCCATCTTGTCAGAATGTGACTTAAAATAAAAGAAATCATTATAACACATTTGTTTAACTTTTAAGGGCACACCCATCTTTTTGGCATTTCTGATTAACGAAACATATTGGTCAGGAACATAAGTAGATCCTGATCTTTTGGTCCTTTTTAAACCTCTTTTAATGACACTATGCACTGCATCATGTTATAATCATGTTGAAAATGGCAGTTGAGTGGACAACGGAGAAAACACTTCCTCTATAAATCACAACTGAACAAATGAGTCGTTATTCGGGCAAGGTAAATAAGCATGCAGGTTATAACGACCGATCTTCTCTCCAGTGGCGAATTTCGTAAGTACAATTATGTCGATTTACACACATCTAGTAAATGCTTTTATGAGCCCGCCAAGACAAAAAAGCCAATTTCACAAAATTTTGCAGTTGTGTCATTATATTCGGAGCAGCGATATATTCATAATCCTTATAATATAATATTTAAGACGTTTCATTTTCAGTCCTTTAAATTTAGTTCTCTGCATCAGAAAAATTCTTTCATATAACTTCATTAGAGTTAAAAGTCTAAAAATTCTGTGGAAAAACAATATTTAATAACATAATATATTTAATAATATAATAATGTGTCCAAATAACTAGCAACAATTTAAGTATAGATACCTCAAAGTCAGATTCATTTTAGAAGTATTCTATAAAACTCTAGGGGATCATCTATCTTCCATGGTCAATACAATATTACATTAAAACCCAAACTTTGATCCTTGAAAGACTAGATTACTTTTAAGTACTTTTGAATATTAAAAAAGAATATATATATTAAATTATGTCTCAAAATAACTATCTAAAAAACAACTCAACTTTTATTTAAAATTATATTTTTAAACAGCAAATTGTTAAATAAAATTGTTTTGTAACAAGGAAGTTTCATCAATGCTTCCGTATTGTCAACAATATAACTTCCTTGTTCTCCCCTCTTCTTTTGCATGTATTTTTAGGATAAAGAGAAGGTAGGAGGTAGGAGTATAGAGTAGATAGTATGTAAGAGTTAAATGTAGTCTCTAGGCAAAAAGTTGTAATGATAAGTCACCTAGTTAGTTCATAAGAATGTCTCTTTTATATCTCTTGTATATCCAAATTATATCTGTTAAATATCTCAATAAATATATATATTTCTTACAAGTCGTCTACCGTTTGTTAACTATGTGATGAATGGATTAAAAATATTGTTAGCGTCAATTTAATTTATTTATATTAAGTATTGTTCTGTAACATGATGCACGAGATAGCTAAGTGTGTATGGTGCTAGGCGATTGTTTTTAGTTGTCGTGACCAACCGAGGCAAATTGTGTAAGAGCATAAAATCGATCATCTGGAAACCCAATGGGCTCACCCAGCCACAGTACCTAAATTAAAGAGTGCCCCAATTTCCTACTTGCATAACCGTTGACATTGAAAGGCAACAATCCTCACCATGTACTGAACACAATACCCTTCGTTGGTTTTTATTTTATTTCTAGCTGTCCCGGCAGACGTTGTTCTGCCCTATTACCCTAAAACAAAGGGCTTCCAAATTTTCTCCAACCATTTGAATGGCAACTTCATCCATTGATGGTGCATTGAAACATCTCACATGTTTTCCTACAGGAGTTTTATCACCTCTGATTAGAATTTTATGATTATCAGATGGCATAAGATCAAGCATAGTTTTAAACAATGAAATCAATTGATTTTCTGATGAATTTTAATTTATTGTTACATTGGGTGTAAAATGAATTAAACTACTACTAAATTAAAGATAATAATATTTATTAACAAATCAAGAATAACACAATGCAATTATTTAAAACAATTAAATTATTAAAGAAATATAAATTTACAATAACAATATTCTACAGATTTATAACCTAGGCCTAAGTGTTATCTAACTACTAAAATAATATAAGATATTGCTAATACTAAATAACTTAACTATTTGCATAAATTTGTACCAGTACGATAATATTACACTATAGTTTACAACTACAAATTAACACTTACAGTTCGCTAATTAAAGTCCACCGACCGTAAGACTCTCCAAATATGACAAACTGACACACAGTTTATTACACTCACTTATCACTGCCTAGTTCACACTGCCACTGTCACTGAAGTCGACATTTTTGCTACTAACTTACTACTCATTGACCCTTGGCCGAAACAGCTGGCCTTTTATGTAGGCAAGGTTGGTCGGGTTAGGGTTTTTTTTTTAAATATTCGTATTAGTAAATAATCTCTGGGGATTATAAATATAAATATCTGAAAACTAATTTAACTTGCTATAGCCAAACTTGGCCGATTGTGATATATTAACAAGTTATTAATATAATTTATAACTTCTCTGTTCATAAAATTTAGAAAACTTTATCCTCTAGTCTTCTCTAATTCTGACAGCGATATCTTCAACCTTCAAAGAAATTAATAATTTCAGCTCCCATTTATTACTTAGATATAGGAAGTAGGTATTACAGCTTGTCACAAACTTTCCGGAACTTTTAGAGATTATTTTTCATCTCATCCATCGTCTAATATTTTATCTACAAACAAAAGTACTGAGTACCCCTGAATCATGAATAACAGTTCGCCATGAATAAAACAACATGAAATGGCAAACACTGAGTAATCATCCATCCTATAACAACAATATCTTCTTTTTAAATTCATTTATTAATATTTGCAGCTGTACTATAATAATACAAATAGTAAATATAATAATAATGATACGAAATGTCAAGTCAAGAAACTACTCACCGTTAGTATTCAAATAACAAAATAAACTTAGAAGGTCACGAGGCTATATTCTTTTCAGACGCCTCAGAGGATTGTCGGGCATCGAAGAGATGCCCTATAATTTGTGGATGAACCAATAGGTCATTAGCACATACCTCCCTCAGGAAGTTTTTCCAGTCAGTAATTGTAGTAACGGACATATTTTATTCACGTTTGCAAAATTATGTAGAAGTGTATTGTTGACACCAAGAGTATATAAATAAAAAAGATGATGTTATAGGAAGTTTGCTCCACTTAAACCGAGTCCCGCTCTCGTGCCCTTCTCGTCTACTGCGTTTCCATCTTGAATAAGGATTTTCACTAATACTGAGGTTCATTTCATGTCCCTTGGAACAGAATATTCTTTGATGTATAATACCCTGATGTTGAGGATATTTTATGCTTAACTCTTGATTTTTAACTATTTTCACCAATTCTAAGGGATTAATTTTAATGACTGAGTAAATTATATGTACTATAAGTAAACTACATGATTTTATCTTTCCTTACATTTTTATTTTTATTAGGTTATAACAGTTATCAATAAAAGTAACTGATACTAAAAGTAACTTCTAGAAAATACAAGAGGTGACTTGTCCAAGATCACGCTCAACCACCAGATTCCCCTTTTGAGTACTCTATTTTTAGAACATTTTATAGAGACGGGGTGAGCCCCAGGAAGAGTCCTAGATCCTATATGATCCATCTCCGGCAGCAAACAGACTAAGTAAAAGTCTTGCCTGCAGCGGGATTTGAACCAGGATTTCCGGCATGTCAAATCAGTTCTCTACCACTGAGCCACTCCGCTCCCCAATACGAATATTTCATAATAAAATGTTTTAAACTTGTGGGCTTGAGGAATTATTGATAATGTGTTCGGGCCAAATCGGCCACAAATAAGACATTAAGATCTTTACGGATGTCTTTATTCATAACAAAGTAAGCAGCAAGGAGGATTTTACGAAGGATTTTGTATACGAGAGGGATTCAATGGCTTAGTGGAGCCCTAAAGCTGTACTCCGTAAATCCAAACATGTCTTATAGTTGATGAGTCTTTTATAATTAATCGGGTACTTAGAGCTAACCACCAATTACTTTTTTTTTTACTTTATAGCCGTTCCGACAAAGGTTCCCTCAACCTACCGGAGCAGAGCTTCCTCCAATCCTCTCCTTACAGACCTCGACCAGCCATCTTTTCCTAGACTCTCTCCATTCACCTGCTTCTGGGCCGTCCGCATCCTCTACTCCCTGGTGGGCCCCATCCAGGAGTCGGTTTTCGTTTGAATTCTCTCCACATGGCCTTACCATCTTAGGCAGCGTACCCCGATCCACATAAGTCCTTTGTAAAATTTCTTCGTTTCTTACTTTATCCAGCTTCCAGACCCGGAGACACCTCAAAAAATCCATCTCAACCGCCTGCACCTTTGAATACAGACGGGGAGTCGTAGTCCAGGTTTCCGAGGAATATGTCAGGATGGTATCCACTATGGATGTGAAAATGCGGTTTTTATTATCTTTAGATATCTCTGTATTCCAGAGGACCGGATGCAGCTTTGGGGTAGCCATTTGGGCTATAAGAACAATACAAATTGAGAAAAAACTCAAAAATAGAAAATCCCGAAAATTAAAGGCTTAAATTTCTAAACCAATTAAAAATTGAAATGTCTGAAAAATACCTGAATTGACGAAAGTTTTATCCAGTATTTTAAAGGCTTGATTTGTTTTTGGATTTTTTTCCGATCTCATTCTTATTCACCATATCCATTTTTCTATATCTAATATTAAAAGCAATCACTTTTCTAGGAATAATAATCTATTGTGCACCTACTGCTAACCCTTTTCTTGGTAATGTATCAGTGGAGATACATCAGAATTGTTATCTAGACATCCTTGGATCATAAGAGTTATGTGGTATGAATATAATTTTTTTACTTTATTTTACTTGTTATTGATGTATTAATTTTTAAATATTTTCATTTGAAAAGAAAAGATATGTCCAGGACCGGGATTCGAACCCGGGTCCCCCAGGTCAATAGCCTGGAGCTGTGATTGAGCTTTCCTGGTTGGCCTCTCGGGCATAGACATATCCTTTCTTTTCACTGATCCAATGTTCCCGCGTTCTCGCAATTTGCGATGTATACGAGGGGAAGAATGTTCTTTGAACATTATTTGCAACTGTATTAAAATAATACAAGTATATATAATGATTGGTACATATTGGCATGAAAGGCAAGTAGAGAAACTACCCAGTGGCAGTACTCAAATAATAAGTTAAACAAAGGTCAATAGGCCATCTTCTCTTCAGAGGCCTCGGAGGATTATTAGGAATTGAAGAGGTTGCGAGGTTTGAAACTAGTGGGTTTGAGTGGGAATAAAGTTTATCATGACAAGATTGTTATCAGATTCGGGCCAAAACAGCAACAAATGGGACATTAAGGTCATTATGGATTACTTTGTTCGTAACAAAGAAAGGAGCATTGAGGATTTTACGAAGGATTTTGGATTGTAAGGATTGAATACGAGAGGAATTCGATGGCTTAGTGGAACCCCAAAGCTCTATTCCGTAAGTCCAGATCGGTCTAATGATTGTCATGTATATGAGTCTTAAATTATTACATTAAAATAAAAAATATTATAAAGAAATATTGGGGTTATAAAACTATTGTAGTATATATGAACTAATGATATATCAATCTAACAAAGTAACAAAAAAAATGTACCATTACCACCCAAGAAGGGTCATGGGTCTTAGGTAAGAATCGTATTGTTAACAAACTCATGAATTTTCAGGCGTTTATTACATCTCACACAATTTTATGAATTCATTATTTTATACAGTCCTTGATAGCAACATAGAAAGATAAATGAATTTCTTACCCTTTTAGTGTAATATATATTTTATGAAAAGATAGAGAAAGATTTAAAAAATACACGAATTCCTTTTAATCACAATTAGTACAACAACTCTAAGGCGCTACAACTCGGTGACGAGTCCTCACCTCCTCCACCATCTTCTCCTAGTCGACTGTTTTTCGCAGTCTTCATTCAGCTCCTGACTCCCAGGATATCCCTCGCGTCTCTCTCCACACCATCCTACCACCTCAGCTCGGTCTCCCCTTCTCGTCCAGTAAAGAGGCTCTTTCAAAGCCTTTTTAGGAATGGCCTCATCTTCCATTCATGCCCATCGACGTCATCGCGACATGACCAGCCCATCGAAGTCTTCTAATTTTTAAGGAGTAAACAATATGCTTCGTTGTACATTGAGTTGACTTCGTTGTATGTTCTCCTTCACCAGTTTCCATCTAGATAAACTCCACTGAAGATTCTTGGGGATTATGCTTTAGTATTCAAAGACTAGGAGATTAAGCTCAATCAGCTTGGTCACTGTCCATGTCTCCGATCCACACAACAAAACTGGGCAGATTAATGTTTTTAGAGATGGAGTTTGGTCTGCCGTGATAGAAGGCATCGGGAGAATTCCTTGCTTGGACAAAAGTAGCACCTGTTAGCCATCCATAATGTTTTCTTTACCTCGACCTCAGGTACATTATCCTCAGTCACTATTGAACCCTAATTGGTGAATTGGGAAACTTTCTCAAGTCTAAAGGGTCATATCGTCTCGCCAGGTCGGGGGACATCCCCCGTGACCATGAGCTTAGACTTCCCTCATTCACCTGATTCAGCAGGGCTGGGAAAACCTCTGACGGAATCCAATGACCGACCTACGATGTCCACATCATCTGCATATGCCAAGAGCTGGACCATCTGAGTGAAAACTTTCTTTTTTTCTTATTCATTAGATATCTCTTCTACCTTGCGGTGTAGAGATTTTGCGTAAGGAGCGCCACCTGTCTCTGCCAAGGGTTGCTCTCCTGGCTGTCGCCCATCCAATCCCTTTTTCTTAAAGGATATTTTGTAGGTTATTCTTCCAGGTCCCTCTCGGCCTTCCCCTGGGTCTTTTTCCTGTTGGTTTAACCTCCATAACTTCTTTGCTGCCCGGCAGTCATCCATCCTCAATACATGTCCGAACCATATAATTCATACGAGTACAATTCATGAAATTGTATTGTATATTCCAATTATTTCAAATTCGTTCCTTTTTAAGCGAATTATAGTTCGAAAAATATTAATGCAAGTTTAATTTAATGACTCAAAATTTAGTTTAAATTATGATAAAAAAATCATGGATTCCCAAAAAAAATAAACACATAATTATACGCATGCAGTGCTGTCCTAAATATACAGAGTTTGAATTCTTTTAAATTTTTAATTAGCTAAAATAAACATATTTTGCGAGCTTGGCCTACTTTTCTTCTTATACATACGAGTATAAATATATAACTTTTATTTTTTGTATAAAGAACGAAATTCTAACAAATCTTTTTAAAAAAAAAAAAAAAACCTGTACCACTACAACCCATGAAGGGTCTGGGGTTCAGTACATGGTAGAGACTGTACTGTTTCATGGACAACGGTTCTGCAAGGAGGTGACTTGTTCTAGGTCACGCTCGACCGCCAGATTTTTTCCCCTTATTTTGGGTACCCTATTTTTATAATATTTTATAGAGGCTGGGTGGGCCCCAAGAGGGCCCTAGATCCTATATGATCCATTCCCGCTGCAAACAGACTAAATCAAAATCATGGCCTGCAGCGGGAATTGAACCAGGATTTCCGGCATGGTAACTCAGTACTCTACCAGTGAGCCACTCCTCTCCCGATGAAGCACCAAGGTCGAAATTAATTATTTCCATACTATTAAGAGGGAAAGTTTAGCCAGTATCTGAACATGATATACACAATACATTTCGACCCGAATTCACTAAATGTATTTACAGCATTGATTTAGAAAGGTAGACATCTAACTTAAAATAATCATACAATGTATAACAGATAATCATTATATAAATAATGTAATCTTAATTTTGTTAATTGTAACAGTATATAAGTGACCATGTCTTATGTGTATAAGTTAGAATTATCACAATTGTTTGTTAATCCTTATTGTAAAAATGAATTTAAAAGGCAGATAGTATACTCAAGTATGAACTGTGTCAATAAATAAACGATCCTTTCAAAGGGTTATTTTGAAAAGAAAAAAATGAAAGAAAAAAAAATTCCCTCTATTAATTTTTTTTTTTTACTAGTTAGTCATGAGTTATTTTCAAAGTAAACATTTAGTAGTAATGAAACGATTTATCTCATTGTGTGTGCACTGTGTTACTAAACTGAAAAGCCCGGGTTTGAAAATGGCAAATAATTTATTAATTCTTTTAACCGCATTTGATCGACCAAACATAATTGCAAATCCTACGAAGACCCACCAACCCACTGTATAGTGGATACCCATAATTGGGGAGGAGCTTGAGATTTAGACCCAATCATCTTCCTGCAAAATCGTTAGCTCGAAACAGTATACCATTTGCTGAACCCGAGAAGCCTCGTGGGCTATAATAGACTAGTTATCTATTCATGTTAAAAGAATAAATGGAGCTTTAAATTTGGCTATACTAAAAGAAAAATATAAAATAATTTAATATTAACCATCATTCCAAATCATATAAAAAATAATGGGTTTCATACAACCCGTGAACGGGTCTTGTGTTCAGTACATGGTAGAGATTTCACTGTTTCATGGACAACGTTTCTGCAAGGTGACAAGAGGTCATAGATCCTATATGATCCATCTCCGGCTGCAAACAGAAATTTCTTATTAATTAATACTTATATGCATTTTAAACATAATCAGAAGTAAAAAGTAAACAAAATTATATAATTATAATGCAATAGGAAAAATTCTAAAAAGCATAGCCCTAAGTCTCTAAAATACTGGCAAAAACTAACTAGTATTTCTAAATATTTTTGTTTTGAAGAGAAAAGATTTGTCCTGGCCGGGATTCGAACCTGGGTCGTCTGCGTCTCCGTTGCAGTGCTCTAAACCACTGAGCTACCAGGGATCGTATCCAAGTTAGACAAATCCATTCTCTTCACCGGTCCTATATCCCCTGTTCTCGCAATTTTTGCGATGCATACACGGGAAAGAATGTTCATTGAACATTATTTTAATTAGGTTCTTGTTGACATACGTCAGTATATTATTTATAATTTATTTTTACTAATTGTTATTTTTATGATAACTATTTTTAAATATTTTTATTTTGAAGATTTGCCCTAACCAGCGTTTCGCCATTTCAGGCACGATCAAGACATAATCCGGGTCTTTTATACTTGAGAACTGCCAGTTAATTTTTAGTAACTGAATAAATCATATGAAATTTATCATGAATATGTCTGAATAGGTTAGTATGCACTATTTTCTACATTAGTAATTTAATAATAACAATAATAATAAATTATTTATTTATTCTGGGACAAGCCCCTTTAGAATAACAATACAGGTTTCTATACATTAACTGGTTTCTTTACATACATTATAATTTTTTTCTCATAAATTCTTTCTCGTTTATTACTTAATTAATACAATTAAATTAACAAATGAGAAAAATTGCGAATTACCTCCAGTGATAACATTTAAAGAATGAAGGAAAAAACAGAATACAAGAAATAAAAAATAACATATAAATAAGATTACAATAAATATATAGAGAAAAAAAAGATAACTGCATATGTATGCAAATTGTACAATGTCAAGAAGAGTAAAACAAGGCAAACAATGAAACAAGAATACAAATAATATCAACTAAAATAACTTGTTTTTAAAAATATCTAACTGGATTAGTGAAGCGTCAATGATATAAATAAAACGCACTTACATATGAATAAAAACACAGGATAAGGAAAGCTTTATCAAAAGGAGTTGTTCGGTGGGAATTTGTGGGAAATAGTGGACCGAGATTTTGAATTAAAGATCGGAAATGTATGATGGTTGGCGGGATTGGATAACTTGGTAAAGAAAGGTAGCTAGGATTTAGGATATGGAATTATTATAACTGTTTACCCAAAGCAAAGAAAAATAAAGATGGCGCGTTATCCCCAAGACATGAAAATGCGAAGGAGGGGATGAAATGAATGAATATGTACAAAAAAGATGTGGTTCTGTTAAACAGACGATTCTGTCGAGATTAAGAGGGTTTATGTTAGAATACATGGTGTGAGGGAGCAAGATTGCCTCTGATTAAGGCCTTTTTATTTATAAATTCTTGGTGTTTAGGCCAGATGAAGTAACCTTATAAAATAATAGGATGTAAATAGTTGGGGGTGCAGTCAAGAAAACACAGCAAATAAGTGAAACTTATTGTATTTTATATGTGCCGACGTTTCGACCTACTGTGTAGGTCATCTTCAGGCCAATAGGAGTGGCTGCTCGGTGCAGAAGGTAACTGACCAATAAAAGGTAACTGACCTTATAAAATATTATTTGTTTTAATCATAAAAATTAACTAATTTTTTTCGTAAAAGAAAGAACATTTTTTAAACTTATTTTTCACATTATTATTTTAATATTATAATTTAAGACTCATAAACATGACAATCATTAGACCGATACGGACTTACGAAGTAGTGCTTTAGGGCTTCACTAAGCCATCAAATTCATATCGTATTCAATCCTTACAATCCAAAATCCTTCGTAAAATCCTCAATGCTCCTTACTTTGTTACGAACAAAGTAATCGATAATGACCTTAATGTCCCATTTGTTGCTGATTTGACCTGAATCCGATATCAATCTTTTCATGACAAACTTCATTTCCATTCAAACCCACTAGTTTCAAACCTCGCAACCTCTTCAATTCCTGATAATCCTCCAAGGCGTCTGAAAAGAAGATGCCCTCGTGACCTTCTAAGTTGAACTTTCATTTGTGTACTACCACTGGGTAGAGTCTCTATTTGTGTTTATTCCAGGACACGATTATCTTTGATTATATTTACTTGATGTATTCAGAATACAGTTGTAAATTTTAATAAATACATTAAAAAAAATACATATATAATAATTTAAACGTTTTATTTCATAATTGTTTAGAATAATTTAATATAAAAGGTAATTTTATTTGTTTAGTTATAAGTATAATATTTGTCATTAGTTTGAAAACATATGTTATAAAAGTGAAGAGAGAAAAACAAAAGGAAGCCTATCGGCTTTGTTCGCTCCGGCTATAACAAGATGGACTGTGTTAGCACGAACCTCTTGACCTGCACATCGCAAGCTATAATTCAGAGTTGTTTTTTGTGTTTTTTTTCCACATGCAATGATAAATAAATAAACATAAGCAATGTAACAGAACAACAAAAATTGAAACAAACACTAACATACGAAATACATAAATGCTAATATACAAAAGCATACATATCGAAAACATATACTTGCACATATCTTATGGCAAACTTTAAATGTGCACCCAGTAATTAACAACACATTTCAAATATGCATTAACATGTTAAAAAAAAACAAAAGCAGAACAGTCATTTGTTGTGAAAGCATTTTTCTGTTAAATCATTAGTTATGAGCAAATAAGTGGTAAATCTTAAGTTATAATCAAATATAAACATAAAAAATTAACCAGATGTTGTTGCCATAAATTGCCTCCACATTTGTAATTATATGTTAGTTTATAGTGATTAATGTTAAGCAATCTAGGTGATAATAGACGTTACTAAAAAGTAAACTGGCAGTCTTAAAGTAGAAAGACCCCATAAACCAACAAAAAAAAATCAGCTCATCTCACATCAACAGCTCTAACAAACATATCAAATATAGACAACATTGAACTACTCTTTCAACAAACTTGTTTGCTGTAATATGATGATAACACCTTGTAAAACCTTCTACATTGTTCATGTTTCGTTGCTAATATCTTTATAGATCTTAGTATTCTATAGTTGAGGGAATTGAAAGTAAATGTATCCGTTAGAGAGGAAATATCATTCCAGCTTCATATCAATAGAGCGTCGATTATTGGGAACAATCAGAAGTCCCAGTCAACTCCAGGTCCAGGAATCAGTCATCGAAACTATACCATTTCCAAATCAATTGTCCCAATATTAATTGCACAAACTTTGGATTGAAAATAGTGAATAGTCCATCGTACCACACTATTTTACTATTTCATTGTCAGTTGTAATATCCCTAGACGAGATATAATAGACGAGATAATTTTATGATAATCGAAAACTCGTTTCTTGGTAACAGCCCGAAGCCGAAGGCTTCCTCAAGGAAGGAACGAGCTTGAGAAATTTGTCATAAAGTTATGAGGCATTTGTCAATGCCCGAGGGATATTTGGCGGAAAATGATTTCGTTGGAATGTTCCTTCTTCGCCCGCTCCACCACAGTGTGGAACTCAATCCATTCTAACATCCGTCATACTCCTTCACTATCCTGAATTAAATCCTAGCTTTTCCAACATCTCCTGGCTTCCCAAAAAGATACTCTCTAAGCAGGTTAACCATTTGCTTAGAATGAAATGTATTGAATAATTTATTTTGTTATTTAGGTGTCTTAATTTTGTTTTTAAGGAAATGTACATCAAGCAAAAAAACTATTACTGGTATTTTAAGATGATTGTTGTTTCGATGAATGCTTTCACAATTTTTTTTATTTTTGTTTAGCTTAACGTACGATATTAAAGAACTAGAATTAATATCAATATATTACGATATTTATTAATGGATTATATATTTTTTTAAGTCAGAATAAAAAATAAACATAATTACGTTAAATATTTTGTAAATTATAGAAACAACGCTTTTATTTTCATTATTATCATGTTATTAGATAATGGCAGGGCTATCCAGACATTACAATATAGGAATGATTTTTTATAAATATTTCTATTATAAAATCACATTTTTTTTATTTGGTTTTAGAAAATAAATATATCCAATTAGTTTTTATTTGTCTTACATATAAGTAAGACAATTAGTTATTTGTAAGACAAGTAATATATGCATATACGTAAGTATATCTACTTGTACTTATGTGTAGGTAGATCATTTATATGTACTTAGGGAAGCGCTAAGTGTCTCAGTGGTAGAGCGCTTAGTTGCCATGCGGAAGGTCCTGGGTTCAAATCTCGTTCGTTAACGGCCGGAAATAAATCCTATAGGATCTAGACCCTCCTGGGGCTTACCCAGTTTCTATAAAGTGGGTATCAAAAATCAATCTTGAGGTTTTTGTTCTTTTATTCGTATGTATTTAAATTAAAATATTTTTAAATTAATGTCTTATAATAATTTAAATAAATGTCCAGAATGCCATAACATGTACGTTGACATTAGAGACAGCATATTTGATTTCAGCGGAAGTTACCCCCTATTAGAATAGAATTGAAAAGTAACTTTATTCTAGGACTAAGTCCCTTTAGATTAACAAACATGGACAGAAATAAAAAGATAATATATATCTGACCAGAAGGCTACATGATACAAATCATAAATTGTATAAAAAGTGCAGAAAGCAATACTAAAAAATAATATAAACAAATAATAATAAGTAAATAAACAATACGAATCCTGACAAGATGATTAAGCAATTAAAGAAAATAGATAAATGAATAACAACTATTGAATGCATGAGTTAGCAAGTAAGACCTTCTGTACTTGATGTACATTTTCTTAAAAACAACATTAAGACACCTAAATAACACAATGAGTTATTCAATACATTACATTCTAAGCAAATGACTAACCTGCTTAGAGATCATCCTTTTGGGAAGCTAGGAGATTTTGGAAAAGGAAAGATTTAAATGACGATAGTGAGGGAGCATGACGAATGTTGAGAGGGATTGAGTTCCACACTGTGGTGGAGCGGGCGAGGAAGGAACGTTCGAATCCGTTGGTTCTGTGGGACCGACTATAGAGATCAGAAAGGCGAGATCTTGTTTTAGGGTGCTGGACTGAGGATTTGAATTGGAGGAGACTGTAGATATATGAAGGGTGTTAATGGATTGATATAATTGAGAGTTAATGGATTGATATAAGAATGAAACGAGGAAATATTGTCTTCGGAAGGGAGGGATGGGCCACTTTAACTCATCATAAAGGTGGGATGCGCGATCGCATCGGAGTACCAGGGAAAAATCATTAGAGAGCAATTCATTACACAGGCCAACAAAAAAATTTTTTTGAAAACTTTTTTATCTTTAATAGTTAATCATTATAGATTTTTATGTGCTGAATCTAAACCTGGCCTTAGTTTTTTTGTATCGCCCATTGATTTATCAATACACTAAATCAACTTCTTGTTCAAAAAACTTGGAAAATTGTTGCTCTCTCTTCTTGTACACGTTGCTGGAACCAACCGCCAACAAGTTCTTTTCTTTTAGCCTAGAGCCAAGCAATTCAGCTTCCTTTCTTTAAGCCAAGATCCCTAACCAAGTCGTTAAGCTCGATTTGAGTAAACAGTTTAGGCTCTGTGAAATATTGGAATTCTTCATCATCTTGTTCATCTAACTCCGATTGTACATCAGAAAATACTTCCGTTGGAATATAATTTAAATCATCTGGTGGCTCAGGGACCGGTAAATCTACACCGTGCCCTATTGGTCGGAAGGTTAGGTTAGCTTATTACCTTCTTGTTTTTTGAGTTATGACCAGTAATATCGACACTGCAAATGTAGCAGTCATCGGAATGATTTCTTGGCTCCTTCCATATCATAGGAACTGAATATTTAAAGGTTTTTCTCTCCTTTTTCGACAATTTTCTTAGATCTTCGATACATACATAACATACCTTATGCGGGGCTCAAGATTTATCCTGATCACCAAGTATAGTTCCAAAGTATGATAGAAAACCGTTTTGACAACGTCTGTAATGTTTCTTTGGTGTTTTTTAATCGCAAACTCACCACAAATATAACAAAAACTGTCAGCAGTTTTTACAACAGCGATTAGACATTGTACTGAGCACATGTACAGGAAACGTGAAAGTGAGGTCGGGTTGACAGTAAACAAAACATCAGCTGTTAACAGAAAAAAGAATCAACCTTTTTGGCCAGCAAATATGTTTCAGCAGTGGTGCCAACTTCAACCACGCCAATAGACCTAGTTTTTCAGTTATTTATTTTAAATATTAAAGCTGTTCAATTCTTTAAAAATCTCTTAATTCAATTAATTTAACTATAAAATGTGAAGAAATTGTGGGTGATAGAGCTTTTTTAATATCATATTTGGATTCAGCACCCTAAAAACTACAGGAATAAGGTATTTTCAGTACAAAAGTTTTTTCATCGTTGGCCTGTGTTATTCGCTTTAATCTGTCTTCAAGCATTTTAGAAAGGCCTCCGTACACCACGCTATAGTAGTTTAAGTGGGAGAAGATGAGAGGTGATACGAAGAGCTTACTGGACATGATTGTGTAAGGAGATGTCGAGAACGATGGAATAACTTCAGGGAAATAATTGACCGTCGCCATATTTAGGCGATATGGGATTTTAAGGAAAGGTTTTGGTCAACAGCAATGCCAAGGTTATTAGGAGGTAACACAAACAAAAATTATAAATTTAATGTTTGTAGATCACTAAGGCAAACGTTTGTTCTGTCCATATTGACACAAGCAGATGAGATGGCGGGTTCGCGGTCCAGCAGTTGTCCCAAGGGATTTTAAAAAGAGTAAAAAATCCTTATATATGCCTTTTTTCTAAGGAGAAGTAAATTGGTGGTCCCTAGGCTGTGCCAGCTCAGGCACTAGTTAAAGATCCTTATCCTAATTATACCTGGATAGGCAAAATTTATTAATCCTGCTGTAGCATCGACCGATTAGCCATAGCAGCATGAAGTGACGTTAAATAAACAAACAAACACAAGAAAATGTATTATTAATTTAGTCAATCGGTAGTAGTTGCTTAATTTAAATAATAATGCACTAGATATGCAGGACAAATCTTTTCTCTTCAAAATAAAAATTATATTATCAATTTAATATACTTTTCAAAGTATCCACTGTTTAATTGAATGTTTGGAAGTTGGTATTTTCATAATTCAAGTTGGTGTGATTGAAGTATAAAGCAATAATGATTCTGTTTTAAAAAAATGTAAAAAATAAATAAATAATAATAATCCTAAAGGGTATTATCGATAGGTTATTAATCATTCATCAAGTAATCGATTCCTCTGCGCGGAACAGATTTGATGATATGTTTACCCAGATGGGATGGTTCGTGTGGAATCTCAACTCCACCTCCAAACACCCTAACAGAATCTTCCTCATTAAATATTCCAATAATTCAAATACGGAAGGAATTTTAAATGTAACCAACACTGCCAAGTATATGTATTCATTGCAAATTGTTAGCAAGGTCTTCTGCATCTCTAGCGCGTTACTATACCAACTAAGCTATCAGGCTCGTAACCAGGCCAGACAAATCCATTCTCTTCACCGACCCTATATCCTCCGTACTCGCAATTTTTGCGATGTATATGTGGGGAAGAATGTTCATTGAACATTACTTTAAATAAGATCTGGTTGACGTACGTCAATTTTATATTTTATTTTAGTCAATATGTATATTTAATTTTTATTTAGAGATGCGGAAAACCCGGGTTCGAATCCCGACCATCTGTTCTCTTCAAAATAAAATAAAATCGCAATAAAATAAATTATGTATATAAAATTGACGTACGTAAACCAGATCCCTAAACCTAATATAACATCGTAAAAATTGCGAGTACGGGGGATATAGGATCAGTGAAGAGAATGGATTTGCCTGGTCTGGTTACGAGCCTGGTAGCTTAGTTGGTAGAGTACCGCGCTAGAGATGCGGAAGACCCGGGTTCGAATCCCGGCCAATACAAATCTTTTCTCTTCAAAATAAAAATATTTAAATAATCACAATAAAATAAATTGTATATATATATATATAATTGACGTACGTCAACCAGATCCTAATTAAAGTAATGTTCAATGAACGTTCTTCCTAATATAACATCGCAAAAATTGTGAGTACGGGGGATATAGCATCAGTGAAGAGAAAATGGATTTGCCTGGTCTGGTTACGAGCTGGTAGCTTAGTTGGTAGAGTACCGCGCTAGAGATGCGGAAGACCCGGGATCGAATCCCGGCCAGGACAAAACTTTTCTCTTCAACATAAAAATATTTAAATAATCACAATAAAATAAAAATTAAAAATATGTATTATATAGTTTATATTTTAATATAATTTAAAATATAACCATCACTAGAGTTTGGTCCTTCGTTTTTCACTTTTGTATTATAAACTGAAATTACACTTCTGTTGGATTGGGAATATGAAATAATGAATAAAAATTGAAAATAAACTTTAAAATCTTCATTGTAATTTAAAATGAGTAGACAAAAAAAAAATCAAAACTATAAAAATGTACACCCAAATGAAGCTTTATTAGTTGTATTTATAAGAAAAAAGAAAAATAATAAATGAATAAAATAAATTAGATCTATTCAAGATCATTAATCTGAACTGACTAGTGATCTGCATTAAGCAACCTATTTGTTATATGCTGAATAAGGCTTAGAGAACCCAAAGGCTCGATACCAATCTCTGCTTATATAATTCAGTCCACGGACCATTGCCCAAACCCAAATCCGTAAGATCATTCTTAACGCAATCTTCCCTCCTACGCCTCGGTCTAGTCCTCAGGCGCTTCCCAAGTCGGAACGGCGCTTATTAGCATCCTAGGAATTCGGATGATCTTAAGAACTTATTTGTAATATATTACATTATTGACATTTACAGTAAAATACCTTTCTTTAAATAAGAAATCGTTTCTGTTTGAGTTTTCAAATATATCTCTTACTAGTGACCCGACTTTGCACAGGTATAGAGGTATATTATGCCTACATAATTTGTCTGTCTAATGTATTTTTATTAAGTAGGTATTATAAAAATAAAAACAAAACTAAATATTTCATTACATACGAATTTATTTTCATACGCGTTAGAAGGGATTAGGAAGCGTCATCGCTGAAACCTCCAAGGCGGCTATACTTATTCCTACACTTCCAACAATTATCGTTATATTCTAACCCATTTAAACAACACATCGACAAATTGTATACCTAAACCTTCCTGGTGAATCACTCTATTTATTGGTGAAAACCGCATGAAAATCCGTGCTTTAATTATTGAGTTTACCGCGAACAGACAGACAGACGCGGCTGAGTACTTTGTTTTATGGTATGTATAGATAGATAAGAGTTTTAGGCGGCATCTTCAATAAAACCTCCCAGGCGGCTATACTTTTTCCTACATTTCCGACAATTATCGTTATATTTCAACCCATTTACGGAAAACCTTTACAAATTATATACATAAACCTTCCTGGCGAATCACACTATCTATACGTGTCAACCACATGAAAATCCGTAGTTATTGAGTTTATCGCGAACATACTGACAGATGCGGCTGAGGACTTTGTTTTATAATAAGTATAGATTTTTCTGACAAATACAGATGAAAACAAATAGGTTGAAATCACCAAAGAGCTCTTTATTATACTTCTGCTAAAAAAGTAAATACAATAGACAATTATGTTTCTCGTAGTAAAAAGAAAAGATTTTCTTCTCCTGAAACAATATTATCTAAACCCTAAAAGAAATTTTAAGTTATACATTAATAGAGCATTTTTTTATAGCTAAGAGATGATATTCTTAATAAAAAAAACTGTACCCACTATCACCCATTTGGATTAGTACATGATAGAGGCTGCTGTGCTGACAAATATAAATTCTAAACCGCGTATATTTAGACAGAAATGTCTCGAGAGAAAATATTTGCTTTGCCAAATCCAGCTTCGACGTGAATAAACAAAAAACACTAACGCCCCATTGTTCCACATGTCTTCATATTTAATATAATATCAATATAGATTTAATTTATTATATTTTATTTTTATTTATTAATTTATTTATTTAGTATATTTTTGTTCTATGAATTTGGTTATCTTTGGACCGCACATAACTCAAGACTTATGTATCTTTTTCTTTTTCTCTCCAAAGGTTCGTCTCTGATAATTTGTCCACACTCTATTCGGTCGAGGGTTAGGCTTGTCTTCTTCATAAGTTGCGTTTTCTATCAGTAGCCTGAAGCGGTTCTGGTCACATATCATTTCTCCTGTAACACCGACAGTTGGCATCTTCTTTCACTGATTCTATGAAATGAGGCTTCCCAGGTGACTAAAAATACCAAGATGACTGTTTTCAAGTCTACCTTTGTTCCGATCTTGACGTACTCCTCAGAGTCATGGACTCTAACTACCAACCTCAAGGCTTGTGGCTACCGAAGTGAGGTTTCTTAGGAAGGTGGAAGGGAAGACCAGAAGAGATCGAGTGCGTAACAAAACAATGACACATCTCGAGACAGTTCCAGTCACTGAAATAATAGAAGGGGACTGGCTCAGATGGTTTGGACATCTGTTACGAATGGAGCCAAGCCGCACAGCAAAATGTGCATACAATGCAAGAGTAGAGGGCAAGAGAGAGAGAGAGAGAGAGAGAGGAAGAGGAAGACCAAGACTGAAGTGGGAAGACGGAGTGAAGGAGGCTTTCAGGAAAATGGGAATGGGTTGGAATAGAAGAAGTGTTCTGGTACAGAACAGAGACAACTGGGTTAAGCTCTATAAATGATCTCCTCACACTGCTTTATTGGTAGGCGAAGATAAAAGATTATGATGATGATGATGATCTTCTTTCACTGCTTCTATCCACCCTTCTGTTTTCTTCAAATTATTAATGTAATTAAAAATCTTTGTAATTCGTGTTTCTACCAGCCTTTTTTAAATGTACATATAGTTTTAGCCATATCTTCCTCATTGTAGGCAACTCAGACAGACTGAGAGTAGGAGTGATGGCTCTACCCCGTTGATATCAATACCTAAGGTTTGGCTCATGAATGGTTTGCTTAGGGAAAATAAACATAGGTTCTCATGCGCCTGCTGACCACAAATAGCCATATTCCTTGCATCTAAGCCAATTTAACACTGTCCTTGAACACGAGTGTATTTCGGCGGGGAGGAGACTGGTGAATCGGCAACAAAAGGCCTGCCACTGCACCATGGTTCCTCCCTCAAGGCACTCTAAGCACAATACGTCTGCAAGATATTCCGCCAACTGAAAAAAATTGTAAATATATATATATATATATAAAATATATATATAATATATTTATAATAAGTAAATATTATATAATATAATATTTAGTAAATATTTATATATATATAAAAGGACCATGGAGGACAATGGACCTCCAAGAAAAGTTTTTAGCTAATGACATGAATTTAAAAAAAAAGAGAAAAAAGATGACGTGTAACTCTTCTGAGATGAAGGAAGTTCTTGATGGATTGTAAATGACAAATTAGTCGAAACGTATCCGCTAAATAAAGTTATATGCCAAAAAAACCGACTGGAAATAGGTTTTCATTAAGTGAACGAATTATTTGAATAATAAGCTTAAAGAGGCTTAAAAATTGAGCTGACACGTGCGTGCCTCCATGAACATATTATGCCGTTGAACCTTTTGTTAGTCCATTTTCCTTTCAGAGTTGGTTCTTTGTTAATATTATTTGAGATCATCTTTGTCGCATATACTGAACATCAAAAAGACTTAATATTTCAAAATCAGAAAAGCATATTCCAATTGAATTCCTTCAGTGTGTTGTGAACTTTAATATTATCTTCACACAATATTATAAGAAGGGAAGTGAATGATTTTGTATACAGTAATCCATTGTTGTATCGATACAATACTTACTAAATATAAGATAACGATAAAGCGATATGCGATGTTACTTAACAAAAGAAATTCTTTCCTTTTATAATTCAGGAAAGAATATGTAAATTTTATTTTTATTATTTTTCTTAAAGAAGGTTCTCTGTTATAAGCCCGATAAATAATTTTATTTATCCATATGGGCATTATCTAGTGTTGGGTGTCTATCGCTAAGTTGTAAACTCCGATGGTCTCGAAGCTCATCTCTGCAAACTATCAGGTCGTCCTTTGTACATCGATGAAATAACTGATAGAGCATTTTTAATCTGGGTCGATTGGCTGATGGAATCTGATTACAACCTCCAAGTTGTTATTTCTATTTTTAAAACCAACAACTTCTGAATTACTACCTTATCGCACTTAAACAGTGATCAGAAGTCTACTAGTATTAAATCTTTAATTTTTGTTTCTAGTAGAACCTCCTAATAGTGATAAACTCTTGATTGAGTCAAATATTGCGTCTTTAATGCCTAATGTCTCCAACGAATGTGGATAAGAATGTGGCAAAACAGTTATTTCTTTTATAATTATTATAATCTTAAAATATTTTATTTTGAAGAGAAAAGATATGTACAGGACCGGGATTCGAACCCGGGTCTCTCATGTTTCCGTCATGGTACTCTGCCACTTGAGCTATCCTGGCTCGCACATCGGTCAACATAATAATAATAATGATAATAATTTTCTCTTCAAAATAAAATATTTAAAGTTTACAATAATTATAAAAAAATAAAATAAATTATGAATAATATGAGAAAAGGTATGTCCAGGACCGGGATTCGAACCCGGGCCTCCCATGTTTCCGTCATGGTACTCTGCCACTTGAGCTATTCTGGCTCGCATATCGGTCAACATAATAATAATTTTCTCTTCAAAATATAATATTTAAAGATTATAATAATTATAAAAATTTAATTATAAATGATATAATGGCGTAAGTCAACAAGATCATAATTAAAGAAATGTTCAATTAGCATTCTTCCCTTGTATACATCGCAAATTTTGCCCCCGGCCGTTATGATATGATATGGGCTCGAATCCCGGTGGGGGCCATATCTTTTCTCTTCAAAATAAATATATTTTTTCAATTTATATTTATTTATTGTTCTTTTGGTCGCAAAAATTGCGAGAACACGGGGATATAGGATCAGTGAAGAGAATGGATTTGTCTGACCGATATGCGAGCCAGGATAGCACCAGGATAGCTCTTTTCTCTTCAAAATAAAATATTTAAAGTTTACAATAATTATAAAAAAATAAAATAAATTATGAATAATATGAGAAAAGGTATGTCCAGGACCGGGATTCGAACCCGGGTCTCCCATGTTTCCGTCATGGTACTCTGCCACTTGAGCTATCCTGGCTCGCATATCGGTCAGACAAATCCATTCTCTTCACTGATCCTATATCCCCGTGTTCTCGCAATTTGCGATGTATACAAGGGGAAGAATGTTAATTGAACATTTTTTTAATTAGGATCTTGTTGACTTCTGTCATTATATCATTTATAATTCATTTTTTATAATTATTATAATCTTTAAATATTTTATTTTGAAGAGAAAATTATTATTATTATGTTGACCGATATGCGAGCCAGGATAGCTCAAGTGGCAAAGTACCATGACGGAAACATGGGAGACCCGGGTTCGAATCCCGGTCCCGGACATATCTTTTCTCTTCAAAATAAAATATTTAAAGTTTATCCATTATAATTATAAAAAAATAAAATAAATTATGAATGATTTAATGACGTACGTCAACAAGATCCTAATTAAAGTAATGTTCAATTAACATTCTTCCCCTTGTATACATCGCAAATTGCGAGAACACTGATAGGATCAGTGAAGAGAATGGATTTGCTTTAGGGATACTGGGAAATTTCGATATTGAAGAAGGAATATAGTTAAGGCACCATACTAAGGTCACGTTCCAACCTATACCCTACATCCTTTTTAAAATAGACATTGACGTTATTCTGAACAATTTAAGAAAAAAAATCATTAATTTTCATCATTAATTGATGGATCATTGCGGTATAAAAGAAACAAAGCTGGTTATATCAATTATATAAAATTGTCGTGTCACAGTGTTTGTAACAAAACTCCTCCGAAACGACTCGACCGATTCTCATGAAATTTTGTGTGTATATTCAGTAGGTCTGAGAATCGGACGTAAACTATTTTTCATACCCCAAAGTGGTAGGGGTTGGCCATTATTATTGATTATGCGTCGATCGTAGCAGCGGTATGTTGTAAGGGCATGTCTGAGTAGTGTAAATCCAAGTTTGCAACCGAAAAAACGGACAGGAATACTTTTGGTGGCAGAAAAACTCCGTAATTCTCGGAGCTACTTCAGTTTTTGGCCTGTATCTCCTAATCGGTCCATTTTAGGGAAAACCATAAATAACCATTTTTAAAGAAGATTAAATTTGATTTTTAAAATTTTTCATACCCCTATGTGATATGTGTCGGCTAATATTATTGATTATGCGTAATTTGAATCCACCAATTATGGAATGGTACACGTTTGGTCATTAAAAATATCACTGGGAATGTTATTGAAGAAGCAATGTTGACTGGAATCTTAAAAGGAGAAATCGTCCTGTAGCCAAGTATTCCAATGATACCACCAGAACCCATAATGCTTTTCAAAAGACTTCAATTTGATATAAGCTTGACTTTTGCTATGACCATCAACAAGTCTCAAGGCCAGACAATGTCCTTTTGCGGTTTGGACCTAGAATATCCATGTTTCTCCCATGGACAATTATATGTTGCATACTCACGTGTTAGTAAACCATCTAATCTATTTGTATTAGCAAAGGACAGATTAACAAAAAATAGTGTGCATCGATTAGCACTCAATTAAATTGAAATAAATAATTATAATTTAAAAAAATATTATTAGCCATACTTAAAAATCAACCATGATATACCTCATCGATTAATCTAATGTTTATATTTTATCAGTAAAGAATTTTGTATATTATTTATTTATTATATACTATACTTAGATATAAGATGAATAAAATGTATAATCAAATATCTATTTATGTGAGAAAGACTCCATTTCACAGTGGAACTTGAATCCAATAAATCATTACCATTCCTTGACCTCCGTATCATTAGAAATCCTGACCACACCTTATCCACAGATTGGTATACCAAACCCACCTATTCTGGCAGACTCCTCAATTATTACTCCCAACATCCGCACCACCAAAAAATAAACGTCGCCAAAAATATTATCCGCCGTGGCCTATCCCTCTCTGACCCTTGCTTCATAAAACTAACATCCACCGCATCCAAAATATACTTTTAAAAAACAATTTTCCTCTCCATATTATTAATAAACTCATCCAAGACTATAAAAAACCCCCCAACCCCACCCTGTCTCCACACCCTCCCTCTAACCCAGTATACAGATCCTTGCCATATATACCCTCCCTCTCAAATAATATTCAAAAATCCCTACGTTCCTCTATCCCCAATTTACGTTTAGCATTCAAATCCCATAACAAACTTTCCAAAATCTATACCCGTGTTAAAGATCCCATTCCCGTTATACAACGCTCACAAGTTGTCTACCGTATCCCTTGCTCCACTCCCAATTGCAACTCTTCCTACATCGGCGAAACTAAAAACTTACTTAAAGATCGTATTTCCCAACATAAATATTCCATTTCATCCAATAACCCAACCGCATCCAAACTCTCTGATCATGCCCTATCTTTAAACCACATTTTCAACTTCGATAATACGTCTATCCTATCTTCCTTTCCCAACTATGAAAAACGCATTCTCTCGGAAACCATCCACATCAATTTAGATTCCTCCACCGTCAACCTTAAGTCCGATTCACATCACCTATCCTCAATTTATTCCCAAATTTTTAATTTACTAAAAACTCCTTAATTTTCAAATCATATTTTATTTCTCTCCGTTTACGGTCCGTTTCTGTCTATTTTTTCTTTTCTAGTATTTTATTTCTTTACTCCCCTTTTTTTCTTTAACTTTATTTTTTTATTTATTTTTCACATTTTTTACGCGTCCCCATATTCCCCATATTGCCCTTTCCCTACTTTTTTATTTTTTCATTTTTATTTTTTTGAATTTTTTTCGCTACTTTGACCTTTGACCGACAGAGATCGCGGCCAGCGCTTCCGTCGGTTAACGGTCTTATCCACGTCAGATACTCTCTGTTCGAGCAGCCACTCCTATCGGGTTCGTACAGTCTCATATTATTTATATCTTCTCTTCATCTGTCTCCATCTCCTTCCTTCACACCTATTTCTCCCATCATCACTTTAGCATCCATCATAGTTTTAATTAAAGAGTTCATGTTCACAGAACATCATTATTTTTTATAATATATCTCTATTCACTTACTGATATCTTATATCTCTCATGTATTGTCCCTTGTATTCTTTCATCTTTATTTATATAACTTCATACCTAATGTATACCTCTATATAATATCTGTATACCTGGATACAACATCTGTTATATAATGTATAGTGTATACCTTTATATAACATTTATACCTTTACATAACATCTGATACTTATATTTTTAAAATATTTTATTTATATTTCACTTCTCGGCCTGTCATACATTAGATTCCTTTTCTTTACGTTCTATAATATATTCTTCTCGATGTATTCTTAGGTATCATATTTTTAATTCATGTTCTCTCATTTCACTTATGATACTCCCCATGAGTCTATTTTCATACTATTGTTTTCTTTTGCAATACATTTCTATCTTTATTATACTAAATTGTCCATACTCATTATATTCATATCTTTTTCATTTTATTTTTTTCTGTTTAACTTCATTGCTCTCTTTGTATTTTGTCTTGCATTATCACCTTTCTATACATCTACCATGTAATCATCTTTATTCATATATCCTTTCATTATATATCATTCATTTTTTTATATCTCTACATTTTGTTAATTTTTCTGTACCTCTATTTTATGTATTTTTACAGTCTATTCTGTTTTTTGTCTGTTTTCTCATAGCCCTGAAGATGACCTACATAGTAGGTCGAAACGTCGGCACTTAAAATAAAATAGTTTCACCTATTTTTGCGTGTTTTCTTGACTGCACCCCCAACTATCAACATCCTATTAAATATCTATTTAATTCATTTTTTCCATTCATTCTTTGTATCTTTAAAATTCAAAATTTAACGTAATCTTTTTTAAAACTATTACAACAGCCACGGCAATGCGTGACCGGGTCAGCTAGTAGTATAGATAATTAAATCAATTAACTATTAAAGATAAAATTCTATTACCTAACATACAAGAAGTATTGAATTAAAAGGGTCAAAAATACTTATTACATTGTTTTCATTAGTTTTTATTAAATACTGATCCACAAAAAACCCATCCCTGAATCATTTTTTTACAAAAAACAAAACAAAAGAGGTCATGAATTTTCACACATGCCTTTTGGTCTATATAATGCACCTCCATAATCCAAAGGCTGATGAATATGAGAATTAAAAACATTCCAAATACAATGGCCAATATAGGTTATATAATTATTAATTTAAAAACACCAAGAATAATATCTTAAAAACACAGAAAGGACATTAAAAGTTTTAAAACACTAAAATTTGATGAAGCAGAATTAAAAATTATAATAATATTGTAACTTCTGAAGGACTTACAACAGATCCAAGAAGATTGAATCGATTCAAAAATTTTCTATACCTCATGCTGAGAAAACAATTAGATAATTCTTAGTTATGATTGGTTATTACAGAAAATTTATTAGAAATTATTAAATCTATTTTTTAATATTATCAAACAAAACTATAAAAACTGAAAAAGTAATACGAGCCTTCAATCATCTTATAGTACTTAATAAAAAATAAAAATCTGATTTATAAATTTTAAAACTGAATACAACTTAAGGAATCTTTTGGAGCCCAAACATAAAATAAATATAAAAATTATATGATCAATATTTTAAACAATTACATTGAATTATAGGAAGTCAACTTCCAACCTTTCAAAATAAAATAGTACTTTACTTTGACTGAAGATTTAGTCAAAGTAAATATTTAATTTTTTTTAATTTTAGGAAAACAAAACAGAGGAATACAAGAATTCTTAGAAAAATTAAGAAAAAAAAACCTGTAACACTACAATTCATGTTAAATAGTGGGTTCAGTACATGGTAGAGATTTCACTGATTCTAGGACAATGGTTGTGCCGGTGGTTTGACCGAGATTAACCTCCTGGTGCCAGGTTTCATCCATGGCTATTAACAGATTAAATAATTTATCTGCTGCAGCTGGAAACAGCGGGTCCTTTGGCACAGCAACTAAGTGCTCAATCCACTGAGCTAATTCACTCCCTAGACAAATTAAAAATAAATTATTATTTCTTAATATGAAATAAAAAATTATGGTATATATTGTGACCAGGTTGTGGGGTTTTTGGTCCCAGGTCCAAATTGATTAAATAAAAAAGTCCAAAAAAGTAGGACTTTGTGTTTATGATGTAAGGAACATAATAATGTTCGTAACATAATCATTACATCAAACGATAACACCAATAACATAACCATAACACCAATTAAAAATCATAAATAAATAATTAATAAAAAAACAAAGATTATATACAATTTGATTTACAAATTTTAATAGGATGCTTACCACTGAGCTGCACGTGATGACAGCCCATAGTAGAGTGAGCTCACTGAAAGGTAGAAACATCTGACAGAAGAAAAGAGCGACAAAAAAAAGAAACTCGTTACAATATAAGCAAATGTTAAATGAAAATGAACAAAATATGAAAGAAAACGTATTGAACAGATTTTCAATTAACTTCAAGATCAAACAAACCCTTAGAAAACAACCACAAACACTACTATTAAAAGATTCTCAAAACAACTCTTTGTACGAATATTATAGCACATAACCCAACTAATATAAATAAACAATTCCAGGAATATTTTATTTTCTATTTGACTTCAAATAAAACTTTTCAAAAAGAATTTAGTTCAACAACTATTGACAGGGCAAAGAATCATATTATACTTCTTGCAAAAAATTCTAATCCTGTAAGTTTATTAAATAAATGTCATTCTACACTAGTAGAATTATTAAGAACATTAAAAAATTTATAGAAAAAAATAAATTCATGGATTAGCAGTAATAGCTTATATTATTACTGTATAACTTGCATTATAGCTTATACAACTTAAATAGCTTATATTATAGCTTGTATAACTTACTCCTTAAAAAATAATTTTTGGTCAGTTTCAAAAAGAAACGAATAATAATACGGTTTTAGGATTACAACAACATCAAAATGACTTAAAATTTATAAATAAAATATTTAAAAAAAAATTATACTATAAAAATGTTGATAAATAATCAAATAAATGAAAACATCCCTGATTTAATAGATGAAAATTGTTATGAATATTAAGAACCACAAATTGAATCAAAAGATTGATTTAAACCAGTAATATTAATACAAGTTAAAAATGGTACAATGAAAACCCATGTTGTTAATATTAAAAGACAAAATAAAAAGAAGAAGCAATATTTTGAATAAAATAGAGCCAGAACTCAAAACGAAACATTAAATTTTATTAGAATGCAAATGGAAAAAACCACAAGCAGGGCCTTATGTTTCAAATCTGGTGTAAAAAACAAACAACTACCAGTCGACGTTTCGCCCATTCAGGCATTATCAAGACACAAAAAAGAGTAAGATCAATCACATCTCAAAGCAGAAGTGCAATACATCCCAACGAATAATTGCTCAAAAAGGCTCATAACCTGAGACCGCACCTCCACCCCAAGACGTTCAACCCAGATTTGAAACATAAGCCCCTGCTTGTGGTTTTTTCCATTTGCATTCTAAGTAATATTTTGTTTCGGTTGAATTCTCTACAACCAATCTTTATTATGATACTTCTGCAGATAAAGACCATTAATGTAGTAGATTTGACTCACTCTATAGGACTATTAAATTCTAATATAAATGTTCAAACAGTCCAATTTATGATACTTATCATTTTTATAATTTAAATCTTTTGTATTTAAAAATAGGAAGAATTAATGATTCAGTTCCTCCTTACAGAAGTTTAGAAATTTATAACATTCTAATTTAAAATTGAAAACAAACAAAATCAGTCAAATGGAACCATTACAATCCATAAATATATGGCACAAAATAGGTTTAATTAATATAGATGCAAAGCTATACAATTGTTAACAGGCAGCATGGATGCTGATGACAAAGAACAATGTTCATATCAGATAACAGACAACTATTTCAATTCAACAGTCCAGTACTATATTATATTATATTATATAATGAAAAAGATAATTAATAAAATAGAGCCAAAACTCAAAACGAAACATTAAATTTTATTAGAATGCAAATGGAAAAAACCACAAGCAGAGCCTTATGTTTCAAATCTGGTGTAAAAAACAAACAATTACCAGTCGACGTTTCGCCCATTCAGGCATTATCAAGACACAAAAAAGAGTAAGATCAATCACATCTCAAAGCAGAAGTGCAATACATCCCAACGAATATTGCCTCCGTATTGGGGTGGAGGTGCGGTCTCAGGTTATGAGCCTATTTGAGCGATTATTCGTTGGGATGTATTGCACTTCTTTGAAATTTGATTGATCTTACTCTTACCAGATTTGAAACATAAGGCTCTGCTTGTGGTTTTTTCCATTTGCATTCTAGAAAAAGATAATTATTATTAATAAACTATTAAATCATAAATTGGAAGATGATGTTTTAGTTAATAAATAAATTTATGTGATCAAGGAGATAGTTGACTGGAAGATCTTAGTAAGGAAGGAAATAGTTGGGGGTGCAGTCAAATTAAACACTAAATAAGTGGGTACTTATTTTATTTTGTGCTGGCGTTTCGACCCACTTTGTGGGTCATCTTCAGGGCTAAGAAAGAAAACAGACAAAACAACAAAACTATAAAAATACATAACAGTACCAAGAATATGATAATATAAAAATATATGTAGAGTAATAGAAAATTAGAACAAAAAAGTGAGGGATATATATGAATAAAAATATTACAGAGTAAATGTACAGAAAAATTCTGCACACCTTTTTCTCCTATTAGCTCTTTGGTATCCATCATATGTTATTATTTAAGAGTTCATTATTATTTAACATCTCCATTCTCAAACCATAATTTACTTATATTTGTATACGTTCCTTGTATATTTACATCATATTTTGTATTTATACCACTTCATTCTATTTGTATACATTTTAAAACTTCCCTTACTTATATTTTCTACTTTCCATGTTCAGTTTACTTTTCTACCTGTTACTCTAGATTTATATCTTTACTTTCTACTTTTCTTTTTCCTTTATTTACTCTTTGACATCATTTTTGTTATATTTTCTTTCATTTTACTTATGTAAACTGCCTAGGAGTCTATTATCATACATTTTATATTTTATCTATATTCTACTAGCTTTTCCATAATTTTACATCTCCCCTCTGATGTTTATACTTTTTCTTTTTGTAAAGAAAGAAAAAGTATAACTTTCTGTTTACTTCCTTCTTTTATCTTTGTAAATTTTTACATCACCACCTTTCTCTACATTTACTCTGTAATATTTTTATTCATATATATCCCTCACTTTTTTGTTTTAAATTTCTATTACTCTACATATAATTTTGTTTATATTATCATTTACTTGGTACTGCAATGTATTTTTATAGTTTTGTTGTTTTGTCTGTTTTTCTTTCTTAGCCCTGAAGATGACCCACAAAGTGGGTCGAAACGTCGGCACATAATAAAATAAGTAGCCAGTTATTTAGTGTTTAATTTGACTCCACCCCCAACTATTTCCTTCCTTATTAATAAATTTAATATAAAAAGCTAAAATAATATAATCAAAGAAAAAGCTTATGAATTATTCATTCATATAAATTACCTTAGAACTAAAATAGAAGAACTCATTATTATTTAATTTTTTTGTAAACTATAGATTATATATCCTAAGCTTTTGAATGACCTGTTAAACAGTTTACATGATATAACTTTAATTTATTATTATTAGGAACATTATATATAAAACTTTTTTATTTTTTATTTATTTAATTTAATGATATTTACAACTATAATGGTATTATAACAAGTAAATGTGCTAAACTGTAAAATATGACATGAAAAACACTTGTGGAGAAACTACCCATCGGTAGCACTCCAATAAAGTTCTATAGTAGATGATCTCGAGGCCATCTTCTTTTCAGACGCCTCGAGGGTTATCAGGAATAGTATGGGAAGCAAGCTGAGAGACTAGCGGATTCAAGTGCGTATGGAGCTTGTCATGGAAGGATAGGTATCTAGTTTGGGCCAAATCAGTAACATATGGGATATTAAGATCATGATGGATGAGTTTGTTTGTGACATAATAAGGAGCATTGAGGATTTTACGAAGGATTTTGGATTTTAAGGATTGGATACGAGATGAATTGGATGGTTTAGTAGAGCCCCAAAGCTCAACTCCGTATGTCCAAATAGTTCTGATAACTGTCATGTAAATGAGTCTTTTGTAATTCATTGGGAGCTTAGAGCGTTTGTCCAGTAAATGTTGAAGTAGGCGAAAACATCGAGCAGTTTCTTATCTTTTCAGTCTTGTATGAGGATTCCAAGTGAGACGTTTGTCCAGATGGAGTCCTAGGTAACGTATCTGTTCGACAGGGTTCGGTGGAATATTATTAAAGGATACAGTAGGACAGGAATTCGTAGGTTTACGACGAAGGGTGAAGGTAATTTGATGGGATTTGTTAGGATTTATTTTAATCCACGAATTTTGACACCAATGTAAAACTTTAAAATCTATTGTACACACCATGATCATATTACACAAATATTCATTCAACTAAAAGATAAATAAAAAAAACTTCATAATGGGCGATTAATTATAACTATACTCTCAAGTAATTATAATATTATGTATGAATTATGTTTAGAAACCAATTTCAACACCATCATGGCGCAACAACTCCTTTACAGTCAATGCCTGCAAAATTTTAATTCTAATGACACAAATAATCATTGTAAAAGTAAAATTAGTTATACTAAAGTTCTTAGATATAATGATTATATAAGCCAATATATTGTAACTAAAAAAACAAAAACTGTACCACTACAACCTGGTGAACGGGTCTGGGGTTCAGTACATGGTAGAGACTGTACGGTTTCATGGACAACGGTTCTGCAGGGAGGTGATTTGTCACGCTCAACCGCCAGATTTTTCCCCCTTATTTTGGGTACTCAGTGCTCTAACACTGAGCCACTCCGCTCTCAATATTATAACTAGTGTAGATAAAATTATAGATTGTAATTTTTTTTTAAATTTTACGTAAAATAGCTCTAATGAACATAGCAATATAGATTGCTTTATAAGTTATACAATCATAATATATTTACAATACAATACAATCTATATCACATTATAACCATTCTGTACTCACATTCTGCACACATATTACAGGTAGAACCATTATATCAATCTTAATACTTTTTCACCCATTTCAATACATTTACTCAAAATATTGTATAAAACGAAATATTCATGTACCAAATAATATAGTATATTATCCCTCAGCACCTTAAGTATAACCATTGTATAATTCTTCAAGATCTCGATAAGTATTATCTTATATCTACGAAGGAGTAACTTGAATCTATACAGCAAGGAGTTATGGTTTTACAACGATTACTAACTTCATTCCCCTAAACTATATACCTACAGCCCCGGTGAATAAGTGGTTAAGTCTGGTTTTCTCCAAAATGAGTTTCTTGTACTTAAGTAAGCGGAATCCAGTCACTTTCGTAGTGAATAAGGGGCTAAGTAAGGCATTGGCTTGAAAGGGAGTTATTGCTTATATTACAACTCTATTTTAAAGCAAAATGAAGATATGAGAATGATAGGATTTTGGATATCTGAAAGCAGTTAACTCCCTCTGGACAAAATCTGACTTAACCACTTATTCACCGGGGCTTTAGATACATACCCTCTGCACAAAAGATCAGTGTTCATTGATTATACCAGTTCAGGCAGTTATTATGTTATTCAGTTATAAGATGCTTTATCTAACCTCTTGCGTATTTTTTGTATTCATAATAAATATACTTGTTTAACTTTTAGAGCTATTCAAATTATTTTTAAATTAATTAATAATTTAAACTCAACATAGATACTTGAATATCATATAAAACTGTATAAACTCTTTTGCTGTAAATGGCTGCCCAGAAAGGCAAAGTACCTCATATATAAATTGATTGTGAGACTATTTGTGACTTATGGATGTGAGACCTGGTCTCTGGCAAAAGATAGCAAAAAGATCATTATATATAAGTATGTGAAAGATATGTAAAATTTTGGACCAATCAGAATGGACAAGGAGAATCAGGTCCAACAAAGAATTAAGAGACCCACACAATGATCCCGACATAGTAAGAGACCACGATGTTTGGGGCATTTGGAGAGGATGGACCCAACGAGAATTCAAGGATGCTTTATGGAATACTGAATGATGGTACAGTAGACCCTCTATAATCTGGCACTGCGCCAGTCCGGCACTCCAGTAATCCTGCGAACTTTTACAGGCTTGGTGGGGGTTTCAAGTTGAGATATGTTACTGAAACTATTGTTAACAAACAACTAGCGATCACTCAGTTGCCTCGCCGTCTCATGGTTTACCCACTGGCATACATATTTACCAGTTTTATTTGTGGTGTCAAGTGCGGTGACATTTTATTGTGTAGATTAATTTATATTTCAAGATATGTATTGATGAGTGAAAATGTCTGTGTAAACGGAAGCACAAAAGTTTAACACTGATTCATAAAAACGAGATTTTAAATAGAGTTGATAAGGGTGACAAGCTTACCAACCTAGCAAATGAATATGGAGGAACATGGAGAAGAGCAGCGGGAGATCGTTCAAAGTGGAGGAAAATTGTCGAGGAGGCCAAGGTGATGTGACCATAGCGCCATGTGATGATGATGATGATAAACAAATTTGTTGAACAATAAATATCAAAATACCAAAAACACAAAAAAAACAACAACATAGTTTAATCATATTTTTGAATGTTTTGACTAATTTATAAATATTTATGATTTAAAGGTTAAGAGAATAGGAAGTATTATACACTAAATTAGGCAAAATGATAAAAATTTTGCAGTAATAGAGTGACTCTTATGAATATTCGTTATTAAAAAATGAATTATCAAAACTAAGAAAAATAAATTAACACTAATAATAAATCCAGCAAGATGAATCATATGGAAATATACCTTAGCGTCGCTGTCAAAACAATACCGCCTATGTACACTATGGGGGATTTTACAGGAGAGAGATAAAACCGCGCCATATGTTATATTATCTTATGTATATCGGTTATCTTTCAATTGCTAATTACATCACTACCTTGCGCTTAACCTTGAAAACTTTTTTTAATATAGTGTAATTCAACCTGTAGAATGCGTTACTGTTACTACCTCATTTTCACCAAAAGTTGTAGATAGGCGGTATTGTTTCGACAGCGACAATAGGGATCATTATCACTTAAGTAAAAGAATATAAATAATTAAAATTGTAAATTTACAAGTATTTATATTGAGGGTATATAAAAGTATTTATATTTTTAACATTTACAAGTTGTGGAAAAAGAACTGAAAGAAAAGGTAATAAAGATGGGATATCAAGACGTAACACCGGTTATAACGCTTGCAACGAAGTATTAGAGTGATGTATTCCAATTAAACTCTTAATAAAATAAATAAATATTAGTGTTATGAGGCACACTTTGAAAATATAAAAATAATTATATTGTATGAAAATAAGTTTAAAATAAAATATGTACTATAAAATAAGATAGGTAATAGGTTCAAAATTGCCAAATTTTTATTAAAATATTGTTGAAATAGTTTCTTTATAAGTGACTAGTGAATTTTCATTATTAAAATGGCAAAGTTATACTATTTGATTAACTTAAACTTTGTATTCATAAATCAGTTTATGCCGTTGCTGAAAGGTTGTCATATAACAGCGACATTCAGTAAATTTAACTGATTACTAAAATTATATTATTTCTAAGACAAAGTTTAATCGTAAAAGTACCTTTGTTATCCTTAATATTACTAGTATAGCACTGCAGTCCGGGGTGGGCATTCGCTTCCTCAACATCTTTGTTCCAAATTTCTAAATTCCTGGCCTTCGGTTTCCATCCAGTGATGCCTAATACTTTAAGGTCCTCTTTAACATCTTGTATCCACTGCCTAGGTGGTCGGCAAACTCTTTTTTTGTCTTGCATTCTCTTGTATAGTCTTGCATGAGTTGAACAACTTATACAAGGAGTACACAATGGCATTAGCCCGAATTCTCCATGCATTGCTTACTGTAACAAACATTGATTACCTCATCATCATAATCTTTCATCCTTGCCTACTGCCTAAGCAGTGTCAGGAGAATCAATGATTACGTATATACTTTATGTATGTTATCTAAGAGGTATGTTATGTATATAACTAAAATATTAATTTTACTATAATGTATATCATTAATAATTTATGGTATGTATTTTTATTGATAAAAATATATTAAATGATAAACTGCTCCTATTTACTTTTTTTTAAGGTTTAAAGTTAGTAATTTAAAATGTATACTAAAACAACAACAAAAATTTTAGCTATAAAATAAATATTACTTCTACAGAATTCTCTTTAATTTAAAAAATGAAGTTATACCTACTTACACCATTTTGATTAAAGTAATTTAAACATAATAATAATAATTTATTTATGAGAGTTTTTTTATGAACTTGTAAACTGTATACAGTTCATTTGAAAAATGGCTACCTAAAAAATCGTTCAAAAATAAATTAGTCAATTTTAATTGGAACCATAGCTGAAAAACTTTTTTCATAAAAATTGAAATAATAAAAATATATTTTTTATATTATTCTAAAACATATCCTCATGAGATAGCTAAATTTACATCGCGAAAAGTGTTTGCGGAGTACTGCAGTTAGCAATGTTATCAATGCTGAATGTGTGCTAGAGTTATAAAGTAACTTATATGTAATTAATTTTATTTTAGTTGTTACTAATTTTTAAATATATTCATTTGAAAAGAAAAGATATGTCCAGGACCGGGACTCGAACCCGGGTCTTCCAGATCACTAGTCTGGGACTCAAATGGTAGAATCCCAGACTAGTGATCTGGAAGACCCGGGTTCGAGTCCCGGTCCTGGACATATCTTTTCTTTTCAAATGAATATAACTTATATGTAACTTTATATGAGAAATATTTTCACTTGTAATCTATATCAACAATTTATATTACTGAGCTACTTTTGATCAAATAAAAGAATTACATAAATTAATGAAGCAGCTTCAGCAACTTATATTGAGAACGAAAAACCATTGTCGTTCTTTTAATAAAAAATTATATTAATAGATAAGAGGTGCAACATATTCATCCCACAGTTGACAACAATTTTTATCATTAAGGGTCGAGAAAACTTCGCTAATTAATTTTAAGAAAAAGAAACCAAAGAAGTATTCAAATTTTATTAATGTAATAAAACTATACAATAACATCGTAAAATAAAAATACAGAGTTTTAGTTCTTTCTGAAATAAAAAAGAAAAAAGTTAATTCTATAATTTTATATATGTGCATTAAACATTAAAGGTTAATTCTATTATGATTATATCATAATATAAGTTATCAAAAAATTAATCATGCGACCATCCCATCAATACAAAATAAGCAAGTCTTGCAAAGTTGTTTTTGCGTTGGAAATTATGATCACAGCATCATTTTCACCAACTCTAATGGTTTTGATTAATTTCCTTTTATTGATCATGATTTATAAATATGATACGGCTTATTAGATGACTATGGCTGTGTGGCATATGGGAGTCTCTCGAAATTCGAGCATAGATTGGGGCAAATCATGAACTGCTCACTACGGTTTGTCTTCGATGCCTCGAGTAAGTCTCATGTGTCCCACCTCTACGATATGTTTAAGTGGCTCTTCACCTCCATAGAGTTTGTTTCCAAGGTTCTTTCTGATACCAAACCATCACTCAAAACATCCATCTTATATCTATAGTCTCCTACAATTTAAATCCTCCATCCAATCCCAGGGCACAAGATCTCGCCTTTCCAACATTTATACCTGTTCCCACAGAACCAAAACATTTGTGTGTTCCTTTCTCGCCCATTCTACCACTCTTTGAAACTCGCTCCCACCGGATATCCATCATGCCTCTTCCTTATTCACTTTTCAAAATCCAAGCTTTTCCTACATCTCCTTAATTCCCAAACATATGCTCTTTAATCAGTAATAATTAATTGCTCATATTTGGCAGTTTTGTTTGATGAATTGCTGTAATTATTCTTCACTCATATTAATATTAATTTTTATATTGTTAGGTGCTTTTATTTATTTATGAATTTTCTCTCAGCTTATTTATTTTAAATGTAAATTTATATGCTTTTTTTTTTTTTATTCTCTACCAGAACATACATTTTAGTTTATATTTATTTTCATGTTATGTTTTTCTAAAAAAACATTTTTCTATTCTATTTTATTCAATATGGTTTTTACTTTTTTTATTTGAATTAATTAACCATCTCCTCTTATTGTTATTAATAAATAAGAATATTAATAATTTGAAATATGATACAATTTTATATAAAACTAAAGTATAAAAAAGAGAAATATTTGTTCACATTGAGAACAATTTTTGAAAATTTTTGTTGCAATGCAGATGTATAATGTTGGGAAGGTAATGATTTTAAGTGAGCGTTGTGTTATGCATGCACCAGATTTTTTGTATTCTGTTCATCTAAACTTATTTAAGCATTTATAAATATAGCATAACAACAACCTTCCTAATAGACAAAATAAAATTATTAATAGTAAGTTATATTAGTCCAGGATCCATGGTCCATTTTTTCACTTGATTAGAATCAAGCTGAATCTTCGTGAATAGCTTTGTTTCGATGAGACGCGCAACAATTTCCTGTGTGAAAATTCTCGATTGTGGTAGCTAACAGAGGTAGCAAGGATAAAATATGTTGATTTGATGGTTCTCAAAAATTGATTACTAACTGGGTTTTTTTTGTTAAATCTCAAGATAATTATCTAAATTATTTGAAAAAATATTTGTCCTACAAAATGTATGGTTTGATCAAAGAGACCCCACCTTCCAAAGTGTATCGATAACGAGGTCATCAAAAATGATTTTTTACCAGCTTTTTTTTTTACTTCTTCTTTTTTGACTTCATTATTGATACATATTGGAAGGAGGGGACTCTTTGATAAAACCATACATTCTGTAGGACAAATATTTTTTCAAATAATTTAGATAATTATCTTGAGATTTAACAAAAAAAAACCCAGTTAGTAATAAATTTTTGAGAATCATCAAATCGACATATTTTATCCTTGCTACTCTTTTAGCTAGCACAATCGAGAATTTTCGCAAAGGAAATTGTTGGGCGTCTCATCGAAACGAAGCTATTCACGAAGATTCAGCTTGATAGTAATCAAGTGAAAAAATGGACCATGGATCCTGGACTGTATATATTTTTTCCATTTGCATATCAAGAAAACAGTTAAACAAAATAAAAATCAATCCACTTATCATAATAATGATTTATTTTTATTTATTTCAAATATCAAGTGAAAATATTTAGTTTAACCACAAAGAAAGAGGGTGTGTAGTCTTATTGAATAGAATAAGAAGGCATAATGAACCAACAAAAATCTGGATATTAGAAAAATGTTTCAATGGATTCTATACACAGAAGAAAAAAGAATGAGCAGCTCCAAAATTTAAAACTTTTATTTTCTTCAAATCTATTTCGGAAATCTTTCCCTTTTCTCCTTTAGACCCCTAGTTTTCAAATCTTAAACATAAAAATCAACAATCAACACTGGCTCTACAACCCAATAGTCTTAGCCGCATCAAGGCGTCATCTCAACTCTTCACTGCCCTGTGCCAAAGACCTCTGGATTCAACAACGCTGCCTGCATCCTCGTCTGCCCATCTTAGTCGTGTCCGTCCACGTTTCCTTTTTCTGTCAATGTACCCAAATAGCAGTCTAATAATGAAAAACATTTTATTAATGATTAGATCTAAAAACTTCCATTATTTTTCGGAATAAGAAACATTTTCTAATTTTTTTGGGTTCGTATTCTATAATCTCTTCTACCTTGCTGTGTAAAGATTATTTTTTGGATTTGTATTCTATAATTTGGAAATCACTTGGAACTGTTACACATTTATGATTCTGATAATTAATAATTATCTATAATATATTATTATAATATACAAATTTAATGGCTAAAAATTTACACCATCCAACTCCATAACTAAAAAAAATAAATAAAAAATCATGTTTTAATGTTAATAATATTGTGAGACTACATACCAACTAGAGAAACCTTTTATATGTTGGCAAGGTTGAAAAATAGAATGTTATGATATTTAGTATATGTTGAATAATTAACTTTGTTTTTTTTGGATATAAGTTATCATTTCTAAACTATCAGACTACTGACGGAGATCATCCATGGTCGGAGGAGAATTGGCTGGTCAATGGACTGTGTGGCTGTGGATGCGAGAAGCTTGGGAGTCTGCAACTGGATGGCAGGAGCGCAGTACAGAGACTTATGGCGGCTGCTGGTTGAGGAGGGCTGGACTCGTCAACATGTTGTAGCGCCAAACTAATAATAATAATAATTTCTAAACTATCAAAAATTTAGAGCTGAGATGCTCTCTCTTTAGAGTGGTTGGTATCTTTCTGATGCAGGTTTTGATAGTTAAATAAAAAATAATATATTTCCTAAATTGGATTTTTATTTCAATTTATCAGATTTTATTATTATTTCAATGCAATCACTAATCAGTTACTTGTTTGTTTTTTTTTAAAAGAAGCATTTACTTTAAAATGAAACGTTTCTGGAGCAGGGATCTACTATAGTGCGATGAAACACGCTAGGAGTGCCTTCAATGGGAGGTCTCTCCATACACGCTTTTGCCAGAATCCCTTAGGGGAGGTTTACCAAATGAAGATCTAAAATATAACATGTGCCAAATGCCAATTGGCATTTGTATGATTTCTCAAATAAATATTTTTATTATTATAATTATTTACTTTAAAAAATATTTTTAACATTTTTTTTTATGTTTTGTAGAAAAACAATTTTATTCTAATAATATGATTTAGAACTACTTAGTCATTCTAAAAAAATATCTTGTAACAGCTTATTATACTAGGATTATTGTGTGTATTGCAAGGAGATGTTTAAACCATGATCTTAGAAGAACCTACAAATTTAAGGATATTAGTACGATTGAATAGAAGCGCTCTGCTTGGGATCAGTGAGGCTATCCAGCCAAAAAAACATAGGCTGGTGAACCTATCGCACGTACAAATGATGTGATAAGGTTTATGTCTTCAGTATAGGAGAAATGACACAGCAAAGTGCTCACCAGCCCAAGTTGATATGAGTGGTTGTTGAGTCTCAAGTAGCTGTGATTGTTTTAACTGAATTCCTGTCCTAGTTTAGAAGCACCTTACTCCTCTTCCATGAGGAGATTTAGTTTCAGATAGTGTAAACTTTTTTGATTTAATTTATTTGTTTGAGCTTAGCAGTCATTGAATTGGGAATTGAAATGTCCATATCAGAGATGAGTTTTAGTGATAATAATGCATGACAAATTATATAAAATTACAGCTGTGAACAAATGCTTAAGATTAGTAGTTGGATATCCAAGATGGAGATCATGAGGTCTCATATAAATTCTATGACCTCAATGTTAATTTATAAAATAAATATAAATTTTTAAAATCTTGTGAATTTAGTCCATATGAACATATAAGAAATATTGCAAACTATACAAAAGTTTATAATTTATAAAGATAAGATACCTAGACACAGTGTACCATAAATTGATTATGTATGTAATTATATATTTTATGTTTTGTTTATAAACAGATAAGACATTGTAGTACATATATATATTTTTTAAAGTAAGTAGGTGATAAATTAATATTTTGAGGTGATAAATTATTATGTTGAATATATATATATATATATTTTAAATTAGCTATATTTGAATATATTTTTTAGTCAAATTATTTTTAATTTGCAATTTTTCAAGAAATCCTATGTTGAATAATTAATGCATAAATTAAAAGAATGCCTACTTAAAAAAATTAAACAGAAAACCGGAACAAAAAAAAATAAAATTATAAATTAAAGTGAAAACGTAAATTTGAACGAAATTTTTTATAGCTTACACAATTCTTGAATGTCCTCAAATGATGGCAGAACGAATAAATTATAGAAATCTATGTCCATCATTAGCAATTTAATTCATACTGAATATTCCATGCTCTAAAACAAATAAACTATGAAAAATCTTTTCTTTTAAAAATATCTGTAAAAAAAAATTATACTGATGAAGTATGACATAGATTTTCAATGTGAACATGACTTTACAGATACACTAAAAAAATTATGAGTCGCAAAGTATATATATATATATATATATGTATTCTTCCCAAGTTGAGACTTGGACTGCACCAGTATCGACCACCAGTTTTCCCGATCAAGTATTGCTGCATTCCGATGACGGGTACCAATTAGAATACTGGCACCATTAGTTTTGGAAAACCAACTCTCCTAGTTCAATGCACTCGCTAACTTAACATCATCCTTGAAATTTCTACAATGTTCATCCTCATTACATAACTTGCCCATCATATCACTAGCTTAATTACCTGCATAATATCTACAACTCGTTATTTGTCCTCCCTCACTAGGCTTATTAATACATATTCATCTGAATAACTCTGCCAAAGCTGCCAAAAAAATATTAATTAAAGAAGAAATGATACGTGACAAGAATCGCTTAAGGATACAGATAGAAAACAAAATCTATGAAGAAGACAATCATAAGCCTCGACCAAAGAGAATGTGGACTGATGATCAGAGAGAAAATGAAGAAGTACTGGGAAGAGAAGACAAATAAAGAGACACCATAAGTATTTAGTTATGTGCGGTCCATAGATGGCCAAATTCATTTAAAAAAAATTGGTCCGAATATTCTTCCGAGAATTTTCCATTCAACCTTAAGGAGACAGCCGCTGTTAATAAATAAAAAAATTAAAAACCTGTACTATTACAACCCTTGAACGGGTCTGGCATCCAGTACATAATAGAGACTGTACTGTTTCATGGACCAGGAGGGTCCTAGATCCCATATGATCGATCGCCGACTGCAAACAGACTATATAAAAGTCTTGCCCGCAGCTGGAGAGAAAATGAAGAAGTACTGCGAAGAGAATAATAATAAAGAGACACCATAAGTCTTGAGTTATGTGCGGTCCATAGATAGCCAAAATAATAATAAATGAAAAAAGTATATAAAAAAAGTTTATACTAAAAAGTCAATCTCTATTACTGGAGAACATCAGCCTTATTCAAAATTGATTAGGCCAGCGGCATTGTATGTTACAGAAACTCTGAAATGGAAAAGGATGGCTGAGGAACTTGAATTTACAGAAAGGAATATACCTAGAAAAACCTTGGCCCCAATAAACACCGGAAATGCCATAACAATGATTTGTACTAAAAGATGAAATAAAAAAAAAAATTCATTCTATGCATTCCTGTTTAGAATGAATTCAAATTCCCAGGAAGCTAAAATTAAAAAATATTTGGTTTACAGAAGAAGTGGAAAAATAGATCTGATATTACGATAATCTTTGAAGGAAAAAATTATAAAAATTGGTGGGTTTTCAGGAAGAACCTAAAAAATAGACAGGGGCCTGATGGTGGAAAAATATTAGTGAAGAATTAAGTAGTTTTGTGAACTGAGGAGACAAGGAAGAATCAGAAAGTTGAAAAAACAGTGGCTCATTTGATAAAAAATAAGGACCAATATTTCAAAGAACAACCTCAAACATTTAAATAACCATAAAGATTTTCATACAATAATGAAGAAAAACAAAAAGTAAAAAATAAATAACATCTTTGTAGTGTAGAATATTTCGTAAAGCATATACTTACATAAAGAGTTGTTAATTGCTTTCCATTGAAATAGTAATAATATAATAATCCTTATGATACAAATTACTGTGTTTATTTGTTAGTATGCAATACATACATTTTCTTTTGTAATATAGATATAATATTTTTTAAGAAAACAAATTTTTCTACTTCATACAGATTTTAATTTCTTTTATTTTTCTTTCGTATTTTTTGTTATTAAAAATCAAAGGCGAATTGTTTAAAAATTAAAAACACTTAAATATTATTTAAAGAAATGGATAAAATATTTTTCTCACGGATTAAATGATAAGGGAATTCATGAAATGAAACAAACAAAATATAATTTGAAAGAAGTTTATTTATTAACTTTGTATAGACTAGCAGCTAATAGTAGACTTCTATACATGTAAGACTTAAAACAATTACTTGACAATCACAGTCAAATTAATTGAGACATAAATATAAATAATAAATAAAGTGATGCTTGCTTATTACAAATACTAAATAATTAAATAAGTAGAAAGTACAATAATATTTATCTACGGAAAACTAGACTTAATTATAGTATGAAATACAATCATAAAATCAATACTAAATTAAAACTTCGTTTGCAATTGAAATAAAATAATATTTATTTTTTTATAAATGAAGTAAGTAACTTAAATTATTTATTAAAGTGCAATAAACAAAACATCACAGGAATATTTTCACACTTCCTATACAACTTAATTGACTTAATTAAGTTAGGACTTAGTAATAAATATACAATAATAAATACATTTCAACAAAATTGAAATTATTCATGATAAAATAATGATACAACTTTAGGAAAATACTGATGAGAGTTATGGCTAACATTGCTAATAGGGTATAAATATGACTAGTCAGCTCAATAACAGCTGTATTTCCCCAATCAGTATGTAAGGCTCGTAACCTGCGTAATATGGAACTGATATATAATGGTGATTATATTATTCATGATGTATGATAGTTATTGAACAATAAATAAATGAATGGTTTATGTAATAAATATTGTAGAGGTAGTGGTTGAGATGAGCCTCGTGGCAGGTTTCGCAAGTTTACCAATATCTCAGACCTTCGAAGGCGCTTGGACCAGATCCGTATGAGCCAGCGCCTGAAACATAAATAAGTCGTATCTTTAAAATAAATTATAAGCTAATATTAAGTAATAAATACAAATATAATTATAATAAGGATAATTTTACATCTCACAAAAATAAATGGTATGTCTGAGAGGAGTTAAAGGCATTGTGGAGCCCTGGGTGCTGTAATATTGGGGTTTTAGGTATAATTTGAGTGAACAATCGAACCATGAGCTTCCAGATTCAAATATTGTTCCTAGATTAGCTACTTCTTTTTTTTTTTTTATTGTTTTTGATGATTAAAGAGAAGTAAATAATTATCAAATTATCTCGAGTTTGATAAATTTGATGAAATTATTAATGATCTCAGGTCTGCAAGTTCTGCATCAATGATATGATCATTTTATCATAAAAGTGTTTGGATATCTTTGATTATTATGTTAGTTCTTAATTTAATTTTACCGACAGGTTATTTTGCATAACTTTAATTCTTAAGCATCTTAAAAGGTTATATACGCTTCTTGTGTATTCTGTTGTTAGTTATTGTATTTACTTTAAAGACTGGTTACTATTGAAGAAAAATTGCTTCCTAAGTTACACTGGATATTACTCAACTATAACTTGGTCCAAGGATAACTTGATGTTCACGAAGCCATTTCCACAACTTGATTATTACCTACTACTATTACAATAATTTTCTTCTTATATAAGTGTATGCACAGAAAACAACATACAAATGTTTAAATACAATTATTTAATACCAATGCTTTACTCAATCAGTTTCAAAAAGTACTAAATGTCATTTTTCCTAAATCGAAATGATTATAAAAAGTTCTAAAGGGAATATCATGTTTGTTTTTATAGACAGAACATATAAGAGCTCCATAAAATTTAAAACATAAGTATTAATTTAAATTTGGAAATTAAATAAATGATTTTTTGACAGTAGCAGTGTCGAGATATCCATATTTCTTACTAACCATTTCTTAAAGTGGCGTAATGACTTTGTCTAGTTGAAACAAGTAATATTTTTTAAAATTATATAAACAACAATTTAAATTTGTTTTATTCGAACTTTAAAGCATTTTTGACTAGAATTGAAATAACATCAACATCATTATTCCTCAGCTCGCACCAATGCTAATGCACATCAAGTACTATAAAATATTTTTCTAATAATTTATTTTTATAATTTTAGCTGTTTATTGACTTGGGTAACTGGGTAAATGTAATTTATTTGAACTTTGAATTGATATGAATGAACCCAGTAATTAAAAAAAAAAAATCAGTGGTTCATTGTGATTTTATAAAAAACTGTTTCAATGGGAAGATATTTAATTTGGGCCACCAATAGTGTAGTGGATAAGGGTGGGTTCACACACAAGCAGATGGCCCAAGAATTTTTTAAAAGCCAGTAAAAAATTTTTGGTTATGCCATCCTTCCTAAAGGATGAAAAATGGCTGTCATGAACCTGTAAGGTGTCAGGTACTCATTAAATATCCCTATCCTAATTTTATCTGGATAGGAAAAATTTAGAACTCCCACTGTAGCATCGTCCGATGAAATGAATGAACAAAAAAGTTTTTTAATTTAAAATACCTTTTTCTAATATAAATGTTATTTGAAAGTTTCAGTTTTAGTAGAGAATAAAATAACTGGAATAGCCTCTAACAGTTTTTTTTAAGACAACTTATAGGAACTCGTTACTGGATCGACCAATGAGATTGCTTTGTCCATCACTATAACGTTACTATTAGTAACAGGACACATTAACGAAGCCCAGCCGACAGAGAAGTTGGCAAGTTCAATTAGAACAGAGCGAAGGTTGGAGGGACGCACTAATTAGACGCCGATATAGACAGGGCGTGCGTTAGTCAGTCTTGATAATGCGGTTTGGGTTCTCCCCTGTCACCGCAAGGAGGACTCGGTAATTGGGTTCGAGTCGCAACAAATCGACAGGCATATCGATATATTTAACTGTATAGTTTGTATAGTTAGATTAATCGATTCTAGTACCGCAAGGACAGCTTCGATAATCAGCTGGTTCTATTGAATATGCTGCACTAGAGTATTTTACAACAGCTGTTGAAGCGACTTTTGAATCAGCTGTTTTCTTCCCGATACATCATATGAGTATTAATGAAAAAAATAAAAATTGAAAATATTTTAAACAATAACTTTTTTTAGATTGAATATACAATATATAAGCGTAGAGATTTATTTATTTGGAACGATTTTATGACTGTAATTAAATATTTAATAACTACTGTATTATTTTGAAATAACAAAAATGAGAGAGTGAGAACACAAGGGGGAAAATTGAAAATTTTATAATAATGTTAAGACATTCAAGTTTGAAGAGAAGTTTTTCTTTTCCAAAAAAATATTTAATGTTTACTATATCATTTGTTTTTTACTATGCGAGGCTACCTAAAAAAAAAAATAGAATTATAAAAGTATTTCAAACATCGAAAGTCCAATGAATAGTGATATTTTATTGGATTTAAATTAATTTTTTTCAATATTCGTAATATACTTTAGGTTTTTACCCGTATAAATTGTTAAGTAGCTATTGTAAAAAATTTTAATAAACAAAAACTTCAAGTGATTTAATGACATTTAAAAGTAGCAAAACCGTTTTTAAGTTTTTTAAAATATAAAATCTGAGTTATAATTTAATATTTTGATACTGTAAAATACTTTTATTATTATTATAAAAGTGTAAAATTTAACTATAAAATCAAATCACAGTACTGAACTTGTAAGAACTTATCTGTTTATGTAATGTAATGTTTGTGGACGATATTATATGTTTTGGCAGGATCTATTAATTTATAATTTCATGATATATGTTTCACAATATGTATAATGAATAATTTACAAACAAATGAAAATAAATATATTAAAAGTTATTGTGACGATATTTCGTTACTATTCCATTACTTGAATGCACTTTTATCGGATGTATAACAGGGTCTCATCACTCATCTATCATTTACCCTTAATATGGATCTATAATGCACCCTTATTTGCAGAGAAACCTAGCGGTTGAGTAAAGTTTCTACCATTTACTGAACTCAAGATCCTTCATTGTTTGTAAGAGGTAAACGTTTTTTCTTATTAGGATAGAGATAAACTGGGATGAGGGCAAGAATGCCTTGGAACGTCTCATTATAATGAAATATAATGGCATAATTTATTAATTATCTGTTTAATATGTATGTTGAAATGGATATTTCCCTTATATCGGAAGGACACGAATCCACGATTCGTTGCCGGGGACAAAGATCGAACCAAGGTCCTCCGAGGAGAAACCACGAGACCGCAAAACATACTTCTCTTCTCGGCTATACTTAACGAGATAGGTCAACTAGAAACTAATTCCGACTCCGCAATTTAGTGTTTCAAAATATTGCCTATTAATCTATGGCACACGTCTCATAAAAAAGAACAGAGTCGTTTTAGCAATAGTAAAAGGTTTCACATGCAAAGGCATGGAAGTTACAATACAGTTTACAGTTATCATTACATAGTATGCTTAGTAATATTACTATAGCATGCTGGGTAATATTGCGTTATCAACGTATCAGATCGAGTGTATGCAATGCGTATTAGACAATATTGATGTCCTTTGATGTGCGCTATCGAATAATCTACCCGATTGGGCATCCTATTTGATTAGATTTGGCTTTGGCGACCGATTTCAAGCGGGACATCTTGCATTTGTATTTGTAAAGAAGTATTCTGAGTACAAGACAATGAAGTTGGAAATTATTAATCTTGGAATTATCAAAAAAAAATAAAAAAATATGTAACTGTACAACCCATGTAGGATCTTAGGCATCAGTTGTAAAGGTAGGTGATTTGTCTTAGATCAATTGCCAAGTTTTCCCACCAATTTTAGAGCCTGAGTAAGCCTCTTGGTAAGGAGGGTATCTAGATTCCAATTAATTATCTGGCACAGCCGAATTTGAACCCGCAACACAGCAACTCGGTGCTCTGCTACTGAACTACCACGCACCCAGTCTTGTTATTGAAGCCAACAATTATTTTGTTACTAAAAATATTGTATTCAGGTTTCTAATTAAAACTTTGATTATATTGGCCGTTTTGATTTTCTATCCAAGAGTTTCATTTTATATATTTTTCCATTAGATAAATTAATGAAATCTTTCATGTATTGTTAAGACACTGATTTATGAAATTCATTCCCAATATCTAAAACATATCATCATAATTTAAATTTATTGTTATTTTACCGTGAACGAGTCTGGGATTCAGTACATGGTAGAGACTGTACTGTTTCATGGACAGCGGTTCTGGAAGGAGGTGGCTTGTCCTAGATCGCGCTCAACCGCCAGATTTTTCTCCCTTATTTTAGGTACCCTATTTTTACATTTTATAGAGGTTGGGTGAGCCCCAGGAGGGTCCTAGATCCCATACGATCCATCTCGGGCTGAAAACAGACTAAATAAAAGTCTTGTCTGCAGCCGGATTTGAACCAGCATTTCCGGCATGGCAATTCAGTGCTCTACCACTGAGCCACTCCGTTCCCTTTTTTTATTATTAAGTATTTATAAATATATAATATTGTATATTACAGCTAGTTTATGAATCACATAGTTATTGCTAAAGTAATAATTTCTTTTCCGGAATTCAACTGTTGCTCACAAATCTGTTCTACACGAACTACTCCCAGTGATATAACGGAAGCCAGGATTGGGTCAGTAGACAGCGGTTTTTTTTTCTATAATCTATTACAAAATCGTACTGTCAAACGTTTTACTGAAAGATTGAATGATTCTTAATGTCAAATTCATAATAGATTTTTATAAGTGTAAAAGTGTCAGAACTGTGTCAGATTTGGCCTAATTTTTTCGATATTTAATCGATTATTATGGGTTACAAAATAGTTTTCATTATTCGGTCATTGAATTGAGATTTTTTTTTAATTTCCGTAGATTTTTATAATCTACAAATGTACGTTATAAATTTAAATATAGACCGGGGAAACTCAGTATGCAAGAGGATGAGTTACAGAACTGTAAAGCTGTTCGAGTTGGCGAAGTGCTCTGTGATTATTACTTAAGATTACTCTAATAGACTCCTTAAGTGCTAGAAGTCTTTTTACTTACCTCCACGGCCGTTTGGTGGCACGAATCCGTATCCAGAAGCTCCGATACGAACTCCACTAGACTCATCTCCTCCAGAAGTGATGGGGAAGGTAACTGGTCCTAGAAACCACTTTTTACATTAGGATATATTTAATAATATATATTATTTACAATGATTAATAATATTAAACTCATAGGTTAAGTTTCTAAACCCATCGTTAAGCAATCCGATCGTCTCTTGATTCACTGATCAAATGTAAAGATGGGTGTAATCTCATTATAACCTTCATATTGATTTCTATGTCTTTTAAACCAATAAGTAATGGACAATTAAAATGTTGGTTATATTTTCAAGAATAACTAAAAAATGCATGACTTCGTGGTCAAATCACCTGTGTTGTTGACCATCTCAACAACGCTCGTTGCAGTACATTGGCAGATAAATCAATCCATTGTTGAATTTAATAGGTTGAATTAGTATTAAGTTTAGATACTAAATAATGAAGAAAGCCCTATTTAGGTGCTTAGTTATTAATCCACCTAACTGAACCAGTTATAATGAAGTATGTAAGAGAAATATTAGACATGCTTTACATAAATCGAATAAGATTTATTTTGGGACAGCATGTTTATCAGGCCAACATTTTTTCATTTGAAGATGAATATATAAATATCGAAAAGTGTATTGTGATACATATCGTGTCTGTTCGATACATAGACTTTTATATCTCTAATTCCAAATTAATTTAATTGATTTTTAAATTATATATGTGTAATTAGATCTTAGTTCAGAAACTTTACCGAAAATTACAATTTTTTTTTTAAAGATCTATTCTCATTACGAGTACGTGCATATGGCGCTGTGGTGATTGGGATTGCCCAATTAAACTTGCTGAATCGACTAAAAATCGATATAATCAGGATCGAAAACTCGTCCTGCATCCTTATTATAATCCTCTTTCGAATGTCAAGTTTAAGGATGATTCTAAAGAGGAAGGAACGACAAGAAGACGTGACGATCTCGAGGAAGCCGAAGTCCTTACGAAATGGCTCGGGTTGGTGACCTCAAAGGTTCACAGTCACGGGCGTCTGTCACGAGCATTCGTGTTTCGGAGGGCACACTCAGCGTGGTAATCTTATGGATACTCGAAGTGAGATGTACTATTTCGGTAATTAAAGTTAATATAATGACAAATGAAAAGGGTAGTTCTTGATGTTCATGATTTAACAAGACTCCATATTATTTTACCGACTTTAATTATTTTATTTTTGAAATGCGATCGTTAAATTTTTAATTTTTTTTTAAAATAACTTCTAACTTACCCCTGTTGTCTCTTGCGTCCCTTGGAGCTGCAGCTCCGAACCCGCCTGGGTATCCTCCGAAGTAGTCGAACTGTGCGGAAACAGCGACGACGACGACGGCAAGGCAAAGAGCAACCTGTAACAATAAAATATAATAATGTAGTAATAATAAAATTAATACTATAATTTTAATTAAATCAATTATAATAAAAACACAAAAAGCAAAACGAATAAAGAAAAGAAGATTCGACACAATTTCCTTATAAATAAATAAATTTCAAAATGTTAATGCCAATGAATAACGAAGCTCATGATTTACAAAATACTCGACAAATATATTTTTTTTCGAGTTCAATTTATAGAATGAACATAAAAAAGTTAATTTTTTTTAAATAGTGTAAAATATCAATTTATATTTGGCAAAGAATAAATGAATTATTCAATTAAAGAAACCACAGGGGTCATTTTCCGAATCATGTTTCTATAATTAATCAAAAATATCAAATACATCGTTGGTCATATTACTCATTTTTCAAACCAAAGATTCAAATACATTATTATTATTATAAAAGTTGAAGTACATTTATTCAAATCTAAATGACATGAAATAATTTTAAGGGATCCCAACATCTCAGGGGTGTTCATAACTGACTTAAGAAACCGATCGTCCGATGTCATTTTTATATTATAAGGAGATAATAATAGTTTATTGTCCACAAAGTTCTCGATCTGATATGTTTACCCTTAATGTATCGAAATTTTTCACGACCATATACATACAATGTGGATATGGTTTTGTAACCACAATGTGGTAGTCTAGACCACAAAAAAAAATATGCGAAGATCGACCAACCTTGGCATATTTATTTCGCGTTATGTTCTGGTTTTGCAGGCATTTCGGTCAGATTTGTTTATATTTTTGAGATATTTTAATCCGTTGAAAAATATACAGACATTATCCATTTATTTCTACGTTCTCGAGTCATTAATGGTCAGTAGCTCTTGTTAGTTGCGTGGTTTTTGCGTAACAAGATAAGATTTCTAAATGGGTTTAAGACTCTCGAGTACTTAGTTCGCTAGAAGACTTAAAATATTTCTCAATCTTGGGATTATCCGAGTTTCACAACTTAAGTTTCCCCAGTCTTCTTATCGGAAACGTACAGTGTGTTTCCGGTCGTTTCTTCAGTCGCTAAACTCAGCTGATTCATAGGATTTAGAAACTTGAGTATTTTAGATGTATACATTTATCTACCTTGACAAACTTGCTTATGAAACTATTTAAAATTTGTTTTCAATCCTTAAGAAGGAAATTCCACTTGGATGCATCGTTTACTGAAAACATTAAGAAATGAAATATTTAAATTTTGTTTCGGAATCCAGAGGTATCGCATAGTATCCAGAAAAAAACACTGAATCGTCCAACTAGTTCAATCACTAATCACCAAGTTTTCCCTTCAATAGAGGCTGGGTGAGCCCAGGATTTATGGAAGAGTATTCTTACACACTCTTCTTATTATGAAGGTGATTTAAATATTATTGCAGTCTTATCACGAGGCGTTATCAGTTAGACAAGAACCGTAGTTCCGCGATTTTAATCTCAATCCTGTATTTCATTTCGACACTTAAAATAATTCCTGATAAGATTCCTGTAGCAATTAGTGTAGTCTCATTACCCCCAGCATCACACATAGATGGTAGATGATTATATATGAATGAGAGAAAAAGAAGAAAGCTCATTTGAAAAAGCATCAACGATGGCGCATTTAGTCAATTTTTTAAAACAAAACAAGTACATAACGTCAAGAATCTACTGTAGAACAAAAAGATAAACAATTGCATACTCTGCAAAATGGGGATTGGTCCGCCATTAGGTAGACAAGAAGTGCGCCACGTATAGACTGTATACATTGTATTGAATTGCTTCTAAACGGAAAAATCGATTCATAACATAATCGACCTTGTTCAAAAGCTCATCTGGATTCAAGGTAACAACTATGGATGATTTGATGAGGAATAATCACAAATGACTATTGTCTTGTGTTTTCAATAAATGTTAATTTTATTCAATTCTATGATTCCATGAAGAAGAATTTCTACTTTGTTCCTGTGTGAATTATATCGATAATATTAACCACAATGCGATTTAAAGATCTGATAGTCAATGGAGTACAGACAGGCATTCTTTTGAACAAAATTAACAATTCAAATCATTACTAATTGATAAAAACAATAACGATTTATTCCGTTGTTTCCTTGATAACAAGTAATTATATTTATGTTGTGAATTGGTCTTTTATTATTATTGTACATCCATTTCTGAAAAAAAAGCCAGATTTTGATGTCAGTTATAATATTATAAACCAAAATAAAGGAACAATATGATATTATCAGCTGTTTTGTAAGAGCACATAATGGCGATTCGTCACATACAATTTTAGGTCTCATTCAGCTGTCACTGGAACGCTTTATTTGTCACTAGACGTGAATCCAGTAACTGTAACTGTTAATAAATAACGGAATCGGCTATTCTGTTTAATTAACCATAAGATTTCAAATATCGATCTTATAATAGAAACAATAAAATTCAAAAAACATGTTCTGTGCGATTATAGAATTACTTCTTATAATTCCTAGTTTGTTGCTAATAATTATAACATTGAAATAGGTTACACAGTTTTAAATTTCCTAATTGTTGGAAAATTAACGAATCCACTGTTTAAAAAATAAAATAAATATACTAAAATTTTATTTTCATTATTTTTTTTCTCCTGTTACAAAATAACACTACAGAACTGTTTACGATGATACGATGTATAGATAGATTATGAGTTATAATGTGGGATATAGGCAAAACTTGTTTTGGACACATCCCTACGCTTCGGCCTAAGTTGCAGGTTTTTTCAGTACAATTTCAAGACACCTTGGGTTCTTGTATTGCTAATGACCCAGATTATGATATCATGTTACCTTAAGTTGTCATTGATCCTCCTTAAATGATAGATAGCTAACTACCGAAATCACGACGGACTCAGGTAAGACAATGGATTGGTGACCTCTCTTAAGGAAGGCTACCTAATTGAAGACATCCTGAGCCTTGGACAACCCAGTTACATACGCCACGGAATCAGCGGTGCGTTTATTTTTGTTCACTAATTATTCTTATCTGTCCTTACATTTATTTAATTATTAACCCCATTTATAAAAAGATTATCAGAATAAATAATTCAGGAAGTTTATCACAATTACTGCATAACCTTCCAGTATGTTGTGCCAGTGAGATCTTTCGAAATAGCAAAAAAAAAATTACAGTTATATAACTCAATTAAATTTTATTTTAAGAGCATCACAGTTATAATACTTTTTTTTTAATAGGTGAATAATAGAGTGCATGATGCAACATAAATGTTTATTGCCAATTAACAGCGCCTCATTCGGAAGCAATTTTCTTCCACTAGCAACAAAGGCCGGTAGCAATTAAAGACAAGATGGAGTGGTATGCCACTAGTTCATCTCTTCCCTTGTCAAGAACAGTTAGTGTGTTTAATGTTCTTCTTCTGCCACTTTCAGTGCAATTACCTTGTCAGGAAGCCTTTCTTACCACTTTTTTTTGTTACTATCAAGGTCGCTATTAGCCTATATAACACGGAACAATATTATCAAATTAACAAAATAATTTTTTTTAATTTCATTAGAGAAATTTTAATTTTCCAAAATATTCAACCTTTCCAAGATGACAAATCAGCTCTTTAAACGTATAATTTATTCGGAAATATACGTAGGTTGAATAACAGAGTTTAATTTTTCGGCATTTCTTATTTGGGATAACAATATCTAATCGAAAATAAATTTATTAACAACCTACAAAGTTTTAAAAATGATAATTTTAAAGATATGTTGTTTTATGATATATGAAGAATTATTATTTAAATTAAGTCCATATTTTAAGCAAACCATGTATATGAAGTAACTCTAAACTGAAAATATGGAGTGTTTGATTGATTTTAGACTATAATGGGAATTGTTTTTTAATGTTACAACTATAATGATTTATAAAAAATTTTTAGGTGATTAAAATATTTCACAGAAAAAGTGAATATTATATTTTCAAAATTCGAATTTTGAATAATCAATGCATGAGGCAATATACGAGTACATGAGATATGGTAAAGAATGATATTTTGATCTTTACCAAGATTTGTTGACTGAAAAATATTATTTTTGTATTGATAACTCAATCGTAAACATATAACATACAATTATGTATATTTACTTGAAATTTTGCTTGTAATATTTCATGGATAATACTTTTTTTTTCTGTAGATTTCTACTGATATTACTTGTAAACCGTTGAGAAATAATTTTTTTATTACGGAATAAACTCCCTAGAGTGCAACAATGTGGGTTCCAGTCAGCTGTTATTTATTGTCTTTCTTTCCTGCTTTGAGGTAAACTTATTATGTATTTATATATATAAATATATATATATATATATATATATATATATGTGTGTGTGTGTGTATGCATGTACGATTCGTAATCGGTCATGTAGCATGTATGACCACTGAAAGTCGCACAAATGCTATGACCCTGGCCATGCGAGTAATAACGTCTGTAGTTAACTGCACGTTACATTCGCTCAACTGGTATACAGTTATAATTCGTTTAACCTTTTCACTTATCTAAGTTTTATATATCTTTCTAGGGTTTGCGGAAGTATATTTCTTGTAACAGATCCGGTTTTTATCTTTAAAGGACATTAAGGGGAAAAAATATCGATAGATCAAAAAGACCGCTACTTAACTTGTTCGTATTAATACAACAGTTATCGGATAAAAATTCTGTATGAATAATTATTTAATAATTTATAACTAATGATCAACCCTTAACTTTGGGTATACTTAAGATTTTGAGACCAGTTTAGAATTTTAATTGAAGTTAAGATGCAACCAGGGATAAAAATAGGGAGATTTTGTTATAAATAACGCTCTATCCATAATTTACATTTTTATTATATCTCAAACGGAAGAATATTAAAATATCACCCCTTAACCTGTTACAATCACAATTAATGTCAATAACAGAGAAGATGGAGAAAAACGTTTAAAAATTCTATTATTATTTTCGAATAGTAAGTATGAAATTTGAATCCATTATATTAACTGTCATTTTTAAGTTTAAAAAAAACAACATATTTTTCTAAATTATAAAATGAATAATAGTGTGGGGAAAAGCAATAAAATAATAGATGAAAATACATCTGGGCCTCACGAAGATGAAAAATAAATACGTTTGTTTATAGGACTCCTATTAAACTATATTATCTGCTAAAAGAGACGAAATTAAAGCGAATTATTTTTAATAAAGGTAAAAAATAAAAATATTTTATCGTTTCTTGATAAATATTGACAGTTACTGAGATAACTCAAGAAATACAATTACTAACTTAACTGGGATATGATTATCTAAAAAAAAATAGTGTATATAATAAATTATATATACAAAAAGGAATGTTATAATCGCTGGCTGTATGGTCTAATAGGTTCAATCAAGTTCCACTCTATTTATTATCAATATTCAATAAATTTAATGACTAATTTATAAGTCATAATTTTATTTTATTCAGGATATATATTTAAGGATTAAAAATGCCTAAGGAACAAGAAAAAAATATTTGACTTGACATCGTCTTGCAACCAATATGGAGCGAGATCTGCTCTATATTGGTAGATTCCTTTTGCAATGCATAAATAGAAGAAAAAAAAAACAAACGAAAATTCCCGTTGCCCAACGTAAGGTTACGTTAATGTGGTAAGCGAAATGTCGTAAGAAGAAATAGATAAAAGGAACAATAATTTTCTACCACATAAAGGATTGTGAAATTACGTTGTGGGTCCATTTGTAGCCAAGTATTTATCCTAAGATTTTCCTTTGAAGGATGTCATTATTCCAAAAGTGGTTTTCTTCCTCATTGTGCACTATGTTAAAATATACAACATAAAAAAGATGCCCTTTTCTTGTTAATCATTAAAGAAATTAAATTTTCTAAACGAGGCATGAAGTTGGGGAGTTTTAAAAAATAATTATAAAAATTTATCATTTTTCCGTTATTGGCCAAAGTGGCTCAGCCTGTAGAGTGCGGAGTAATGATCATTTAATGGACCCAAGACTTTTCATGGTTTGAAGAGGTACATTTTTTTCTTTTAACCGTATAAATACCAATGACAGATTAAGTTTTAAATAAATTTTGTAAACCAGAAATGATACTTTACTGTAATTCAAAACTGGCTTTTACGACCTATCAAACACCTAGGGAGTGAGGCACATAAATCGTGCTAAAAATCCCCACCTTCGTTTTTAATACGAACATTTTTGATATAACACTTTCTTTTTTAGATGACTATATAATTTTATAAAATATAAACTGCCCATTTTAGAAACCTGGTCTTCACAAGTGGGCTCATTTTAAATTATTTAAGCCAATTTGAAACAAACATAATTTATTTCACATGATTAATTACATTATTTTTATTTTGGAGAATATTTTATTATTTTATATGTATATAGTGCTAGCAGTTAACATAAACTGTTATAAAAACCTCCTGTACTATTTACAGCTTAAGCATAATCTCCTAATTCCTCTTTTGTAAGTTACGAGAAAGGATCGTTTCGGACTATCATTACGGGATACCTGAGTTCATTTGACTTATTTCGGGTACACCTCGGTACATTGGTACAGAGGTACTTATGTCACGCCGGAGCCCATCTTGCAACTCCAGTTATACAAGAACTCACTCCCAAATTATGCTATTATTGCCTACTTTAAATAAGCTTGAAATGAACTTATGTCTCATGTACTTTCGACACTGCAGGGAATGAGTTCGAAAAATAAGATGTCAGAATAGTTCGATTTAGAAGAAAATAAATCGATTAATTTATCATATATTTCAAGTATTTAAAATAGTCTGTATATCCTAAGTATAAAATTCTGTAAAGATATTACAAAGGATTATAAAGTTGTAACATTTCATTCATATATTTCCAAATATCGATACATTGTTTATATCGATACGGATACGATCCATCGATTCTTGACAAATATCGAACGCAAGGAACCAGTGAACCGTTTAGTTCAATTAACGACCGGTAGAATTGCAGGTTGCCTACCGGAGGAACTAAGGACACTGGTTCGGGATATTGACCAACGATTGTGCAGGCCGTGGATTAGAATTGATCCTTGACCTCCAAGGATTCAGGACATCTTACACTTGTTCAGATCCTGATTACTGACGGTAAACCGGTAATTATATCAGCAATTAGAAATGAGTTAACATAATAAATAATCTTTATTTTTGGATTTTCTGAACAGTACTTTCTAATATTTAACAACAATAATATTTATATCCTTTTGAATTTGAGTAAAAATAGCCTACAGCCCAATATTTGTGGAGTAATAATTTTAATTACCTAATTATCATAAAATGAATTTATGTATTACTTTTTAAAGGGAACTCAAATATTAATATTTGAGATGCAAACCGAATTGACGGTTGTATAATGTATTTTAGATATATGATAAATAAATCTTGTATAGTACGTAACTGCGTAGAATATCTTTTAATTATTTAAAAAAAAAAAATTTATTCAATGTAATTTACAACTCTATTATATGAATACATCTAGTAAATAGAATGAATGTATACTTTTAATTATATAGTTTTATTTATTTATTTTTTTTTATTTCTTAAAATTTTTTGAACTGATTACACATTTACCAAACAGTTCCTTGAAATACAAATTTTTTTTTTTTTAAATGGAAAGAACCCAAGTTTTACTTACGTTCTCCGAGTTCTTGTTTGTTTAAAAACAATAAGAACTCGTGACATTGATATGTGGTTACTTTTGTGAATTAACATACTGATATATATAAAACTTTAGTATCTAAGCAACATAAAATGTTTATTATTAACTTGTATTTTTTAACCCGGACCATTTTCTTCCCACGTTTTTTAATCGCAACCAATTGTTTACATTTATTTAACGGTTTGACATTAAAAAAATAACTGTGTAACTTGTAACTGTAACGACTCAATAATAAACGATTCCAGGTTACAAGTTATCGAAAGAACTTGATCACGTCCGATTGCAGTGACACGTATGGCGGAAGTTTTCTGTTCACTTTCCCCGATTTGTTTCCGTTTTATTTAAGACAGACTTTTGTTATGTTATTTAGTGCTTTATCTACAGTGTTATGGAATTATATATCAGCAAAATATACATTTTTTTATATTAAGAATTACGAATTATTTAAGCTAATTTAAAAAAAAAACTGTTGTCACTGATGAAACAGATGCACAACTTGCTACAAGAGTTTGTAACCAATGATTTAATTTGCATGAGGTGTTGGATTTTATCACTCGGTATTGCTCAATGCCTTGCATTCTTTGAATACTTAAATTGAATTCGCATTTCTCTATTACAAAGAATAGAATGACTGCATTTACAGGTTTTTAAATCCGAATTTAAATCTTTCAAAACCTAATCCTGAATAAAAAAAAAAAAATTATTTTTATTTTCAGTAATTTTAGTCCATCATGAAACAGATCCGTTTAATTTTTATTTACCAAAAATTGTATTCGTAAATTCTATTCATAACTTTAAAATATGCGTGATATAACTTATTTAACATTTACTGATTTTATATTAAACGTTTGAGTCAGAGTTTGAAATTATATGAAATACCATTCTGGATACAAATGTCAAGCAACTTCTCAGGCGTATATGAGTCAGATACTTCGTCTCAGATAACAGAAAAAGTAAATACTTGCATTTTTGTAAAGTTTTATGTAAGTAAATACTTTAAGTAAATTATTAAAAAAAAAAAAAATTTTAACGAGATGGTGATTAATATTATAAGTGTCGAATGAATTCTTATTTTATAGAGTATTTGGAAATAATAATATGACAAAATAAATAATTTTTTTCAATTTTATTTCGTTTAATTTTGATTGATAAATATTTTAATGATTTTTTTTATTTATTTCATATTTACATGCTTAATTAATTTTGAATCGTTTCAATTTTTAAATTAATAATAACAGTGTTGGATAAGGTTTTTATCTTCATTAAAATATTATATTAAGTAAAATCTGCTAATCAAATTGTAATTTTTGTATTTTAGGTATTCTTTTGTATTTATGTATGTATATATATATATATATATATATATTTTAATTGTCTGATGATTAAGGTTACAAATTATACTTCACGTATAGATACTAAACTTTTGAATTTCAAATCTCATTTTTTAAAATATAAATGCTGACAATTTATATTAAGTATTTTTTTAAATTATTTAATCTAAATTAAAAAAATATATATTTATATAACAAACAGAAAGCGACAGAAGTGAATTTATTTTTCCGAATTCAAGTAATTGAAACAACTTAATTTTATTTGAATTTTTAAAAATTCAATTCCATACTTAAGCATTCTAACTAAAGACCCCTTAATTTTGACTGATTATGGATTTGATTAATTTTGAAATATATATTTTTTCGTACTAATGATATTTCACGAAGAAATTATGAACTAATTTTGAATCAAATATTTTTAAAATTAAAATTTGTTATTGAGTATTTTTTCAGACTTGGTAAAAAAAATCTAAATTTAAAAGAAAATTTTTTATCAAGCAGAAAAACGATGAAAAGAATTTCTGTAATTGTTATCAAAACTTGATTTTATTTGAATTTTTAAAATTAAATTGGATATTAAAGCCTTCTAAAAAAACCCGATTTTCACTAACTTTATTTTTGAATATATATTTTTGATTATTGATTTGACACTTTGAAATTTATAATTTTTCCCCAATTTTTTTTTGGAAATTTTGATTCACCTAAAACTGAAAATATATATTTTTTGACAACTTACGTTGAAGAAACGAGCCATTTCTGGTTGTTGTTGTTGGTGGTTGTAGGTTGTTAGTCCTAAGCACTGTGAGTGACGCTTGAGAAACTAGAAAGAGCAGTATATATAGACCGACCGGCTCAGGACCCGAAGTAGGGGGGTACGCAAGGTCGCTTCCTCTACTCCGGAACCCCACTACTGTCATCCTTCTTGTCTCGAGAGGAATACCCTCCAGGACTTCTTCATCCCGGAAATGAGGACTTCTTCAAGAGGATGTTTTGAAGGCCACGAGGGTGAATCTTCGGAAAAGTTACGGATGATTCTTGAAAAGAGATGCGTACTTTTCTTTTCCATCAGGAAGACTTTTCAAGGACACAGCATTCCTTTCGGTTCGGAAGAATTAAGAATTAGGAAATATTTCCATTTCCTGCTCCTGGCTAATTATGTAGGAATTTTTATAATTTCCCATTAAGATGCCAATTCGTTTTAATCTATTTTAGATAAATCCAGCTTTATTATTAATGATTATATTACGAACCAGAGAAATATACTTTTATTATAATTAATTATTAATAATCTCATGTATTTAAATATAATGTTCCTAGTGAAAAAAGCAACCATTCATACCGAACATACAATAATTATCTTTCTCTTAGATAAAAAAAAAAATTAGCGATTTTGATTATAGAGTAATATTTTATTTTCTACCCAATCAATTCAATTTTTTCCGACCCACTTTTATTATTCTACCTTATTTGTAAAATTTGAATTAATTCTGAAGCAAGATTTAATTTAATTTTTTTAAACTTTCAATGAAAATAAAAATTTATAATATAACAATTAGAAACCAATAAGAGCTCGAGACGTTTGAATATAACAAACCAACAAAAAACTAGTAGAACAACAAAATACAAACAAACACTAGTCAATAAATAATGAAGAAATACACATATCCTACTCATCTCCGAAAGAAACTTACCCTCCTAGTTATAAAGGAAAAAAAACATCATTTATAATATTATTTAATATAATATAATATATATACATATATATATATATATATATATACATATATTAAACCATTTATGGCTTTAGTTCTGGTTAATAATAAATCCGTTTTTACCACTTAAACATATATGTGGGTTGTAAATAAAAAAAAATTGAATTAAAAAAAAGTTAATATTATAAGAAACTAATGCATGGTCTAATAAATTAGGTAATAATTCAAAATCTCACATTTTTAATTGATATATTAAAATAAAAATATGTGAACTGGAAGAATAGATATCAATTCTATCAAGCCAATCTTACTGTTTATAATCCAAAATTGGAATCAATATAACGCAATCCTCCCAGATATAGAAAAAAAAAAGTTAAGGACCAAGAATGATGAGACATTAAATTAATTATATCAATACAATAAATTAAAAATGTAAGAATAAAAATGATATCATTTAGTAACTATATTTATATTACTAAATGATATCTTACTATGTTACTAACTTGAATAAGTGCGATGGGGAGATCTAAATAAATATGCAAATATCAAAGTCTTACAAATTACATATTTATTAAGATTTTGGGAACATAATGATTTGTTTTTTTTTAAAAACATCCCTAAAGGGTTTCATGTGGAAGTATGTTTAGAGAAACCTCCCATTGATGGCGCTCCTCCAGAGATGTTTCAGTCTCCTTGTCGAATTCTGTGGCAATGAGTCTGTCAGTAATGATTGTCCCAGTAAGTTTGGGTGTCCAGCAAGTGAGTAATTTTTTTGTAGTTTTTCTTGATTTTGCGAGCCTCAGTTGGAGTGTTCAGGGACAATGAGTAATATGTATAATTAATGCATTTTGACTGAATGATTTGTATGTGACTTTTTTGCATTAAGATAAAAATAGAAAGATAAATATAACTCAAATCCCAACTGAATAATCAGGTACCAACTATTTTCCCTGACATTATTATCTCAATTAAATAAAATTAATGAGGAGAAAAAGTGCTATATAATAATTATTTTTCTCTAGATAAGATATATATTAATTAATTAACTTTAGTTACATTTTAGCTCATTCGTTAAGTTAGGTTTGCAAGACGAAACAGAATTTTGAATTATATGTAAATTTTGGCCATAATTATATATTTTTGTAAGACCAATACCACTAAACCATCCAATTCATCTCGTATCCAATCCTTACAATCCAAAATCCTTCGTAAAATCCACAATGCTCCCTATTATGTCACAAACAAACTCATCCATCATGATCTTAATATCCCATATGTTACTGATTTGGCCCAAACTAGATACCTATCCTTCCATGACAAGCTCCATACACACTCGAACCCGCTAGTCTCTCAACTTGCTTCCCATACTATTCCTGATAACCCTCCGAGGCGTCTGAAACGAAGATGGCCTCGAGACCATCTACTATAGAACTTTATTGGAGTGCTGCCGATGGGTAGTTACTCCACATGTGTTTTTCATGTCATAATGTAGATATCAGCAGATTTACTAGTTATAATAATATTATAGTTGTAAATATCAATAAATTAAATTAAAAAAAAAAAAGACCAATACCATAAGTGCTGTTGGGAATCGTACCTGTACTTGTTGAATCTCACCTGGCCCGCATTATCTTGATTGTTTACAAGTTACCTGTTCTCGATGATCCGGGTTCAGGCCTTGTCCCCAAACAAGTTTTCGAGATCGCAAGAAACAGATCGCGAGGGGAGAAGAGCGCAACAGGGGTTGATTCGTCAATTCTACTGTTGACTTGTGTTGACGAGTTTCATACATTTATGATAATTGTTGACTGGAAGATCTAATGTGGGATTTAGATAGTCTGGGGGTGCAGTAAAAAAACACTAAATAAGACAAACTTATTTATTATAAGTGCCGACGTTTCGACCTAAACGAGTAGCTCAGTAGCTCCAGCCTACTGCCAGCCCTGAAGATGGTCTTCAACATAGGTCGAAACGTGAGCACTTATAATAAATAAGTATTATTTAGTGTTATTATTGAGTGCAACCCCAGACTAGCTATATCCCACAGTCATACATTAATGTGTCTTGTTAAAAATGTTTAATTATTACATATATTATTTTTCTATTCACTTTAGTGGTAAAATTATATACTAGGTATATGAAATAGTACATATACTGGATATGGAATGGTTATGATTCCGCAGGTTGTCGCTTCTAGTTGATCTACAACAAGTTTTAGCTGTTTATTCATTTCAATCTTAATATTTTCCAAAAATACAAGTTATCGTGAGCTTTCGTTGGGAAAATAGAATGCAATTGTGGGTAATAACTGAATTTTGATAATCATTTCATCTAAACATGAACGTTTCAACAAACATTTATCATCTACATTTTTATTTTGAAGAGAATAGATTTGCCCTGGCTGGGATTCGAACCCGGGTCGCCCGCCTTTCCGTGGGTGCGCTCTAACCATTTAAGCTACCAGGGTTCGCTCACAGTCAGGACAAATCCGTTCTCTTCACCGATCCCATATCCTCCGTGTTCTCGCAATTTTGCGATGTATACACGAGGAAGAATGTTCATTGAACATTACTTTAATTTTATGATCTTTTTGAATTACGTCATATTATTATTTATAATTTTTTATTAATTGTTTTAATTTTTAAATATTTTTATTTTGAAGAGAAAAGATTAGCCCTGGGCGGGATTCGAACCCGTGTCCTGACTGAGAGGCAACCGCTGGTAGCGCAGCCACGGAAAGGCGAACGAACCGAGTTCGAATCCCAGCCAGGACAAATATTTTCTCTTCAAAATAAAAATATTTAAAAATTAAAACAATTAATAAAAAATTATTTTTAAAAAATATATCATTTATACTTTAAAATGTTAGTTGAATTTTTTATTTCTTGATAAAATGATTAGCAATCCATACTTATTACCCATAATTACATTCTCTTTTCCATATTAAAGCTCGAGATAACTTTTATATTTGGAAAACATGAAAATAAAATGAATAAACACTGAACACTTGCCGTAACTCAACTCCAAGCCACAACTTGCTGAACAGATATCGTGAGAAATATCTTTCTGTATTTAATGGTCATTCATAAAATCGTAATATTGTAACTTTAATTTTTTTATATAGGTTGATTCCATTCGTTTATTTCAATAAAAAAATAGTTCTATAGTTTGTTTGAGTTTTAGTTCTACTACTTGTTATTGTTTTAACACCCAACCTTATTTAACATGTTAAATTCAAGGGTATGAGTGGGCCTATGCAGGTACTACCGTATCTTACAATATACCTACATTGATGAGGTGGTGATGCCTTTACTAAGATGATGAAACTTCAGTTAATTTTACTAACCTTGCATTTGTGAAAGCGTTAATTTTGTTTCATCAGTTAACTTTTATATTATTTAATCAATAAAACCATACTTCATAGGTTTTAATAATCAAGTTACACAAAAAATACATTTTGTGCCTTTAAACCAAATTAAAATTTTTAGTATAAATTTTAAGTAGCAGCCTAGATGATAGCTGTATGGCGCGGACTGGAGATTTTTAATGCTTTAATAACCACGTGCCACACCCCCCCCCCCCTCCCCTAACGGTGGACCAACCGCTGTTTTACGAATTATAGAACTGTAATCAGGAATTTAAACTTTTAGTAGAGATACCCCGTTATTATTCTAGAAATTGAAATTAAGTTTAATATTTATTTTGTACCGAAATGGTAAGCCTATTAAAATATGGGTACTCACTTAGTATTGTTTTGAGATATCTATTATTTTGTAATAAATAAAGTTATGAAATGTCTTTTTTTTTTATTTAAAGTTTATTTTATCTTTCTATTGTATAAAAAAGTTTTTAGTGACTCTTAAACTATCATTTAAAAATCATTGTGTATCTGTAAGCTCCTCTCTGCTTTTCCGTAGTAAATATTATAGTTAGCAATCGAAAAAATCATGGTAATTTCATTTAAAAAAAGAAATGCACGGTCTTTTTCGTTTAATCCCCGCATCTATTTATATATTTAAAATAAAACATGTTATTAAAAAAACAGCTACATTTAATAACAGTTATTCTAAATACCGAAATGTAGATATGTGATAGTCCAGGATCCATGGTCCATTTTTGCATTTGATTAGTATCAAGCTGAATAGCTTCGTTTCGATGAGACGCCCAACAATTCCCTGTGCGACAATTCTCGATTGTGGTAGCTAACAGAGGTAGCAAGGATATAATATGTCAATTTGATGATTCTCAAAAATTTATTACTAACTGGTTTTTTTGGTTAAATCTCAAGATAATTATCTAAGTTATATCGATAACGAAGTCCAAAAAGAAGAAGTAAAAAAAACAGCTGGTTAGTAATCATTTTTGATGACCTCGTTATCGATACATATTGGAAGGAGGGGACTCTTTGATCAAACCATACATTTTGTAGGACAAATATTTTTTCAAATAATTTAGATAATTATCCTGAGATTTAACAAAAAAAAACCCAGTTAGTAATAAATTTTTAGAATCATCAAATCGACATATTTTATCCTTGCTACCTCTGTTAGCTACCACAATCGAGAATTTTCACACAGGAAATTGTTGGGCGTCTCATCGAAACGAAGCTATTCACGAAGATTCAGCTTGATAGTAATCAAGAGCAAAAATGGACCATGGATCCTGGACTAGAGGCATTTTTCAATGTCCGAGGGATATTCGGCGGAAAATTTTTTGACAAAAAAAATTAGAACTCAATAGAACGAAATATTTATTTATTTATTACAAGTACAGTTAGTGAAAGTACAATTATTAAAATTTAACTAACATTAGATTCGTTGCTGGCCTCTAAAATAGAAGATCTATTACCACGCATAATATTTATGATATTGTTATGGTGTTCTTGATCGAGATTTAAGTATGGTATGATTGCTATGACCAGTGATTTTCAGCAATTGTGCTTCTACACCACTTTTTGACAGTTCGCTCACAGCAGTTGATCTGTTTGATGATTTGTTATGTTTTTGTCCTTTACTGTCAAGCTAATTGCCTCAGTAGCAATTTAGTCCATCCATTTATTGTATTTCTTCCAACAGGTACGTTGTCGTACCATTTGTCAGTTTCATTTTTCCAGTGTCTATTTTGTTTTAACAACAGTCATGGTGAGGTTATATTTTCCCGTCGTGTTGTCATTGTGATTGATAATTGATTGAATGCAATTATCAGTGTAATGTAGACATGATTGGGTGAAATTGTTTCATATGACACAAAGTGACAAAATTTGACTTGTTATTAGAACTGTCAAAAAATAATTATAAATTAAAATTAACTTTAAACTCCGTGGTTACTTGGGAGGGAAAAATGTCCAAAATGTTAGAACTGTACAAATATTATTTTATCCAAGTTTACCATGCAAAAGCATCAGAGGGCACACACCACGGCCTCTATAGCTCTTTAGATGAAACAATAGATTACCATAGACATTTTAAAGTAGCAAATAAAAATTAGCTTAGTTATGAAATATAGAGGGGAACTTTTGAATCCAAATTACAAACCATTTGATTCGCAAAAAAACAGGCTATGCTCACTGTGAATTTTGAACGAAATTGAAAATAGTTGTCACTTCCTGACAGTATATCCAGTCTTAAAATCGTACAGAAAAATATACTAAAAACATGAGCTGATCTCAAATCAAGAACTAATAGATATTCTGAATGGAAAGAATTTTTATAGGTTTATATAATTTTGTCAGTAATGCAGGTCGATGTAGGAAATTTTCAATTTCAGAATTTAATTATTAATGTCAAAAGGAAATTTGATTTTTTTTTTTTTATTATTTATTAGTTCAATCAAACACAAATCAAATTCACTCTGTAAAAACCATTTAATTACCAATGTTCACCTGCTAACTTAACATGTTTCTTATAATCATGAAATTCATTAAATTCTATTAAATTATAAAGTGGTGATGCCATACAAGTACCAGTCATAAGTTTTAACTTTCCATTCGTTTCCTTTTTAATATTCTCCAAAAATAGAAATAATAGTGAGCATTAGTATGGAAATAATAATGTAAAAAAAAAAAATGTAACTGTGGGAAATATATATATTTTTCTTATCATTTCATCAAGAAATAGACATTTCAAAAAAACATAATATTGGAAAGGTTAGTTGAAACGTTTATTTCTTGATGAACTGATTACCGAAATGTACACATTTTCCATAATTACACTCTTTATTTCATAATAAAGATAGACATATATAAATGCTCTTTTATTAATAAATTATTTACAGTGTTTTTCTTTTCAATTTTATTTTCAACTTTAGCAACCACAGCATGGTACTTTATACCGTCTGCCAAGAGTTTGATTGAACTAATAAATAAAAACAAAAGTAAAAATAAATAAATTTCCTTTTGACATTAATAATTAAATTCTGAAATTGAAAATTTCCTATATCGACCTGCATTACTTACAAAATTATATAAACCTATTAAATTCTTTTCATTCAGAATATCTATTAATTTTTGTTTTGAGATCAGCTCATATTTTAAGAATTTTTTTCTATACGATTTTAAGACGGGACATACTGCCAGGAAGTGAAAACTATTTTTTATTTCGTTCAGATTACACAGTGAGCGTAGCTGTATATTTTGCTCTGGATTCAAAGTTCCTCTCTACATTTCATAAGCTAATTTGTTTTTGCTACTTTCAAATGGCTATGGTAATCTATTGTTTTACCTAAAGAGCTATAGAGGCGGTGGTCTGTGCCCTCTACTGCTTTTGGATGGCAATCTTGAATAAAACAATCATTGTACAGATCTAACATTTTGGACATTTTTCCCTCCCAAGTAACCACGGAGTTTAAAGTTAAATTTAATTTATAATTTATTTTGTTTGCCATTTCTCCCCACTCTTTAATCCATGACATATTTTGTTTTATTATTTCTCTTTTTATAACTGTACATAATATATTTTCTTTATAATCTAATATTTTAAAAATATAATTAAATTTCATAATAAAACTCAGGATTATTTTTATTTTCGATTTATTTATAATCTTTTATTATCATCCTTTAAAAACTTTCTATATTGTACAGCATTCTTAGTTATAAATCTGCACCCCCAGGATAGTATTGGGTCAGTACGTGTTAGAGAATGTACAATGTTTCTTGAAAAACGGTTATGCAGGTGATGATTTGTCTCCAATGTCCACGACGCCGCTCAAACGCCAGATTTTGGCTTTTTTTAATACCTATTTCATAGAGGTTGGGTGCGCCTCAGGATGTCTTAGATCCTATAGGTTCTTTGAATTTTTAATTATAAGCTGTAAAATATTTACATCGGGTTGTATTATAGCCTTATTATAAGGAATATTATCGCTTGTATGCATATCCTAACTTATAGAAGGATATTTGATAATTTAGTTAGTTCTATTCCTGAGATACGGTAACTAACCTTGTTGTGGTAGTTCGCGGGGGGGGGGGCTTACCACTAATTAGCGCACACTAATTAAGCTTCTTCAGGAGTGGCGTTGTCCTGTGAAGTGGCTCTGGCCTCGTGTCCTTTGGCGGAGGGTCCGCTATATAGGGGTCCTTTAGTCCTCCATCACAATGCATTAATTCGCAATGCATCAAACATCCGGGAAACAGAAGGCTGTTGGTTATGATTGTTTGTTCAAAGTTATGATTATTAGTAATAATTTGAACTTACTCGGAAGCTCTTGTACTCAAATATTATATGTGCTACTTGGCTTTATCATATGAATAAACCAGTATTATTTATCTAATTTTAATGTGTAAGCCATTAGGAAATCAAAATCTGTGGATTAGTACAGGGTGCGACAGCATAACTTCCTTTTTTAAAACCTTAGTATCAACTCCTGATCGCACTACCAGCCCTGAAGAAGACCTGAAACAAGGTTCGAAACGTCGGCTTTAAAATTGAACAATTCTTCTAAGAGATTTTTTTTTTACTGCGGATATCCCAGGAAGATGGAAGAAGAAATAACAAGACATGGTATTGCAGAAAAACAATAACAGGACAGAGAAGTACTATAAAATACGTTATGGAACGTGTAAAGGAAAACAAAAAGACAAGAAATTTAGTAAATAAAGGCAGGTAGAGAAACTACTCATTGTTAGTGCTCAAATAAGTAATTCAACTTAGAAGGTCACGAGGCCATCTTCTTTTCCGACATCTCGGAGTATAGAAGTGAATTGAAAAGGAAGGTTTGAAATTAGTGGGTTCAAGTGGGAATAACGTTTGTCATGAAAGGATCGACATTAAGATCGTTATGGATTATGGAAGATCATCATTACTTTGGTCCTAACGGATTAAGGGACATTAAGGATTTTACGATGGATTTTTGAAAGTAAGGATTGGATACGGGAGGTATTCAATGGCTTAGTGGAGCCCCAAAGCTCTACTCCGTAACTCCAAATAGGTCTAGTATATGAATATTTGTAATTGTTTGGGAGATTAGAGCGGTTTTTCTTGTGTGTGAAATAGTCTAGAATGGCAAAGATTGATTTAAAATTATGTTTTGAACTACTGATTTAGTTAAGGATGGAAATAAGTGATCTTATTCTTCAATAGATATATAATATAATTGTAAAAAAAATGAGTTTACATCATAACAATGTATTGTTAAAAGATTTATTTATATTTGCAAAAATACTTTTAGACTTAGTTCAAGTGATTTAGTATTATATCATATCATCTTCCATAATTTATTTTATAATTATTGTATTGATATATTTTAATAAATAACGATATATAAACAAAGAGATGATAAAGAACAGTTCGATCAGAAAGGACAATAGAATAGAGAGGAACGAAAAAGACAGTCCTTCGACTTCACCGCAGAAGTTACGAAATTTGCATATTTGAATAAACTGTACCGTAAAATCGATTTATGATCGATATTCGATACTATAAATTATAAATTTTATTACCTATGATTAACATACAATGCTATAATTAACGGAAGTATATTTCGATTTGTAAAATGGCCCTGAGTCTGATGACATCGTAAAAGTAAAATAAGAAATAATGGGATTGCATTCCGGTCATTCGATTTTATTGCCTTTAGGTTTAGTTAGTTAATGGCTACAGCTCATAATGAATTAATGAATTTATTTTATTACTCATAATAAAAATAATAAGCGAAGAAACCTAAAGAAGGTCTCTACTCTTATGATCAATTATATCATTAGAATTGCTTGGAGTAAATAAATAAAAAATTGTTTATTTGACAAGTGAGGAATGTGCCACTTTATCACACCCGAGTGAATTTTCCGCACGAGCCAAAGGCGAGTGAGGTAATTAAACGAGGATCTTATAACACCCTCGTCATGTGTTAAACATTACATTTTTTTTGCAACCATTTAAAAATTAAGACATTAAAGGTGAAACTTTAAATTTGTTAAAAGTACACTAGCGCTAGTGGGTAATGCTAATGCTAGATCTCCAAATTTCTGTTTGAAGGTTCTAATACATTTAAGGTTATATTAAATAATTCTATAAAATCGCTTCGAAATAAATAAAATCTATCTTGAATTAAATATAAAATAAGGAAGAAAATAGTTGGGGGTGCAGTCAAATAAGACACTAAATAAGTGGTTACTTATTTAATTACGTGCCGACGTTTCGACCCACTTTGTGGGTCATCTTCAGGGCTAAGAAAGAAAAACAGACAAAATAACAGAACTATAAAAATACATTGCAGACTGTAGCGAGAAAATTTTGGTTCTGAATTCTGGTACTGCGGCGTAAAGGGATAGAGAAGTTCTGTAAAAGGCCCCGTTGTTTTCTTTGGTTCATATGATTCATGAGAAGCGAGGGATGGTTGACTGGATGGTCGATGTAAGGAAGAAAATAGTTTCTTTCTTAGCCCTGAAGATGACCCACAAAGTGGGTCGAAACGTCGGCACGTAATTAAAATAAGTAACCACTTATTTAGTGTCTTATTTGACTGCACCCCCAACTATTTTATTCCTTACATCGATCATACAGCCAACCATCCCTCGCTTCTCATAAATATAAAATAGTTCTGAAATTATTTATTTTAACATTTTTGGAATATGAAATGCATAATATTATAATACCGCTATTTTACATTTAAAACAACAGAGTGCTGATCGTCAAATTTGATCTAGGTGGCTGTTACTTTCCCCCACTAGTGAGGGAAAGTGGAACTTTCCACACCAGTTTTAGTTGAGTAATGGATAGCATTCCTCAATGGTTTAAGGAAAACTATATTAATATACATTACCTGGGATTTTCGTATCATTGTATAAACAGGCTTTTGTATTGATAAAAATGAATATCTAGCATGTATAATTATCCTATGTATATTTATATGTAGGCGAAACATTAAAATCCCTGCATTAAAAGATATAGCATCAGTACGATTGTAAGAATGTTTATGGTAAGTGACAAGACTTGTAAGCATATGTTTAATTTTGAAAAGGTTATAATTATTATAAAGAAAATCATAGCTGTAGGAGGAGATTATTTGAGCCAACAATTTTCAACAGAATTTAGATATTACTGTTAATTATAAATCAAATAGTAAATTTTAAATCAATTTTATTCTGAAACATAAGTGGCCCATACACGATCAGTATTACTGACAGTATAGTCAGATACTGATCGGGTAAGGCCAATACTGATGTACTGAAGTAGGCTATTGATGAGTGATGGTTCACTCCATCATTCCTCAGTCCAACCCAAGGTGTAGGGGGGGGGGGATACTGACAGTATTACTGATCGTGGAGGCCCGTTTCTTTCATTCCTCAATATTTTGTAGCTGTTGAGTGCGACGCATCGACTGATTTTCGATGCTAAAATGAAAGCATAGCCACATTATTCAAAAGTTATAAATGATTTATGTAATAGCGTAAGGTAATTGCTAACCGCTGTTTTGGACATATTCGTTTCCCTCATATTTGCATCTTATTTGTTTAATATGAGGAGAAACCATATTTAATCAATTATTGAATACGCTTTTATTCATCCAAAAATAATTATCGTAATATGATTGTTCCTTTACTGAAATATCGTTGATAAAGTTTAAATGGGTGAACTTATCCCTGCCCAATAGCCAATCCTTCAACCACAAGCGTCCTTCTTTTTTTTCCAATGTCATGACGATCGCAGTTGCTAAGCACGCTATATCCATTAAAAAAGTAGAAATACATCTACGTGAGAAAAATATGACTGTTCTTATCGCGAGATTATTGTGAGCCGAGTGTTTTTTATTTATGATTTTTACATTAGTAAAATACAGAGAGAGTTTGGTTTGAAGTTTTACAAATAAATACTGCGTAAAAATAACAGAACAGTAAACTTACAGAAAAAAAAAGTAGATAATTATAATACTGAACATTGTAATGAAGATAGAATCAAAAATATAGCCCTGAGTTGGCAATACATCAAAATATGGAAAATGAGTTAAATACTGACAGTAATATTGATCGTGTAAGGTGTAAAAATACTGAAGGGTGATTCCTCAGTATTTTCGTCATTCCAATACTGTCAGTAATATTGACCGTGTCCAGCCCCTTTAAGCATTATAAATAATCCTAACAAATCTTACTTTTTGGTTAATTATTTTTCATTCTTGCTAATCAGCTGTTTTTATAATCCCCCCAAATGTTGTGTATGTATTACCATCGCTTGTCTAGTTTGTTTGAGAAACGTCTTGAAGGCTGAGATCTCTTTTGATGAGTCTATTTGTACTGGTGATGTGGGATGTGCAGCCTTTTGTCTCTTGATGTATGTCCTAATGATGGCTGAACTATCAAATAGTTGACTGACTGGTTAGATTTTTCTAGTATTTCAGTTTTTTGGGGCTTTTCTTATTGCATTCTAATTCAGGATTTTTTAGTAAATGGCAAATGGCATTAACAAGTAAATGAGCAAACATAAAAATGCAAACTTTAAATATAAATAGATAGAACATGTAAGTAAATTTAAAAATAACATTTTAAATATTTAATTATTTTTATTGCAAATAACTATTTTATAAGATGGAAAATAAAACAAAATAAAAAACATACGTTTTTTTGGGATGATGTATTTACACGCTATAATTAATCAATGCATATTAAAATAAAAACAATTATCTATTTATTTTTAATTTCTTTACATTTTAAATCATATATGAAAATTTGTATATAGATATTTTTTCCTGTATTCCTATAACTATATTTAATGATGAGTCTAGATTAATACAAATACACCAAAACATTAACAACTGCAAAGTAAAACTATAAATCTTTTTTTTTCTAAGTAAAATCTTATTTTAAGACTTGTTGATAATTTAAGTAGTTCAAATTATTTGTTTTCACATAGTTTTCGTCAATTATAGATATCTAATCAATTATAGAGAAATGTTAAGTCCGGTCAATGAATTTTATACTAAGAACTTATTTTGTTTGTGCCAACCTTTCGTCCTAATTTTTAAGCCATCATCAGGGGAAGAGAGATAAAAACTAATATTCAATTCATGATTTAATACACATATAAGATTGATTTTTTAAAATTAAAAATTACTTCTTAATATTCTTTATCAATAATATATAATTATCATTAAATATACTACCCTAAAATGGAATGATTATACTTATAGAACTTATTTGCTTATTGTTTTTAATTTTATACATAAATTAATTATAGTGTGTAAATACAACATTACCAAAGTCTAGATAGTCTAACTAACTGTAAGATACGATTAAAGATATAAAGTATATTATAATATAAAGTTATGTTATAAAATATAATATTATATCATAATGCAATCCATAGAAAATCGTATTCCTTGGAAGTGGTTGCCTTTGTAGCCACAGACAAGGCTAGTGATGTTGCACAAGATGTGGCCTATTGACTTTGAACTTGAAGAAGTTGGCCTACTGCGATCCGACCCGTTCTTTCACTTTCTAAGTGTCACAGCTACCTTGCAGAAATCCTAGGAACGAAGAGTAATCCACTGAGAAATTTCCCATTTTTCGGCAATATCGGTCTTCCAGGAAGGTAGGGAGTTGAGTACAATGTAATTGATTAATTGGAGGTATCCTCTACACCATTATTCCCAATCAGGTATGTTTAGCAACTCATTGAGAATAATCAATAAGATGAATATACTGATATAATGATAGAATGTTAATATATTTGATATCTTCAACTATATTTTATCAAATATAATTAAGATTCTATATCACTCCTAAGGGAGCTGAGTGGCTCAGTGGTAGAGCACTGAGTTGCCATGAATGAAATCCTGGTTTAAATCCCACTGGGGGCAAGACTTTTATTTAGTCTATTTGCAGCCGGAGATGGATCTTATGGGATCTAGGAACCTCCTGGCGTCACCCAGCCCCTTTAAAATATTATAAAAATACTCTACCCAAATTAAAGGGGAAAATCTGGCGATTGACCGTGATCAAGGACAAACACCTCCCTGCAGAACCGTTGTCCATGACACAGTACAGTCTCTACCAAGTACTGCACCCCAGACGCGTTCACGTGTTGTAGTGGTACAGGTTTATTACATTTAGTTAAAATAAACATTAATATATTTAAAGTATCCAAGACATCGGTGTCACATAGTCAAATTTAATTTACACTCTAAACATTAATTACAAAATAAACTATAGCTAAAACTACACCTCTAACACCTCTAAGCATCATCAACAGTCTTGGGTTCTGTATATAAAATAGGATAGAATAGAAGGACAAATCACCTCCTTGCAGAACCGTTGTCCATGAAACAGTACAGTATCTACCATGTACTGAATCCCAGACCCGTCCACGGGTTGTAGTGGTACAGGGTTTTTTTTTTATCACTCCTAAAATATAGGAAGTAGTTATTTTTACCAAGGGCCACGCGAATATCACTCAAATCTTCCTCACACTCTCCGTCTTCCTTCCACTCCAATACTCTCTCATCTTCCTGGACTGTTCTTCTCACTCTTTCCTAGTCCAATTTCTCCCTGGTCTCTCCTTCCTTCCTGCAAGAACCGCAACCTTCCCGTTTTTTCCCGAAAAGCTCTCTATCCAGGCAGTCCTTATCCTTGGATTTTTAGCCTATCCAGCTCCTCTTTTATTTGCTTCACATATCCACCTATAGCCCAGTAGCTTAATACTTTTTTGTTCAGACTCCCGTTGTTCATTCTGACCCGTTGTTCATCCTGTGGGCGTAGAACTTCAGTCTTCTGTTCCTGATGACTGTCAAGATCCTCCAAATTTTTGTATATTTCTTCGTTGGATTTTCATCCGTTCTTTGGGTCCATGAGTCCTCCTCAGAATTTTTCTCTCAATCTTATGGACCTTCTCCAGACTTGAAAGGGTGACTGTTTCCATACCATACAGTATTAATGTACAGTAGTGCCTTATTTTTGTATTGGAGGAGAAATTTTTCTTGCTGTGGCAAAGTCCAGTCTTCCCATTCTGGCTATTCTTTCTTCCACGGATGCCCTATCTGTTCCGTTGTTACATATTATCTCCCGTAGTTATGTAAACTTTTTCGTGACTTTTATTTGCCCATATTTTGTGTTCAACATTTCCTTGCTAAAGCTGGCACCCGTCATAACCTCTGTATTTTCATACGAACTTTCTAGTCCCGTTTTCTCAGCTATTTTTCTCAGGCTATTTACCTGTTTTATAGCTTCCTCCTCTGTTTCTGCTAGCAGCGCTAGATCGTCTAAAATGGGCAAAGACTTTACTTTCACATTGTCCCTTTTTGTTCCTATTAAGACACCTATCGTCATTTTGACTAAAATTCTCATGATCTTGTCCAACACAACATTAAACAGAATCGGTGATAGAGCGTCATTCTGTCCAAGCCCCGTCCTTATTTGCAACGGTTTACTTATTAGTCCCAGGAATTTTAACTTTGAAATGGTATTTTGTTTATTTTTCCCCCAAATTTGAAAAAATATTTGACTATATTTAAAAATATTATTTATTTATATTTATTTAGTCTGTTAGCAGCCGGAGATGGATCATACAGGATCTAGGACCCTCCTGGGGCACACCCAGCCTCTATAAAATATTATAAAAATAGGCTACCCAAAATAAGGGGGAAAAATCTGGCGGTTGAGCGTGACCTAGGACAAGTCACCTCCTTGCAGAACCGTTGTCCATGAAACAGTACAGTCTCTACCATGTACTGAACCCCAGACCCTTCATGGGTTGTAGTGGTACAGGTTTTAGATTTATTTATATGAATCGCAACTGAATACTTTAACGTAAATTTGATTCTTGAACATCTTTATTATTTATAAATATAGATTAGGCCTTTAGTAGGTAAATATTAATTATTTTTTTTAGTAGAAGAAAACGGGAATTCACTGAAAAAGATACAACTCTAGTCACGAATATTCAGTACATAAATGAGATAATATATTTTCACTAAACTGGCGTTAACGCTTTAATAGGTAATTTTACAAGGTTTTTACGTTAATTTGTTTTAAACCATTTCTTTAAGTATCTTGAGTTCAGTATCTTCCTATTATTTTCTAGGTCAATGTGTAGGGAGGTGATTTGGTAGAATGCTACTTTAAAATTATTTTTAAAAAACCTGTACCACTACAACCCGTCTGGGATTCAGTATATGGTAGAGACTGTACTGTTTCATGGACATTGGTTCTGCAAAGAGGTGACTTGTCCTAGGTCACACTCAACCGCCAGATTTTCCTCCTTATTTTGGGTTCCTTATTGTTATAATATTTAATAGAGGCTGGGTGAGCCCCAGGAGGGTCCTAGACCCCATATGATCCATCTCCCGCTGTAAACAGACTAAATAAAAGTCCGGCAAGACAGCGGTAATTGAACCATTAATTTCGGCATGGCAACTGTTCTACCACTGAGCCATTCCACTCTCATACATCTACTGATGGTTCTTAAAAAAAAAAGATTGAGGAAACATTGTTTAGGTTAAGCTTAAGTTTTTATGTGTAATTTCGTAATGACTAAAACTTCCATGTAAGAAAAAAATTTATAATTACACAAGTACTCATTAGTGTACTAAGTTCTAACATTCGAAACAAATATACTTCCTTCCGTACACCGTTAATAGATAATTACTGTTTAATTTAATAGGTACATGAGGTCATTAATTTATCTTTACTGTATACCTTCAAATGACTTTCCATTTTCCTAGGACTTGTTTGAATTTTAACTTCTGTGACCTATATCCGATCGATATGTCCACCCTTCACTTTGAAGGAAGGCAAACCTGATTGAGACTTCAAGGGATTTTTTTTTTGTTTGTATTTTTAATAATTTCCTGTATTTTTCATTATTTCTTCCATATAAATTTCTACATGCTTATTAATTGGAATAGGATATTAAATCGATTCATGAAGGTCTGGTCATAACTGACTCAGTTCGTAATTTGAATACGAATATCATAGTTCACCTAGAATTGATTCGACTGGTATTCCCCGTGTATCTAAATTTATTACCTTGAAAATACCCGGCCCAGTTTCATTTCCGGAAATTATTTAACTGTTCCTGAAAATCACCAACAACCTTCTGGCTTATGACAATCATTAGACCCATTTGGACTTAAAGAGTAGAGCTTTGGGGCTCCACTAAGCCATCGAATTCCTCTGTTCCTTACTTTGTTGCGAACAAAGTATTCCTTAATGTCCTGTTTGTTGATGATTTCACTCTAATACAATATCAATCTTTTCATGACAAACTTTATTCCCACTCATACCTACTAGTTTCAAACCTAGCAACCTCTTCAATTCCTGATGTTCTCGTGGCCTTCTAAGTTGAATTTTTTATTCGAGTATTACTATTGGGTTGTTTCTCTACTTGCCTTTATCTCGGGGCATTATCTATCTTTCATTATATTTACTTGATGTATTCAATATACCCCTCCAATTTTAAATTTTAATAAATACATTTTTAAAAAATATCTTTTATGCTCCATTTTCCTAACCATTGCTGTATATTGTTTCTCCTAAATATTTAAGTTTCTTTGTTAGATTTATTTCTCCCTATTTTGTCTCTATTAGCTACATCATAAATTATTATATATTTTTATGTTAACCCTTAGAGTTAACTCTCTATTAATGCGTATAAATTGCGGAGCGTCGGAATATCGACTATAGGGCAGTTTGATTTTAGGTATAAATGCGCGCGCTACGACTCGACCGCACAGATCGATACCTAAAATCAAATAGTCGATATCCCGACGTTCCCTAATTTATACGCATTAATAGAGAGTCGATTTATCGACGGTTCGCACTCTAATGAGTATGAGGGCAGGTTTCTCATTGAGGACAGAAATGCATACTATTCCATATAATGATAATAAAAATATTATATTAAATTATCTTTCGAAAGTATGGTTAATAAAGAGTTGTTAAACGAGCCATAAAGTTATATTTAATTAGATACCTCAAGGCAAAATCTCCGTTTCAGGCAATAATAAACTATACTGCTAAGTCGATACCATTCAATTACATAAAGCCTCGATCTCTTCGATTACTGGACCATGTCTTGGGAACCAACGTGACCATTGGTTGAGAAATAAATAAAAAATAAAAAACATTCCAATAAAACAAGTGACATAAACTTGTAAGGTATGGCAGAGCCATTGTACGGATTGTTCTTCAAGACAAAATTAAAAGGGATACTGTATTTTTTTTCGAGTCTGTTACGATCGAGTGCCATTGAACGATTTTTCCTTTTGTTCATCTTTTAGGTTCCTGTTGAGGTACACTTGCGGTTCAGGAGTTCTTCGACCATAACATGACTAGGACCATTTATTTTTTTTTTATTAAATACTTTTGCCCTATTTATTAAAGTGAAAAAGAATAATCTTTGCCATAGAGAACTATAAACAGAGGCACAGTAATGGAATATAAAATAAAACAAATGACAGACACGTTACATAGTTACTTAGGTTAATTAACGAAATTAAAAATATCAACTTGAATAATAATAGTTGACCTTATATAGCACATCCAAGTCTATTTAAACCTTTTCCAAGTCAACTGTAACCTTTTAAAAATCGAATGCTACCCTTTCCAAGTCACCAGCAACCCTTTCCAATTCAAATGTAACCCTTTCCAAAGCAAATGTAACCATTTCCAAATTATTTGAAACCCTTTCCAAAGCAAATATAACGCTTTACGACTCAATTCTCACCCTTTTCATTTCAATTGTCACCCTTGAAAATTTAACGTACTGTGGAATGGGCCAAGTTAATGCATCAGAACTCAATGGGATAAATCATGACCGTATTTTTAATTTTGTTATTTTCAAAACTATTATTGACACAAAGCAGTAAACGAATGAAATTAATACAACTTTCGAAAAGCAATGATTTTTTTAATAAAACATAAATAATTATTCCTCTTTGAAGGAACCCATTAAAAAATAAATAAATAAATAAAAATGCATTTTTTTCTGAGAAAGTAAAACTACGTAAATTGAAGTTAACAATTTATTTTTTCGATTTTGCAAAAATGTTATTTGCATTACAGTTTACATTTTGAAATCATTTATAATTTTTTTTATTAATCACTTCTTGAGAAAAAAAAATCTACTTTTTGTTTAAAATTTTTTCTTTAATTTTTTGTAAACAAGAATATTATTATGTTTATTATTTTATAACTGAACCTATGAAAAAAAGATTTGTGAAGAAAAAGGTTGTGATGATTTTATCCTGGCGAGTTCTCAGGCCTGAGGCATTCGCCCAATCCCGAGTAGAGTAAATTTTAAAAACATATTCAAGGGGGACAATTTAAATGGAGCCGGTTACGATTGAAATAAAAAGAGTGGCAATTGAGTTACAAAGCATTACATTTGCTTTGGAAAGGGTTTCAACTCAATTGGAAAGGGTTTCAATAGACTTGAAAATGCTATATATATGGGGAAGAAAATGGTTCGGAGGAGATCAGAAAAATAATTTCTTAAGTAGAGTCGAACGATTTATTTGAAAGCCGATGTTTCAAGCGACATTGCATGTCTTCTTCAGGGCTTGTAATGAGATCAAAGGAGAGGAGGACCCTGAAAAAGACCTACAATATCAAGATCTGCATTATTCAATGGGTTTAAATAGCAATAAAAACAGGACTACAAAATAACTTAAATTTTATTTCCAAAATATGTTCATGCAAGAATTTTCTGTATATTGTCCCAATTCAGGTATCTTCATCATACACCAACAAATTCTTACCAATCAAACTGTTTATGTGAGATGTGTTGTTGCTTGATCTTCATAGATGTGTATATCTGGTTGATTATTTATTTAACGTTTAGTATTACAAGTTGATTATTTATTTAACCACCCCATATATCTGGTTGATTATATCTGGTTATTTAACGTCTCTTTATGCTGCTATGGGTAAAAGGACGATGCTACATTGGGAGCTCAAAATTTTGCCTATCCAGTTTTAATTAGGATAGGGTTTTTAACGAGTACCTAACATCGTACAGGCTCGGGACCCCCGTTTTTTTAACAAATTTAATTTATTGATATTCACAACTATACTAGTATTACAACAAGTTAATCTGCTAATATGAAATATGACAAAAAAACACTTGTGGAGAAACTACCCATCAGTAGCACTCCAATAAAGTTCTATAGTAGATGGTCTAAGGTTTTACCTTATGAACGGAGAAAATAAGTCAATAATATATAATATTTTATCCTTTGGGGAAATTGCCCTACAGTTGCAGTAAACTCTTCTTTCCTCTGTCCTGATTATGACCTAAAAATAAGGTTGAAACGTAGGTACAAATAAAATAAGCCATGTTACTCTCTTCTAAGAACTATCCATTCAAACATTTCCTCGTGAATAATCTTATATATTTAGAAAACAGAAAATAAGTAAAAAAAAACAACAAGAATATAATTGGCTGTTAATGGAATGAGAGAGGAAGAATGGACATTTCGCTTGATCGATCCTCACAACCGGAACAGCTCTAGAGCTAATTGTCCTCTAAATTATTTCGCAGTCTCGGCTAACGCTTTGATACCTAAGTCCCTGGCCGTCTTATCCAATGGTCAGGAGAAAATATATTTTAGTTTTTTTTATTGAGTTTTTTATTATTGAGTATTTCAAATAATATCCTCTAAAGTTGGTTATTACCCAAGCTAACCATTTTTTCTTGTTAAATTTTATCTTCCCTACCGGTTCTGGCTTCTTCAAAATTCACTAGAGAAACGTTCTCAATTAATTACAAAAGACTCATACACATGACAATCACTAGACCTATCTGGACTTACGGAGTAGAGCTTTGGGGGCTCCACTAAACCACCGAATTCCTCTCGTATTCAACCCTTGCAATCCAAAATCCTTCGTAAAATCCACAATGCTTCTTACTTTGTTACGAATAAAGTAATCCGTAGTGGCCTTAATGTAACATTTGTTGCTCATCAGGCCAGAACCTGATACCAGCTTTTTCATGATAAACTTTATTCCCACTGAAACCCACCAGTTTCAAACCTGGCATCCTCCTCGGTGTCTGAAAAGAAGATGGCCTCGAGACTTTCTAAGTTAAAATTTTTATTCGAATGCTATCATTGGGTAGTTTCTCTACCTGCCTTTATCTCGTGCCATTATTTATCTTTCAATAAATTTATTTGAAGTAATCTATTATACAGTTGTAAATTTTAATAAATATTTTTTAAATAAATACCTTGATATCTGATTTGATTCCAGCCTAGAGTTTGGATCCAATAGTAGCCTTTCAGAATAATTAATTCAGAATGACTACAACTCAGATATTTTACTTATTCGACAAATAAAACTTAAATAAACAAGGAATTTATAATAGTAGTTAATTAAATAAATTCCAGAGAGTGCGCCACAGTGATTGGCACGATGGTTACATCAGAGCTGATACAATTGGCGATAGGCCAGTGGGTGATGTCCCAAAGGGAGTGAAATCGATTCCTTGGCCTGTATCGATCCTATGCCAACTAGATCTATGATGTCTAAATATCTAACATATCTACATAATACATACTTAATTAATAAATACATACGAGAAATCACTCCCTGCACAACCGTAATCGAAGAAACACAACAGTCTCTACCATGTACTGAAATCAAGACCCTTTACGGGTTGTAGTAGTAAATTATTTTTTTCGATACATAATTTCACTATACCTATTTTGGCGATGTATTTAAATAATGAAAGTGATATAATTTATTTGATATTTATATACACATATATTATTATTATTTTTAGAGTTGCTTACCTACTACAGCATAATATTAAGAAAAATCCGATTCTTTTGTATATTTTATTTATTTATTTATTATTTAATTTTCCAAGTGATATATTGGTATGTTTATGATTATTTTTTTAATAAATTACTTTAGAAAAATCCAACTTTTTATTAGCAATAATAAACAAAGTGATATAGATAAACAACAACATTTTAATGCAATTTATGACATTGAATTTTGTATGAAAGACAGAAGTAAAGTTTTAAACTTCATTAAATGTTGCTGAACACTTCGGAATTTTCAAGGAAGCAATTCTTTTCTATCCAACAAAATAATGGATGGTAAACGAAACACATGGAGGAATGAATAGCAACTTGTGCCTAAAACTTTTAGCTGACTCTAACACTATGAATTGTATCTAATATGAACAAACAATACCGATTTAGCTATTTTTGCTATTATACCAAGCTGCTTTAGGAAAATATCACTTGAACCCATGAGGATTCTTGGGCTTCAATACGTGGTAGAGACTGTTCTGTTTCATGTATTACGGTTGTCCTTGATCACGCTCAACCTCGATTTCCCCTTATTATAGGTACACGCTTTGTAGAGCCTGGGTGAGCCCATCTCTGGCTGCTAATAGATTAAATAAAAGTCAGCCAACTGGCGGGATTTGAACCCAGGACCTTCAAAGCGGCAACTCAATCTCTACCAATAGGCCCTTCCGCTCCCTCAATTAATAATATTATTTTTTTCGAACTTATATGGTACATACTGTTTAAAGGGTGAATTTGAATTTTGGTATGTTTTCTTGAAAACATAAAAACCTTAATTTATTAATAGATCAGTGAATCTTCGATAGTGCTACGGTAACATAGACATCATTAACTGAAAAATATCTATATATAATCAATTGAAGATATCACTTGATAAGTAGTAAGACATTCCATTGATAAGATAAGAAAGAGTCAAAGTACAAATCAGTTGGAACACTAAGCGAACTGTCTGTCAAACAAGTTGGAACACTACGCTATCAGTTTCCGATTCAGTTGGAACGCTACGCGGACTGTCAGATCAAGGCCCAAGCTTCCCACATTCCGACCCATCGCTTCCTAAATCCAATCAGCTGATCTTCAAGGCCGTCAGGATTTCAGACTTTCTCGGAACTGTAGCAACATGGAAGCGGAGATCCTTGTAGTCGCGACTCCCGTTTTTGAAAATGAGCTTCCGTTATCAATATCGATTTTGAGAAAAAATGTCTTGAAATCTAAATATGTAATTATGGTATATTCGAATACGATTTTGTAAATTATTTCCGAATTTCAACGCATCTTATAAAATCACAGAGATATATTACTGTTTTGAGTTAATTTGCAGACCTTATGAAGTTTAAGCAAATAATTGTTATCGTTTCAGGCAACAATATGGAACTAAATATAAGAAAAAAGTATTGATAATATCGACAAAAATATCAGCCTTAATTGATTGAAAGGATAGCTTACTAATGTTACCTAAATAGCAATATATTGATAAAATATCAATACATTAGTGGAAAAATTCCAACTAAAAACCTTAAGTCTCTAAACTAAAACAGGAAATTAAAAATACCTGTCCAATTTCCCATTTTAGTTTAGAGACTTAAGGTTTTTAGTTGGAATTTTTCCACTAATGTATTAACATTTATTTGATGTCTCTGTTGACATTTCTCTTTTTCAATTAATAAAATATCGTTTTTAAAAACACTTAAAAGGTTGTATGTATCTAGTTTGTCTAATAAGTGTTGAAGAAGCCATTGTCGTTTCAAAACTAAATATGGAATAGAAGTAACCAAGTACAACTACTAACTGTGCCTAAAACTGTTAGTAAAACAAAAAAAAAACTGTACCACTACAACCTATGAACGGGTCTGGGGTTCAGCAGATGGTAGAGACTGTACTGTTTCAAGGACAACGGTTTTGCAAGGAGGTGACTTGTCCTAGATCATGCTCAACTGCCAGATTTCCCCCCCTTATTTTGAGTATCCTATTTTTATAATATTTTATAGAGGCTGGGTGAGCCCCAGGAGGGTCCTAGATCCCATATAATCTATCTCCGGCTCCAAACTGACTAAATAAAAATCTTGCCCGCAGCACGATTTGAACCAGGATTTCCGGCACGGCAACTCAGTGCTCTTCCAGTTGTATTAGTTTTTGAGTTTAAATCAGCTGTATTAGTAGATTTAAAAAAAAAAATCTACAGGCCCTGTGAATAAGTGATTAAGCCGAATTATCCTTATAATGAGTTTCTTTTGCATAGTAGAGCGGAATCGTGTTATTTTAGTAGTGAACAAAGGGCTAAGTCAGGCATTAGCTTGAAAAAGAATCATTACTTGTATAACAATTCCATTTCAAACCAAAACTAAAATTATGGCACGATACCAATTTCTGAGTACAGGTAACTGTGTCCAAAATTCGACTTAATCACTTATTTATCGGGGCTGTAGATATAGCAATCAGTTTTGAATACTCAAACTTAAAATCTAGTTTACAATTAATCAGAAATTGTTTATTTATTATTTAACGATAATAATGTATCTATACATTTTAATAATAGTATATCTAAGTTTTCCCCTATTCCAAGGATCTATCAGTGATATGTGCACGCATATATCACACATATGTTTGCGGGAAAACGGTTGATAATATGAAAGCAGTTGTTATCATATTACCAATGTTATCATATTATCTATGAAGATAAGAGAAACAGTATTTGCTACCTGCCATTCCCAACAGAGGATTTCCAAGATCAAACGACTACCTCCAGAGCTGGTGAAGCCTGGCATCAACAACATATGTTTATTACTTCCTGTTTACATGCAACAGTCCTTTGTAGAACATGACATGAATTTAACTGTCATGATGTCGCATGTCATAAGGTATAAGGCATTGTGACCAGATGAGTTATTTAATCTTTGTTAAATTACTTATAAATCATTGAAGCATAAACTTTTCCCTATATTAAATTTTATATTTAGGAGGTGGTGTCTCCGTGTCACCAGGCTGGATAAAGCAAGAAATGAAGAAATTCGACATAGGATGGTTGTGGGTATTTCTACAATTGAAAGGATCGGGCACGCCGCTTCTGATCGTACGACCATGTGAAGAGAATGTGGGATTATTGTTGGCCAAAATGTGTCCTGGATTGGGGGGAGAGGACGGGGACGGCCCACAAGCAGGTGGATGGAGGGAGTCCAGGGGGAGATTGCTGGGCAGTTGAGGCAACCCATGTTGGAACGCCTAAGGCTACACCTACATTGGATCCGGTGTGATACGATAAGACGTCGCTAGCAAACCAAATTACTGAAATATATCGAGAGTTATAACATTTGGTTCTTTAAATGTATGAAATTAAGATTATTTATCAATTATTTTTAATACATTTATATTTTACAATAATGTATAGTAAAATATGTATAATGTATACACCCCAGCATCGTATGTGATAGAATCACGTCGCACCGAATCGGATCCAATGTAGGTGTAGCCTAAGAAGCATATTAGGGAGCACTGAGTTGAATCTGCCAGTGGTAGATAAATGTTGTAATCTGCTGACACCCATTAAATAACTTGAAGGAGCCTGTAAGATCTGTTCATTTTTTAACACAAAATGAGACATGGGTTCATGTTAGTTGACCGTTTTTGTTAAATAAACTATTCTATTACAGGTTAATTTATGTTTTTTTTTTTTTACCGTTGAATCTTATTTTGTTAAAAATTAAGAGACTTACGGAAGGATTGTTTCCTGTATACGAATATCAAGGACACTCTTAATGTCCTGTTACCTGCCCGAAGAAGACACTTCCTGAATCCCATTAATAAAGCTTATTTCACAGCTGAGGAGACTAAACACTTAATTTCGGCCGTTCTATTCTTTTTTCCTTCTTCCACATGTCATTAAAGGATTCAGGGGGAAAAAAAGGACGAAATCTTGTTACACAATCTTCCTTGAGGACTCTGGAATTCTCATCTATGCTGCCATGATAAAAGCTGAATACATTCGAAAATGGCCTTGAAAATAAAAAATATAGTCAGGTTAAATTTAAATTTTATATTTTAGAGTCAGATCCTTAGTTTTTTATCTTTTCTAAAATCATATTATATAATTAAAGTAGTAAATGGTCACACCTTATTGTTAGTTTTTTTTTCTCCATTTATTAATTCCGCAGAAAGATTACAAAGATGGCCGAAACTATACATTACACATACTTGACTTTTTTAATTCTCCATTCTAATTTATTTTATAGTAATTTTTTACCAATAAACATAAAGTATAATTATTTTTTTCATAAAATGACAATTTATTTATGATAATGTACCCTGTACGAATAAATAAAATCATTAATATAACATAAGTTTGTTTGTTCATATAACGTCACTTTATGCTGCTAAGAATAATCGGACGATGCTACCGCGAGAGCTATAAATTTTGCCTATCCAGGTTGAATTAGGATAGGGATCTTTAAGGAGTACCTGACATCGTAGAGACTCGTACAGTGACCCCTGTTTAACGTCCCTTCCGAAGGACGGCATAACTAATGATTTTTTACTCCCTTTAAAAAATCCTAGGGCCACCTGCCGGGATATGAACCCGCGATCTTGGGCTTAGTATGTATAATTGGTAATATGATAACCACAGGACGCCCATAACATAAGCTTATGCACCCTTAAACTTTAATGGGTGCTTTATTTTCACTGAAATTTCTTTACTTGTAATAATAAAAATTTTGTTTACAGTTGAGTTCTTTTGCAATTATGATGAAATCATACACTTATAATTGAATGTACAAGAAATATAGAATTGGAGAAGACCAGAAAGAAAACACACACTTAGAAAGAGTTTTAATATGTCTTGACGTTTCGGTCTTCTTCAGGTCTACAAGCATTAGATGTATGAGTAATACACTATTCGAAAACAAACTCAGAGTAGTATATTTTTTTATTCTGCATATTTATGATTAGACCGAACAATTTTTTACAAACGTAGTTAAAAAAATAAAATTTCATCAACTCAAGATTATAAATTGGTAAATATAAAATATAAACTATTAGATATGTGTAAACTTTTTTTATTTTTTTAATGGGTAAAATGTTTATTTATAACATTAAATGCATAAAAATATTACCATCATATAAGTCTCAATTTTATTCATCAGAAGGACCTCCTAAAATAAAAATCATAAAATATACAGTACAGTTTTTTTTAATAATATCAAAATTCTCTTTTAGGTTTCCAGGGCCACTATTTATACAAAATACTTCAGTGGTATCTTCTGGTTTAGACCGTGTCGCTAACTTTTTCGCCAACGTTTCGCCAGACATGCTGCTGACTTCTTCAGGGCAGAAAAGAGAATGAATGAATGAAACATTCATTCTCTTTTCTACCCTGACTAAGTCAGCAGCATGTCTGGCGAAAAAGTTAGCGACTTGGTCTAAACCAGAAGATACCACTGAAGTATTTTGTATAAATATCAAAATTGATAACATATATTATGAAATAAAAAGAACAGTAGATACTTTGGACAGTATATTACTGTATAACTGAAGAAAAATCTAACAACAGCTGGAATCTTCTGGCCAGGTTTTATTGTGGTTGCCATGGATACATCCAGAGTGGACTGTATATTTTATCATTATGACACCATACATTTTATGTTACAATTTTAACAGAGTTATTTAAATACTTTTGAAATCCTGTTTATAATAAATATTTTTTCACGGTACTAATTTTTTTTAGCCATTAAAGTTTCATTGATTTTATTGTTCAAAAAGTATTTTACTATTTTTTTTCAGTTATTTAAGGTATTCAAAATACGTTGCGGATAATTGTAATTATGATCATTTCAACATTTCTTTCGTAACATGTATCATGTATATGGTAATGCTTAGGTAATATACTAATTATCAAAATAATTAAATATTCCTATTAACAACCTAATTAATTGTAGCTGACTTGAACTAGTAACCGATATCCAATCTAGCGTAAAGGCATTGTACATTCACATTCTAAGAGCATTGGAAAGTAATTACTTATTTATTTATTTTTTAATTCTTTATTTTTATCTTATTATATTCATTTTGTCCTTAACGTCATTAGCATACATTAATCACTCGGTTTCTTTTGAAAGAATCAGTAACCCGATTAAATTTGCATGAGTAAACGTGCTGGGGATCAAGTTCCATTTTATTTTACTTTAAATCATATTTTTATTATAATTATAGTTGAATTAAGAGAACAAAAATTAAAAAAAAAAAAAAATTGTTCATTGTAGTTAAATCTATATAAATAAAAATGTGTTGCTAAGCGCAAAACTAGAGAAATTCTCATTATCCACTGGCGTTAATGACTTAAAGTTGGCACGCCAAAAAAAAAACAAAAAAAAAAAAAAAACTAGAGAACGGCTCGACCAATTCGGCTAATATTTTTCCCTTATTTTTTTTAAGGCCTAAAGAAGGTTCTTTTAGAGAGAAAAACGTAAAAATTGAGAGAGAAATAATAAAAACAACACTTTTCTTGATCCTTTAATAAACAATAACAGTTCAGTGTGGAGGTCTATTGTAGAACAATTATTTGTTTCATCAACACAATCAATTGGATAAAATTGTGTAAAACTGCACTGGATCTTACGCGATCTGATAATCATAAAGTTGTAATCAGAGCTGGTAAAACATCAGCAGGAGAACACGTGAGATGTTTAGATGCACCAACAATCGATGAAGTTGACATTGTAATGGTTGGAGAAAATTTGGAAGCCCTTCGCTTTAGGGAAACAGGCCAAAACAACGTCTGACGAGACAGATAGTGATAAATATATATGATAGCTTCGATTAATTAGTGGTTAAGTAGAATTTTTCCCAGAGAGTTAACTTTATTCAGGGAAGTGCAATCGTGTCATTTGTGCAGTTTTTGGCTCGAAATGGAGTTAGAATATATCCAATAACTCCATATCAAGCCAAAGTGTGACTTAGCCACATTTGCATTATGAGAAAGAAAAGATTCGGGTTGCATCAAGCAAGAATCCGATAGAAAAAGAACGAAAGATCAACAGACAAATTTTAGGTCCAATATTGGTAGAAGAACGGATCCGTCTCAGAGGCAAACAAGAAACCAAACAATACTCTGGATACTAAATAAGTGGATACTTATTTAGTGTTTTAATTGACTGCACCCCCAACTATTTTCTTCCTTAAATACTCTGGATACTTAGAGCAATATCGGGACACGCAGATAAAGATTTTACGGACACTTCGAAATGAAGAAATCTCAGGCAGACATACCAAACAAATAGTCTAATTTTATGAAAAAAGGATTCAACCCAAAACAAACATGATGAAACGGTTTGACGAAGTCAAATATTATCTGAAACTGGCAGGGATTACACAGAAAGCTATACAAAACCATCTGCAGATTCGAAATTCATGAATGGAAAGTTGACCAAGACCCGGTCACAATAAAAAAAGAAAGAAATATGTCTACAAAGAAAGGCCACTAAGTACTTGATGCGTATTAATATTATGTATTTTTTGTAATAAGTATGTACAAGTGAAGCAATACCCAACGTCTAAATAATCAACATATATTAAAGTCGAGAACGGTAATATTCACAGAGGAAATTCCCATTGCTTGTTTGTTTGTTTGTTGTTGCTTAGAGGTGTAAAACTCTAGGGTCATCAACACCTGTAGATTTTTGATTTTTATAATAATTTATCTTTAAAAAAAAAAGAAAATAAATAAGTAAATAAAATATTCATGTATACACACATACTAATAAATAATACATCTATAATAAAGAAATAAAACAAACAAATGCATCTATAGCAGGGACAATGGAGGATCAAATATTGGTTATTAATTTACAGTTTGTAATGAATTTTACCACTTTGTCTATTTCAGATTTGCTATCTCTAAGTGCTTTGGGTGTTATTTTGAGCTGATTTAGCATTTTTTTATAGGAGTAGCATTCCTCAAACATATGTCTGATGCAAAGAATTTTATTAAACCTAAGGCATATCGGTGGTGCATCCCTTGTAATGAGATGTGCGTGGGTAACCCGGGTGTGTCCTATTCTAAGGCGAGCAATAGCCACCTCTTCATGGCGTTTACTTACTTCTAACCGCCCAAGAACTTGCTCGCCCCCTTAAAGAATCTATAGACAAAAGATGCCAAGTAATATGGGTTGAAAGTCCAGCCAGTAAATTGAAATATATAAAAAGGGAAGTAAAGCCCTGGGCTACATCTAATCGTAGGAAATTCCCATTGGTTTACAATCATCTGGGAATTCTGGGTAAATCCTGCTCTTACAACTAGTAGTTCAGAAATATAATATCTAGTCCAGGATCCATGGTTCATTTTTTCACTTGATTATTATCAAGCTGAATTTTCGTGATTAGCTTCGTTTCGATAAGGCGCCCAACAATTTCTTGTGCCAAAATTCTCGATTGCGGTAGCTAACAGAGGTAGCAAGGATAACATATGTCGATTTGACGATTCTCAAAAATTTATTACTAACTGGGTTTTTTTTGGTTAAATCTCAAGATAATTATCGAAATTATTTGAAAAAATATTTGTCCTACAAAATGTATGGTTTGTTAGTTCATTTAACGTCACTTTATGCTGCTATGTCTAATCGGACGATGCTACAGTGGGGGCTCTAAATTTTGCCTACCCAGGTTTAATTAGGATAGGGATTTTTAACGAGTACCTGACATCGTACAGGCTCGGGACCCCCGTTTAAGGATTTTTTACTCCCTGAAAAAAATCCTAGAGCCACCTGCCGGGCTACGAACCCGCGATCTTGGGCTTAGTAGTTTGTTATGGTAACCACCAGACCACCGGTGGCCTTAAAATGTATGGTTTGATCAAAGAGTCTCCTCCTTCCAATATGTATCGATAACGAATTCAGAAAAGAATAAGTAAAAAAAAAAAACAGCTGGTTAGTATTCATTTTTGATGAACTCGTTATCGATACATATTGGAAGGAGGGGACTCTTTGATCAAACCATACATTTTGCAGGACAAATATTTTTTCAAATAATTTAGATAATCATCTTGAGGTTTAACAAAAAAAAACCCGGTTAGTAATAAACTTTTGAGAATCATCAAATCGTATATAATCATCAAATATTTTATCCTCGCTACCTCTGTTAGCTACCACAATCGAGAATTTTCACACAGGAAATTGTGAATGGTCCTAAGAAACACCACCTTCTGTCCTTCGTCCAAGACGATGGTGGGTCATGCTGCTTGCTTATACTGAGAGTCTCATATATTATCATGTAAATATAAAACATTATATAATCAAGAAACTAAGATCTTGTATGTACAATGGCATTGCATTGTATTTCTTATTGTGCATGCAAGGGAACTTGAAAAAAAATAACATGGATTTACGTTCAGGACTCAGGAATGAAGTTAAGGACATGATTTGATTATTATTATTGTTTGCACGCCATTCTGTTATGCTCACAAAGCTTCCAAGGACATCTCTACTCATTCAATCACAAGAATATAATTGTACTTGTACACGAATGAGTGTAATTAAACAATCCTGACACAAATAGCATTCTAGGTAATTGTGTGAAAAAATTAACTGTACTCAGATGCTGCAAACCTACTTACATCTCATGCGGTATCTTTTAATTTTAATCGAGATATAATCGATTTATTTCGGGTTGGTTAGATCTGTGTATAGGGCGATGAGTTGGTATGCTGAAGATCCTTGGTTCAAATGCAGCTCTATTAGATAAACTATTTGATCTCTTGTACCTTGTGGGCTCAGCAATGCCTAATGGGTAGAGACACTGATTCTTAGCTTTAATTTTTTACAAATGTAGCATTAGTTATTGAAAAAATAGCTTTTGTAGCTATAATTTTGGGCTTATAGCTACAAAAAAATAACTTCAGGGAATGGGAGTAGGCAGTAGGGGAGAAACAATTAAATTACTAAAATCACTTGAAACATGTTTATTGTATTGATTGATATTTGATTGTTCGTTCAACGTCACTTATTGCTGCTATGGCTAATCGAACGATATTACATTGGGAGCTCTAAATTTTGCCTATTACGAGTACCTGACATCGTACAGGCTCGGGACCCCCGTTTAAGGTCCCTTCCGAAGGACGGCGTAACTTTTACTCCCCTTAAAAAATCCTAGGGGCACCTACCGGGTTATGAACCAACGACTTTCTGTCCTCCTGTGTCGTTTAATAACATCCCACTGATCCATGCAGAACAGGTCCGGTACTTAGGACTACACCTTGACAAAAGATTAACTTGGACTCCTCATACTAGACTGAAACGAAAGGAAACAAGGTTTCAGGCTACTTCAAGATTTACTAGACAAACCCTCTAAGGTCTCAATTAATTACAAAAGACTAATATACAAGACATTCATTAGACCCATCTGGACTTACGGAATAGACCTAAAGTAGATGAGTCAGCTTTATGTGTCCGATTCAATTTTTTTTAAATTTCATTGAACATAATTTTTAACTATTTCGACAAAAACTGTTATATTTTATTAGTTTACTAAGAAATATTTTGCCAAAAACACGACAGACAATTTCGATTTCAATCCACTTAAGAAAAAGAGAACTGTACTGATAATTCATATAATAACGATATAATAAGGGTTATGGGTTGTAACGATTGGATATGAGAAGAACTCGATGTTTGTAGTCGAGTCCCAAAGCTCTACACCGTAAGTCCAAGGTGGTCTTGTAATAGTCATCTATATGAGTCTTTTGTAATTAATTGGGAGTCTAGAGCGTTTGTCTAGTAAATGTTAAAGTCTAGTAACGTCGAGCAGTTTCAGTCTAATGTTAAGTATATACAGATAATAATATAATCTGAAACAAAACTAAATATGGAATATAATCAAATAAATAAAACTAGGGAGGAATTTATTGGGGAAAAAGTATTGCAAAATTTTATAATTTGTTAACTTTTTATGATTTACTAAAATACTGTCGGTAAAATCTAGCTAAAAACGAAAAAAAAATTTGGAATTTCATGGTCAATATCTGGGAGGAGTTCCAATGAATAAATTGAGAAAACTAAATTGAATGAGTCGATTTAAGTTCAACGCGGAAGTCTTCAATCCAAACTAAAACGAAATAAAATTCAGCGCCCTGTCTGTTCCTTTTTTAACTCGTTATTATATGAATTATCAGTACAGTTCTCTTTTTCTTGAGTGGATTGAAATTGAAATTATCTGTCGTGTTTTTGGCAAAATACTTCTTAGTAAACCAATAAAGTTTTTGTTGGAATCGTTAAAAATGATGTCCAATGAAGTAAAAACAAAATTGAATCGGGCACATAAAGCTGACTCATCTCTACCTACTTTTAAGTCTGTAACAACCAACCTGTCAAAGCTGCGATAACATAGAACTTACAGTGAGCAACTATTTGAATACAAGAAGGAACAAATAGAAATATTTTTAAAAAAAAGTTATTTATTGAAATTTGCAACTGTATAATAGAATACATCCAGTAAATATAATGAAAGATCAATAATAACACGAGATAAAGGAAAGTTGAGAAACTACCCAATAGTAGTACCTAACAAGTTCAACTTAGTAGATCACGAGGCAATCTTCTTTTCAGACGCCTCGGGGGACTATCAGGAATTTAAGTGGTTGCAAGGTTTGAAACTGGTGGGTTTGATTAGAAATTACCTTTGTCATGAAAAGATTGATATCGGATTCGGTCATTATGGATTACTTGGTACGTAACAGAGTAAGGAGCATTGAGGATTTTACGAAGGATTTTGGATTGTGTGGATTGAATATGAGAGGAATTCGAAGACATAGTGGAGGCCCAAAGCTCTATTCCGTAAGTCAAGATGGATCTTATGATTGTCGTGTATAGTAGTCTTTTGTAATTAATTGGGAGGTTAGAACGTTTGTCAAGTAAATGTTGTAGTAGCCTGAAACGGCGTGCTGTTTCCTTTCGTTTCAGTCTAGTATGAGGATTCCAAGTTAATATTTTGTCAAGGTGTAGCCCTAAGTACCGGACTTGTTCTACAGGAATCAGTGGGATGTTATTAAACGATACGGGAGGACTGGAAGTCGTTGGTTTACGACGGAGGGTAAAAGTGTATTGACGGGATTTGTGCAAATTTATTTTAATCCTCGAGTTTTGACACCATTTTTCAAGGTCAGTGATATGGAATTGAAGAGTATGGGATGCTATAAATGGATCAGTATTGAAAATGTGTCATCCGCATACGTGGTAATATAGAAAGAATAAATTTCAATATTGATACGTGTCAATTGTCTAAAGATAGTAATAAACTACAGAGGACTCTGATGTGCTCTAGACATCTACAGAGTACACACGAATCTAATCCAAGAAATTGAAATTGAAATATTTAAAAAGGAATGTAAAGCCTTGCGCTACATCTAATTGCAGTAAACGTCATGAAGAGGTGGCTATTGCTCGCCTTAGAATAGGACACACCCGGCTTACCCACGAACATCTCATTACAAGGGATGCACCACCGATATGCCTTAGGTGTAATAAAATTTTTTGCATCAGACATATGTTTGAGGAATGCTACTCCTATAAAAAAATACTAAATCAGCTCGAAATAACACCCGAAGCACTTAGAGATAGCAAATCTGAAATCGACAAAGTGGTGAAATTCATTACAAACTGTAAATTAATAACCAATATTTGATCCTCCATTGTCCCTGCTATAGATGCATTTGTTGTTTATTCCGATTGTTTTATTTCCTTATTATAGATATATTATTTGTTAGTATGTGTGTATATGAATAAATATATTTTTTTGTTTTTAAAGATAAATAATTATAAAAATAAAAAATCTACAGGCGTTGATGACCCTTTTACGCGTCTAAGCAACAACAAACAAACAATCCAAAAAATATAAGGAGAGCAGCCGAAGCGAAGTTAAAGAAAACCAAATTTAAAAACAAAACTAAAAACTTTCTGTCACTTTTGTCATGCGAAAGAAACACAATAATTATTTATTTTTCACAGCTTGAGCTTTTAAACTTAAAACTTGTTAAAATTTGAACTTTTGTACACAGTAATAATAATTATATTAATAATACAGTAAGCGCTCAACACTCATAATGTAGTAGCATCAGCCAAAGGCCGCCCCGCCCGCATTCTAAGGGAATTATAGACAATATCTCCTAGCTAAATATACAAGTGACTAAACGTGTGTCGGAACGCGCCCTTGACGCAGTTGCGTCCCGCAGCCGCCGCCGACCGGACACTGCTCTAAGGATCCCTTGGGTTTCCTGTTGCCGCGCGTCCTTGCTGGAGAAGCCCGGAGCAGGACTTCCTGCAGACCGCCGAAGGCCGGGCCCAGGAACTGCTCTCCTATTGCCATTATCTCGGTCAGTTCGCGGCGCTCTTTTGTGCCCGCCTATTATCAGCTGTATTCCGGGTGCCCGCTTTGTCGTTACTAATGGCAATTATCTTTTTATTTTTCAATATCACTAATAAAGGTTAGCTTAATGACACGTTCTAATATTTTAAAAAGACTGTAATGATTAGAAGAGCGCTGATTTGGTGATCTATATATCGACCTTATGGAATATTCACACCCTCCTGGGGCTTACCTAGCTTCTATATGGTAGATACTCAAAAGAAGAAAGACGTGAGAGTTGGGCGTGATCTGGGCCAATCCAATTCCTTCCATAATCGTTGGCTTGAATGGGCTGTAGCAATTCGGTATTTATTTTATTTTTTACTAGTTTTTTTCCACGGCTTCGCTAGCGTGGAATTTGGTCTGGCACATGAAGTTTCGTGACAGATCATTTTAAATAAATAATTTCGGTTAATAAACAACGTCAACTATACATGATGTACTCAAGGTACGGTCATCACTCCTACGCCCAGTCTTTTTTAGTTAGACCAAGTAGACTGACGGGGCTCACATACTCGAAGGAACGGGTTATGCTTGGAGGACCTTGGTGCAGTATTTAGATAGCTTTGAGTACTCAGCAATTCCGCTTTACGTGCACGTAAGGGAAATATTTCACAGTGTATATTCCATGAATTTATTTGTGCTTATCTAATTTTTATTATACAGGATGTCCCTTTTCAAGTGGATCAAACGTCTTTAACTTTTAAACCAAACAATTCAGGTAAAAGTAGTAGTTATTCAGGCCTAGATTGAAGAAATAAAAAGCATTTTTTGGTTTTTCACTTTAAATGGTCAATAGCGACCTTCAAAAAATGTATTTTCTTCTTGACCCCCATTTATTTTTATTTTTCTGAAATCTAGAATACAAAACATAGAAAAAATGTATGTAACATTTTTTCTATCTTTCATAGGCTAAGTAGAAATATCATTCAAAGTTCACCTCCTTTACGGACACCCTGTATAGCCTCATTGTCAGTTCTGTGATATTGTAGCTGTAAATATTTATTATTCTTAAGAGACCTGGTTCGAGAGTAAAATTATTTTTCTGTTCTGTTCTGTTTTTTCTATTCCATTCTATTCTACATTACCATCATAAGTACGTATCACCTGCAGATGGAATATACCATTGTATGTTTTAACGAATTAATTTGAATTTATGTTGATTTACTTATCATTGATATACTCTGTCTATAGCTCTATTTTTTTATTATTAATATCTTTTACTGAATCAGGCCAACACTCAGCGTGTAATAATGATAAATATTATTTCTTTTCTCATGGAAAGCATACAAATATTGTATTTTATGTTGTACATTTTTTTTTTCCATAAATGGTCAAACTATAATCGATTCAATTTGTCACATTTCAAGATCAAACAACTTTCTAATTGAATTGCTAGGTCAGAGAGTTGATTGAAGGTGAGGGGCCAAGTGTGATCTATGGAACGCTGGCAGGTGTTCTATTAATATAATACATACATACATGTATACACGCACATAAACAGATAGGAAGAGAGAGAGATAAATAGATGTATGCTTTATTAAATTAAATTAAATCAGTTGGATTAATCATTTTACTTTTTGGTTATTTTTCTAGAAAGTAAATACCATTGATCATAGATAAAAATATAATCTCGGCATTAACAAGTAAACTTGAAATATAAAAATAAATATATAATTTACGTTTTAAAAACAGAAAAACCTGTACCACTACAACCCGTGAACATTTCAGAGACTGTACTTTTTCATGGACAACGGTGGTGACTTGTCCTAGGTCACGCTCAACCGCCAGATTTTCCCCCTTATTTCGGATTCCCTATTTTTTAAATATTTTATAGAGGCTGGGTGAGCCCCAGGAGAGTCCTAGATCGTAGATACATTGTAAACATGTAATTAATCTTATATTGATTATTAGTGGTCGACTTTTTATATATTCTTGTTTTTAAAGTAACACAGAAGTCAATTGGGTTCTATATTTCTCTTCCAGATTAACTAAGCATCAACTAACTATGATGGTGGTTCAAAAGTTTATTTTTTTACCAAAAACTTTTACCAAATTTGTTTATATTTATTTCTTGATTTTTGACCAAGGAGAAGATGTGAGAATTATGGTGTTTATCGGTTTATCGTTTTTATTGGGTTAATAGGAGGGTCAACTCATGGGAAAGGAAAATATTAAGAAGAATATAAGCAGGAGTGGGCGAAAATGGGATATGGAGCAGAAATTAATGAGGAGCTGTATGGAGCCGAATATGGTGGCGTTGACAAAGAGAGCCAGAATTATGTGGATGGTACATGTGGGAAGAATATCAGGCCACAGGATACCAAAAGAATCCAGATGACAAACGAAGCAGAGGACACCCTTGGACCAGAAGGGTGGATGATGTCAAAGAGGACTTGAAACTGCTGGGTGTACAAAACGGGAAGGGGGTAGCGCAGGATCGCAGAGATTGGTTGGCTGCGGTTTTGGAGGCACTGGTTCTTGCAGGACCGTAGAGCCAAAATAATTGCAACAATAATTCCACAAATGCTCAATCATTGTTTTTTACCCAATACCTATACAATTATTTAAAAATAATATTCATCCGAAATAATAATAAATATTATTGTATTTATATAACATCGTATAATAATTCTAAATGAGTAACTTAAAAGCACGCTGGTACCATCAACGCTCCAAGGACGCTTAATGTTAGGTTCCACGAAGCAGCTTGATGACATTAACCTTGCGAGTGGTTACATAACCTCTCTATAACGGACCATTCGTCCTGGTCGATTAGCGTGTTTCCAGGCCTTCCATGTATTCTCCAGGTCCAAAACAAAAAGTCGATGACCCATCGACCGGGACATCATCCTAAGATCTTACGGAATGTCATCCGAAGATGATTGGTGAGACAGATTGGTTGAAGTTATGAAATGGTTTTAATTCTTCGTATCCGGTTAAGGAAGTGCGAAGTGTTAACTGCCTGTAATATACAAATTAGGAACATGAGGACTTCCGGTATCGCTTGTCCTTTCCTTGGTATGAGTAAATAATATAGAAAGGCAATCTGGACAGTTATAACCTTCCGTTTTTTTAAATATGTTATTGATTCGTAATTGAAACATAAAATCTAAAATTCTTTATTTTTTCATTTTATTTGTACATTCGCGATGTAATTGACCTACGATATAACTTTTATGGCTATAATAAAGGTCTATTTGAACCTACAAAGTCGAGATTTAGGGTCTTCTTATACCATTGGCTTACAATATTTTCCTTCATAAAATCCTTCCTACATCGACTTGTTTTCAGATGATCTTTCAAGACCGAAAAGGTCTCATGACCTTTTTAAGCCTTTAACTGCGAGTTACTCTTATGCGCTTCTGTCCAGACAGACTGTGTGCGTTGAGCGCTTACTGTCCCTGTGGGCTGGATAATTAATAAATAGAGTTTTAATATAGTTGTAGATTTTAGTAATTATATAAATATATATACACATATAAAGCAAAGAAGTGTAAATGATGATGATACGTGCTAGCAGACAGCCTTGACCTCCTGACACTGTTGGTCACTCAGATCAACGAGGCTACCGCTTTTCGGGTTTTTCGTGTCGTTTTCGCGGATGATAGCAATCTGAAACCACAAGGATAGCGTATCCGTTAATGAGTCTTTTTAATATATCTCTTAGTAGTTAGTAAGAATACTTTTTATTTATTAATTAGTTTTATTTAATAGGCAAGTGATGTCGGTCTGTACTCATTATTATTAATATTCTATGTAACGTAAATACCATAGTCCAGTTGTAAATATTTTTAGAAAATTAATAAGTTGAAATAATTAATTAAATTTAACCGGGATGAAGAAATTAATAAAAGAGAAAAGCATGATATCTCACTAATATTTCTAAAATGGCACAGCTAAAAAACAGAAGTCCTTCTCGATCTCACTCCATTCGCCATTTAGTTGCAGTCCAATTGCTCATGTACTCCCTTTCCTGATCCAATGGTAGTCCAATACTTTGTACTATTCTCAACCGCCATACCACGGTAGTCCGATACCTCTCGTATGAAACTCTCATTTGCGATCCATCAGAATTACCGTACCTCGTGTCCAGTGCCATTAAGCTGCATTCCTACACCATCTATTGCAATCTAATAGTTAGACCGATATTTAGTACCACCTTCTCATTCGCCGTAAATCAGTATTTCGATGTCTCGCGAATTCCTAACTCTCGATCAAACTGTACTCCAATATCTCGTGTTCATTCGCTATAAAGCTGCGATCCTACTAGACCTACATCAGGTGTAGTCGGACGAACTCATTTGCGATCCAATAGGTGGTCCAATATCTAAAGTAATATAAATATCTGGATTTACGATCCTTTACTTTTAATATCACTAATCTTATTTACGGAAATGGCACAACTAATTCAATTCGTCGGAAACGTTTTGGAGCCTTTCACTTTCAATATTCATAAAAGCGTAAAGCTTCATTAATTTGTGAAATGTGTTTAAAACGGGAATATTTATTACCATTTGCAGACACGATTGCACAAGAATTCATATATGCGAAATCCTGTAATACTTATACTAATAATATTAATAAATCGTATGAAGAAAACCTTTAGGTGCTACTAATAAATATTTCTATAGACATTTATGCATTATATTATATATTATGTATTATTTGTTACTATTTGTATTTCTCAACGTGTTCAAACTATTATAGAATTGTAATCATGCCACCGAAAACATCCGTAAATCTACTAAATAAATATTAACTTAACTTAAACTCTTCGAAGATGCGGGGCGACTCAATTGCGTGCCGAAGGTCCTGGGTTCAAATATAATTCCTGGTAGATTTTATTTTATCTGTTAGCCGCCAGGGTGATCCTTTGGGATCTGGGATCCTTCTGAGGCTCTCCCAGCCTCTATAAAGCGGGTAACCCTAGTTACAGAAAGACCTGATCCAGGTCAAATCACCTCCCTGCACAACCATTGTCCACGAAACAGTACAGTCTCTATCATGTACTGAACCCCAGACTCTTCATGGGTTGTAGTGGAATAGGTTTTTAAATATTTGATTCGGAAATCACGGCTGACACATAAATCTACCTTAATCATAGACTTTATCCCGACTTGCCAATAAGGCAGCGAGTAGCCTTTAGCAAACAACAGTTTCCTCAGCTTCGAGAATCGATTCCACAATTCATGAAATCGAAAATGTCTACTATCGAGAGCGCAGCGGATCCTAAAATCGAAGCAGTTGGACCTGGCGGGTCACGGTTCGAATCATCACCAGGACGATCGACCTTGGGCCTTCCATCTTGTTTCGCGTCCTGATTTTTTGACAGATTTGAAATTCTTACAGTGTCTTTACGACACTGTCAAAAAATGGCAAGGATACAACCGAAATCTCACTCTCTTCACCAAAAGAAACCTGGAACGACTGTATACTTTTCGAAATGACTCGGAGCGGCTGGAATCAATCATTCACTGCATCATGCCATGCCGAAATACAATAAATCAAAATTTCCCCTAATTTCGTTATGAAAAATATATATTGTGCACATAGAATAATTAAATGGCCTATTGAATGATATTTCAGTTTCCTTAAGTGCTCTCTCACATCTCGGGCATGCGTTATCCTATTGAAAGCAACTCAGAAAAATTGGGCATTGGAGAGTTGACCCTATCCGTACACTACTTAGTGGAATCGTGTGGTTTTCCAGGTTTCAATCAGCATGTTAAATAGTAAGGCCATTGTTAGACAGATAATATAGGTCTTCTTGGGCCTACTGACTCTCAACAGCTGTATTACTTGGATCTTGACTAATTCTTCATTCTCCTTGAACCCGGATGTACTTTGGAGGGGAGGAAACTGGAGAATGACTGGTTATGATGCTATCGGGAGATTACTATTGTACCATTGAAATCTTGGGTCACAGGAATATGAAGTTTGGGTGATCTTCCCCATGTTCTCGGTTCTTCCGCAATCAACACAGCATATTTGCCATAGCGATAAATGTTAGTTAACCCTTTAACTGCTGCGAGTGAAGGAAGAGCTTTACGCCTATGACAGCGCAAAGTGGGCCGGCTACCCGCCTATCGCCCTCTGCTACTTACTTTTTACCTGCACTCTATCCTTCATTACGCCCCTTCAATACTATCTGTTAAGGTATTTCATTGTTTCCATCCTTCTTTTTGATTCGGCGGAGTTAAAATATTTTTTTTTTTATACTAAAACATATATGACCAAAAATAATCTTCGAATATTGCCCTGTGGAAAGGAAGAAAAGAGGACTCCCCCTAACAAGATGGTTGCAGGATGTGGAGGAGATAATGGCAGCGAGGGGTATTAGAGAAGGAGATTGGATGGAACGACATCTATGGCACGACCTTACAAAATACAACTAAGTTGTACAAAATTATATAATAAAAACTAAAACTTATTGCCTAATAATGTCATTTTGAATGAAAATTTTCAAATCATGTGCCTATAAAAAGACCAACATTACAATGTCACGTCGCCTATACTCGGCTTCAGCAAGTAGAAAAGCAGTGCGACGGCATATATCGTCTTTAGCACAATGAGCACGTTCCCTTGCGCCGGCATTTATCGTCTTTAGGAGTTAAAGGGTTAATACATTAAAGCAATTTGGAATTTGGAATTTTATCGATATTTGAGGAAAACACAAAAGAACTTTTATTTGACATGTAGAAGTTAATTATATTTTGGGAATTAAGTAAACTCTAATGCATGATTTTTTAAAACAAAACGAAAAAAATTATAATTTTTACACTTTTTTTAATATCTTACCAAAATCTAAGAACAAATAAGTTTAATGCTTAGACAATAGACATTAGGAATAGTGTATTGTGCAATATATAAAGAAACAATACAATATATAAAATATTAGGGCAATTCATTTTATATTTTTTAACATTTTGTAGTCAATATTTTTTTTTTTTTAAAGAATGTTTAAAGCGATAATTGTGAGAGAGTTGACTAAGTATTTCTGTCTCCTAGTTTACCGCTAACTTACTATCGGCCGTCATACCTATTAGGGTGATAAAAGTTCTCATCATCAGTTCTCAAGCTTAACCATTTCATTAAGGCTGGGTGAGCCACTATAATTTTCTAAAAAATGTTAAAAATTTTGGATCTTTTTTCGTTTAATCCCCGCATCTAATTTTATATTAAAAATAAAACACACGTGAAAAAGACTTAAACTTTCTAACAAAGTGAATAAACTCGTTAGTTTGCTATTTCTAGAAAAGAATCATTGGAGGCAGTAAAAAAAAAAGATAAGAAAATAAAAATAAATCTATGTTGTGGCTGAGGTTTTAGTAATCAAAGCAGTATTTTTTTTTTTTTTTTTTATGTGTAATTTCTGTAAGGCATTTCTTATTAAGAATCTGTTCAAATATGGACCTTGACATTTATAAATATATATATTTTTATTTTGTTTTAAATTATTATTTAGCTCAAAGAGTTGAGTGAAAGAAATTATGGGGTGCAAACACAATTATATTGTCATTACACGTGATTTTTGTCGTCGTCTGTTTATGAGGAGGGAGCGGGAAGCTTAGGGAGTAGAGCACTGAGTTGCCGTGCAAATGTTCTTTCTTCTTATCCAGCTTTGATTGATTAATGATTTAAAGAGTTATCAGCAGTGGGTGTACCATTTGGGATATGGAGACTATCCGGAAGTTTCTATCATGTACCGAATCCAAGACCTTTCATTGATTATAGTGGTACAGGTTTTTTTTCTATTTATGATGACAGTACGATCAACATGTTTACTTATCTATAAGATTAAAGTGCAGAGCTCTACACCAATGAGCTACCAGGAGTCATATCCAAGCCAGCCAAATCCATTCTCTTCACCGATCCTATATCTCTGTGTTCTCGCAATTTTAGCGATGTATACACGGGGAAGAAAGTTCATTGAATATTACTTTAATTGGAATTTTTAATTTTTAATTATTATTCTTTTGACGGTGATTATTTTTAAATATTTTTATTGTGAAGAGAAAAGTCTGCATCTCTAGTCTTCTGCATTTTAAATATTTAAAAATAATCGCCATCAAAAGAACAATAAATAAAAATAAATTATAAGATTAATGTAAGTAATCTACTTTGATTTATCCGTAATCGCTTTAATATAATTGAATAGAGGAAGAGGAAGCTGAGTTAAGAGAGACAATGATGAGAGAACGGAAAGGACTAAAACAACTTGAGGTAAATAGGCCCCGGACAACCTTTGTAGAACAACATGATGGATGTTCATTGTTAGTTGATTTCTTCTTTTTGTTGAATGTTGAACCTACTGGCATTATATGTCCTTGTTCTCTGCCGTAAATGTGCAATATAGATTAGCACAGTTCTTTATTAAGCCAGGTAGTTAAGACATAAGTGCCATAAAGATTGGAATGACACAAACATATAGCTTATTCCATTTCGGATTACAATAATTGTTCGCTATTCTTTCATTTATTTTTTATACTTTCACTTATCTTTATATGGATATTGTTATTATTATTTGCGTATATTCCTCTCTAAGGAGAGCGCTGAAAACACAAAAATCTAGCTTTTGGTGGTGACTTTTTTCTTCTTTTTGTCTTCCCGAAACCCTTTCATTTTTTCACTTTGAGCAATCTTCTGTTCAATTGTCCATTTACGCCTGCTTAGTGTAGGTTGTGATATAACTTTAAGTTTCTGGTTCATAATTTTGTCTCTACGGGTTTTACGATCTCGAATCCCTTCTATGGTGGTGTTTAATCTTCTCAAGTCTTCTGTGGTTTCTTTATACCAGGAAGTGCCCAATTTCGATGTAGAGACTATATTGAATATTCTTTTAGTCAGTCTGCTATCGTTCATTCTGGAGATATGTGCAAAACATTTCGCTCCGCGTTTTCTGATGACTGTAGTGATGGTTTCAGTGTGTCTGTATAGTTCTTCTGTAGGTCTTTTTTTGCCAGAAATTCTCTCTAAATACTGCGCCGTGGATTTTTCTCAGGATTTTCCTTTCTTGTTTATATATATATATATATATATATATATATATATATATATATATATATATATATATATATATATATATATAGGTTATGTGGGCAATATAAAGGTTATATAAACTCAGTATGTAGGATGTTGGATTGCTGATTTTAAGGTACCGAGCATAGACTGACTGGTGCAGATAAATTATATGTTCTTTTAATAACTGTGAATCCACTCCATTGGGTTTGGACACCCTACTGAGGTTCACCCAGCCTCTGTAATGTGAATACTCTCAATTTAGAAAGAAATTGGCGGTTAAGCGTGTTCACTTAAACACAGTAAAATTTCTGACCCGAGATGATTGAAATTAGTTATATCTTTGATCACAGTTAGACAGGAAAAATTTGTTGTTTTTCGGTCTTTTGTCTTTGAACGATGACCAGCATCTTAAGGGAATCAAAAATTATTTGGTTGTCCGGAAAACTATGCGGGATTTTATATTTTCTAAAAAATCCTCCTCCAAATAGTAATCTGTTTATGTTTGTTGGACTTGTGACTTTTTTAAATGTAAGCATTAATTGATCCTGTTTCAAACAAAAACGTGTATTTACTTCTGTAACATTTTGCTGTTTGAAAACAATCCAGTCTCTACTAAGATGACAAAGCGTCATTTTCACATAATTTTGTTTTAGGAGTTTAAACTCGAAAAGGAGCTCAATTAATTAATTAAGGAGAATTGTTGATGAAGTCGCGAGCAAAGCCAGTATAAGTAAGTGGACTGTTTAACGGCGGTGCCAGAGATTTCGAGGTCTAAGCCTGCAAATCAAAGAAGGCCGTGGAAATAAAAAAGTCCAACAAGAAGCCGTTGATAACGATGTTCTCCGAGTGTAAGAAAATCCCAGAGCAATTGTTCGAGAACTGGCAGGAAATCTGGAAGTCAGCAAATCAACCGGAGACTTGAGTAGGTTATGCGATGCTGAACAGTATATCATGAATAGTCCAGGATCTTTGTGAATAGCTTCGTTTCGATGAGACGCCCAACAATTTCCTCTGCGAAAATTCTCGATTGTGGTAGCTAACAGAGATAGCAAGGATAAAATATGTCGATTTGATGATTCTCAAAAATTTATTACTAACTGGGCTTTATTTTGTTAAATCTCAAGATAATTATCTAAATTATTTGAAAAAATATTTGTCCTACGAAATGTATGGTTTGATCAAAGAGTCCCCTCCTTCCAACATGTATCGATAACGATATTATCAAAAATGATTACTAACCAGCTGTTTTGTTTTTTACTTCTTCTTTTTTGTCCTCGTTATCGATACATATTGGATTGAGGGGACTCTTTAATCAAACCATACATTTTGTAGGAGAAATATTTTTTCAAATAACTTTTTTTTAAAAGAGATAATTATCTTGAGATTTAATAAAAAAAAAAACCAGTTAGTAACAAATTTTTGAGAATCATCAAATCGACATATTTTATCCTTGCTACCTCTTTTAGCTACCAGAATCGAGAATTTTCGCACAGGAAAGTGTTGGGCGTCTCATCGAAACGAAGCTATTCACGAAGATTCAGCTTGATAGTAATCAAGTGAAAAAATGGACCATGGATCCTGGACTAGAACCTGGTTTATATAATAGAAATAACAATATCGCGAAGATTGTCCGGGTGGAGGCTAGAAAAAAGTCTATTAAACAAAGAGAACTATTTATTTTAAAGCCAACGTTTCGATCCACATTGCTGGTCTTCCTCAGGGGTTATAATGTGGTATTACTACCTGGTAGTCAACTGTCAACCCTTGACCCTATTGAAGCCCTGAAGAAGGCCTGCGATATGGGTCAATACTTGAGCTTTAAAATAAATAATTCACGTTATTTAAGAGAATTTTATCGAGCTTTCAGTTTTGCTAAAACTTTTACTGTTGCTATTTTTTTATTTATTTCGTACCACTATCACTTCTTTCCCTTTTTCTATCTTCTTCTTTCTTCACATGCTCAATTCCTTTACCTCTTCTTCCTTCACGTACACTCAATTCCTTTACCTCTTCTTTCCACATGTTCATCCGTCACTTCTCCAAGAACCTTACTACTTTTCTTAATTTCTTAAATTGGTTTCAATCATGAAGTCCATCACGATTCCTCTCATTTAAGACTATATATTTATTTATTTTTTTTAACACATTACAAAACTACCGTTTGGTGTGGCAATTGTTTCTATACATTTTCAGCTTTCTATTGATTAGAAAAAAATCATTCTTTTTCTCAGTTTCTTAGTTCCGCAACGCAATTGTTATAATTTTTTTCTATAATCTTCCATTGTTTCCCCTTTTATTTTTTATTCTTTCGACTTGTATCTCTGTTATAAATATAAATTCGTAATCGACTAAACCTAACGAAAGGACCGATTAGGTAAAAAGACTGAAAACTTCCCAAGTGCTGACTACTCGGTCCAGATAATTGTGGCAACACGTTCTTACTGCTAATTGTCCTTTCACAATTGGACTGTCCGTAACAGTTGAGCAAGTGCAGTTCTGAACCCGAGTTACTAGTGATGAAGTACGGATCGTTCTTTGCGAAACATTGTTATAAAACATCGCATTAAGGGATGTGGGTAACTCAGTATATAGGGATGATTTAAATCTAATAAGGCATAGAAGAAATATATAGATATTTGGGTATTTGGTAGAACTATCAAGTTTATTAGGACATTGAATCCATGACAATTGGATCTGAGTTAAGGTAAAGCACAATTTTCATAATTTTTTTTATAATAACTTATCATCACCATCACCATCATCATTGTCGTTCCTCTCTACCGCTCTGCAGTATGAGGTTTTTCTGTATAGCCCGGACCACACCGTACGATCTTCTACCATTTCTCTCCTTCTATTCCATTCCAGAGTTCTCTTTGCGAAGCTTTCCTTATTAGCCTCGTATGTCATCTCGGCCAGCCTGTTATTTTCCATTCTTAAAACATGTCCAAACCATCTTAGACTGTTTTCTTCAATGGCTTTTTCCGCAGGGTCTACTCCGAGGCTTGATCTAATGATCGAGTTGCGAATTCGGTCTCATCTTGGTTTTCCCTCTATCTTCCTTAGGAATCTCATTTCTGAAGCCTGGATCCTACTTTTATGTTTGGACTCCGCCTGCTGCTCCAGTTGCCGGTCCCAAGCCCGGGAAAAGGAGGAGGGATTCTCCTTGCAACCTGAGGTTACAAATAAGTACTGTCTCAGGAATTAGCCTCATGCAGAACATCAGAAAAGGTGAAGCAGGGAGAAGGGTGTGTCTGTACACCCTTTAAGGGGCAGCCCCCCCCCCACCAGACTTAGGTGTTTGGGCCGATACCCCATACACTGAATAACAAAAATCAAAATAAAAGAAATAATAACTTATCAATAAATTTTAAATATATTTTAAATAATCTCTCTTCTTTTGTCTTATTATTTCTCCTGTTACATCTGTTGCGAGGAAAATGTGCTATTATGCATTACTTTGTGAGAATTTGTTTTATTGTAAGAAATGATCAGCCGACAGTGCTTAAGTAGTTTGTTTTATGTCTCAATGCGAGCGTATTTAGCGATCTTTTACAATGACTCGATAAATATGCTTATCTATATTTATAGTTACGATCCTTGTAAAAAACAGTACAGCATTTTTTATTGATCAACAACTCAATCTAATGAGAAACGAAAAATAAACTGTACTACTACAAGCCATGAAGAGTCTTGGGTTAAATACATGGTAGGGACTGTACTGTTTCAAAGATAAGGGTTGTGCAGAGTCGTGATTTGTCCCAGACCACCTTCAACCGGCAGGTCCCCCCCCCCAGTTAAGGGTACCTATTCTAGTTTATAGAGCATGTGTGAGCCCCAGAAGGGTCTGTAGGTACATCGATTTGTAAATGCAAAAAAGTGAATCTTTTGGAAAAAATTTAGATCTATACGAGTCTCATGCAAGAATGTTGATGTGTTATTCTATATGCCTAGTCTACCTTTTTGTGATCTTGTCTTCTTGTGTACCAATAATGTCCGAATCTTTAAATGGAAATTTTTTTATTAAGTAGTGATTGAGGGGCTTGAGGCTTATGGTTTCCAAATCTGATTTGTTTAATGCAATATTGAATTGTAATTATGTAAAATGTTCACGTGACGTAGATGTCGATTAGTCTATTTCAGGGAGCTGACGTAAGAGGTGCAATCTATGGTCTCTGTATTATGTGATATTATCTTACTGTGTCAGGATCAGAAACAAATGAGTTGTCGCTTGGTTTATATTACAGATAGTTGAGAGTATTGAAATTTCAGATAGTAAAACTTACAGGGCAACACTCTATTGTATTAATATGTCGAAGTTTCGAGCAATAAATAGGCTTCTACATTTCACTTTCCTTCTGAGTTTGCAGATTCCTTTTTTGAATTTTGGACTGCTAATTTTCCTATAAGTCTCCATTAGTATTTTTAATAATGTTGATTTGAGCGTTACTGCAATTATTTATGTCATAGGTCATCTTACTACTTTCCGATATTGCCAGAATTAATGGATTTAATATTTGATTATTTTCTACTTTCTACTTTAAATTACTACCGTGGTTTGACCCTGTGGGTTGTGAGGACCTTCCGGGGTTCACCTAGCCTCTATATACCGGAGACTTAAGAAGAGGAAAATCGGGCGGTCGAGTATGTTCTTGAACAAATCATCTGCACAACCTTTATTCTAGAAAAAGTACAGACTGTACATGTACTGAACCTTAGACCCTTCATAGGTCGTTAGCGGTACCGTTTTTTTTTTTTTGTTTTTTTTTTAGTTTACTCCTTGAGAAACGATTTTCATATTGCATATTCCTTTGCGCAACCTGCTTTGCGCATCTTTCACCTCTTTCTCGATAAAATTGTATTATTTGCTTTAGATAACAGATAGAAATTTAAAGTTAAATTCCGGTTAAATTAATAATAATAATTTAATATCTTAGTTGGTATTGCTCAGAATATACAGACAATACAGAAGATCTATCTGCACTTGGTAAATTGTCTGTGAAAATCAATAAAATTCTGATATTGCTCAAAAATAAAGTAAAAGCGCTATTAATGCATGCTTTGTGAAGCTCTAAAGAAGGATAGTTGTAGACGGGATGGTCAAATTTTTTTTTTTTTTTTATTATTTATTTATCGATATTTACAACTATATTATAGTAATATAACAAGTAGAGAAACTACCCACTGGTAGTACTCAAATCACAAGTTCAACTAAGAAGTCACGAGGCCATCTTCTTTTCAGACGCCTCGGAGGATTATCGGGAATTGAAGAGGAAGCTAGGTTTGAAACTAGAGGGTTTGAGTGAAAATGAAAGGATAGATAGCGGGTTCGGGCCAAATCAGCCACAAATGGGACATTAAGGTCGTTATGGATGATTTTATTCTTAACAAAATAAGGAGCATTAAGGATTTTACGAAGGATTTTGGATTGTAGGGATTGGATACGAGAGGAATTCGATGGCTCAGTGGAGCCCCAAAGCTCTACTCCGTAGGTCCTAATAGGTCGTATGATGGCCATGTAGATGAGTCTTTTGTTATTAATTGGGAGCTTAGAGGGTGTGTCTAGTAAGTGTTGAACTAGCCTGAAACATCGAGCGGTTTCTTGTCTTTTCAGTCTCGTATGAGGATTCCAGGTTAATCCTTTGTCGAGGTGCAACCCTAAGTATCGGATCTGTTCTAGAGGCACCAGTGGGATATTATTAAAGAATACTGAAGGGCAGGAAGTCATTGGTTTACGACGTAAGGTAAAAGTGATTTGATGGGATTTTTGTGAGTTTATTTTAATTCTCCAGTTTTGACACCATTCTTCAAGGTCAGTGATATGGGATTGGAGGCTTTGGGATGTAATAATTGGATTGGCGTTGACACAGTAAAATATAAATATATTGACTGCAACCCCAGATATGGCTTTTATATTATAGCTTCAAAATCATCAGATTGAAATTTAAAAAAAAATGTCAAATACCTTTATCACTGATTGAACTTCTTTCTTTGCTTCATCAATATTGCCTTTAAATTGGAAAATACTTACAGCGAAACCAGTTTTAGAATGAAATCATTTATCGTTGGTTCTTTCAAATATAGGTACACAGTGGCTATCTGTTTAATCACTTAACGTCACTAAGTAAAATTTTAATAGTGAAAAGTAAATTTAATTTTCACTAAGTTAAGATGAAAGTTTACACTTAGTAAAATTCTTGAAAAATGAACTTAATTTAGACTTTATTTCTGGCAGATTACTCGGAACTACTAGATATGGTACAACTATTGATACAATGTTTTCACGATTCATAACCCAACGGGACTTGAACCCGGGTCGCCCCCGTATCGTATTTTAGTTACCACAAACCTATTGTCACAGTATTTAATAATGATGATAATACTTTTTACGGACTAAATAATGTTCAAAATCACGGTAGAACAAACGAATCTTCTCAAGAATGATTTATATAAAAATATTATTATGTGAATTAGTTGATGCTATATATTTCATTGGAATGTTGTAAATATTTATATATGCTTTGATAATTTTTTAAGATGCTTTCATTTGCCCTCTTTTTACATAATATTTCTAAAGGAGTAAACTCCAGTCGTGCGTCGGAGCTGACAAACACATTTTACTTTTTTTTTTTCTCTCGCATTGTATCTAAAATCTAGTGAACAGAATTTTAATTAAACACTTGCATTGCTTCAAACAAATAAATAGGATTGATAATTTCTCCTAATAAATACTATTTATTTATTACAGGGTTTTTTTTAAGATTTGTAATAATTTTACTATATTATAAAAATTCTAAACTGAAGACTGTAGTTCTTTTCTACAGTTTGTTATAATGTTGATATGAGAACTGACATCACTGCTGTCTCCAGTAGTGTAATCTTATCTGATTTTAACACTAAGATGCCCGATTATGATATGAAGATGAATGCAAGTTTAATTACCAGTTATTGAGTTGACTAGGCTTTGGAAATCCTAATTTGTGTGATGCAGATTGATGTTTTACTTAACATTACTTGGAATAATTTCCCTCAAGAGTCTTAACTATAGTGTTTAATGGCCTGGAGGGTGTGTGTATATATCTACATTTGTGTATATAAATACACACGCACACACATATATGTATATATGTATACATAGCCAGTTAAAAGGATTATGTTGATCGTGGATCCAATCACGTCTAGGATTGCCCAAGATACTAACATGAGTTGTGCAAGATCTGGACCGACGCAAGGCCGAGCTTCCACTAGCCTTGCGACAACTCGTCAATTGCCTGCTCGATTTCCGCACTCTTCTTTAGAAACTACTGTCTGCCTAATTCTAGTCTATCCTTGGTAGATTGTAAATAATATCAAGAAAAGGTCTACTTGTAATTGTATATTTCTGTTTATTCATGTTACATCACTTTGTACTACTATGGCTAATCGGACGATGATGCAGTGAGAGTCGTGGTACCTCTACTAAAACGTAAAGAACCTACTGTAAATGAGCAGTCGTAAAATTTGGAACGAGGGTTGATCCGCTGTTGGGTATTAATCTTTTTAAAAAAATAATCATCGTCTGTTAAGTATGAAGTATCATATTAAGGACAGAATGAGCTTCAAGAAATCAATTCGTTATCTTTTAAAACAACCATTAACCTTAAAGTTTATTTAACTTCTGTTTTATGCTCTGGCGATGCAACAGAGGGAAACCTAAATTTTTCCTATCTAGGTTTAATTAGGATAGGTCCTTTACTTTAACGAGCATCTCACATAGCACAGGCTCTGGACTCCAATTATAGGTCCCTTCGGAAGGATGGCATTACCAAGAAATTTTTTCTCCCGAGGTTATCAGACGGGCTTCGAAACCCTGACCTTGGGCATTGAAACTTTGGGCGTAAAGTGAAGAAGAAATAAATTGCTGGCTTAGAGCGGGAGCTAAATGATTTATTCCGTTAACAACCGATAATTTACTCTTCGTGATCTGCAGAACCTCGGGGGCTCACCCAATCTCTGTAATGTGGATGATATTATTAAATGAAAAAAAATGACATTGGAGGCTGATCTCGCCCCCCCCCCCCCTGTTATGTCCCTGCATAACTGATGGCATAATGTCCTTACCAAGATCTTTCATAGGACGCAATAGAGATTTGTGAACATATCTGATATTTTATCTATACTTTTAGGTAGATAAAATTTCCCACGTAGTTAGTTTATTGATTATTTGAAACATAATTGGCTTCTTGAAAATACAGCACTTACAATACAGCAGAAGAATTTTTATATAATAATATATAAATACATTATTGGAAAAAATTCCAACTAAAAACCTTAAGTCTCCAAACTAAAACAGGAAATTAAAAATACCTGTCCAATATTTCGCCTATTCAGGCATCCTCAGGGCAGAAAGAGAATAATAGCCAACCAAAAGATGAATAATGCACCCAAAAAACACACATCCCACCACCTCCAAGGCTCAAATGCAACTACTGATTCATAGGGAAGGTTACTAGATTCCCAGCTGGCTAAGGTTAGATAAAAACAGATGATAAATACACCAGATTTGAAACATCAATATACACTCACCAAACCCCAAAAACCACAACAGGAAAACAAAATAAAATAAATAATAGAAACAAACAAGACAAAAAAAACATATAAAAAATGAAAGTAAAAGAGCAAGAAAAAAAGAGAAAATTATCAAAAAAACCAGTGGACTTATGGTTATTCCACAAAATATATATTGAAAAAGGGAAAGGTCAACAGAGACATTAAATAAATGTTAATACATTAGTGGAAATACTCAAACTGAAAACGTTAAACTAAAACAGGAAATTGAAAATACCTGTCCAATATTTCGCCTATTCAGGCATCCTCAGGGCATAAAGAGAATAACAGCACAGCAAAACATGAATAATGCACCCAAAAACACACATCCCACCACCTCCAAGGCTCAAATGCAACTACTGAATCATAGGGAAGGTTACTAAATTCCCAGCTGGCTAAGGTTAGATAAAAACAGCTGATAAATACTCCAGAATTTGAAACATCAATAAACACTCACCAAACCCCCAAAACCACAACAGGAAAACAAAATAAAATAAATAATAGAAATAAACAACACAAAACAGAAGACAAAAAAACCATATAAATAATGAAAGTAAAAGTTCAAGAAAAAAAAGAGAAAATTATCAAAAAACCAGTGGACTTATGGTTATTCCACAAAATATATATTGAAAAAGGGAAAGGTCTACAGAGACATTAAAAAAATGTTAATACATTAGTGGAAATATTCCAACATAAAACCTTAAGTCTCTAAACTAAAACAGGAAATTGAAAATACCTCATATACGAGGTTGAAATAACTCATAATATATAAAAATAATACGCGTTGAACTGACTGTTAAACCATGTTAAGTCCGAGGTGTAGGTGGGAGGATTGCGTTAAAGGCGTTGTAATTAGTTCGGGTTTGGGCAGTAATCCGTGAATGAAAGAATGTAATAATATCGAAATCGAATATTCGAGTTCGCTATGCTTTTCAACATTAACAATATACTAATGACAAAATATTATTATTTCAAATAATAATATTTTTATATTTTATATTTTCCACATTATAAGAGAGCACGTGACATCAGTGGTAGAGCGCTGACCCGAAGGTCCCGGGTTCAACTCCTTCTGAGGCAGATAATTTATTTAGTATGTCAACAGCCTGAGATGGAACCTATGGAACATACATAACCTTCTGGGACTCAGCTTCTATACAATTAGCACTTTTAATTGGAGGAAATGAGGGTGGAGCTAGATTTAGGACAAACCACTTCCCTGCACAGCCGTTGAACTAGAAACAGTACAGACTTTATTGTGTACTGAGCTCAAAACCTTAATGGATTGTTGGGGTATATGTCAGGCTTCCTGGGATCTTACCTATTTCTTTATTGTGAGCTCAAATCATTTATCATAAGTAATAAAAGTGATATAAAACGTATTGATATAATTATTCTAGTACACCTATAATTGTAATAGCACCAAGAGTAGTACACTTGACTACTAACTAAGACAATATGACTCGCTACAATGACTTTGCCTTCGTGTCAATTAATATGGAACGTGCATATCTTAGGTCATTTATCATTCTACAAGGCTCCTTAATACGCCTTCTTAACACCGGAGGAGATCTATCCTATGTCAACACATCTCAATCCAGGGGTAAAACAATTAGGTCTTGGGTCCTGGCCTTCTGAAGGCACCCGCAGGATGTGCCCTTCGGTTGGAAAGCAGAAGATATTCAATTTTTAAAATATATTAAGGGAATTTATTGTATTATCGGGAGAGGAGTGGCTCAGTGGTAGAGTACTGAGTTACCATGCCGGAAATCCTGGTTCAATTCCCGCTGCAGGCCATGATTTTTATTTAGTCTGTTTGCAGCGGGAGATGGATCATATAGGATCTAGGACCCTCCTGGGCCCACCCAGCCTCCACATAATATTATAAAAATAGGGTACCCAAAATAAGGGGGAAAAATCTGGCGGTCGAGCGTGACCTAGGACAAGTCACCTCCTTGCCGAACCGTTGTCCATGAAACAGTACAGTCTCTACCATGTACTGAACCCCAGACCCTTCATGGGTTGTAGTGGTACAGGTTTTTTTTTTTGTATTGTATTATCACATTGTATAAACAATCTAAATTATCTATACCGAGAAATAACTAAGTCCATTTTTTTTCCGTCTTTTAAATTAAAAGAAAATTGTTTGAGATACTGTTCATAACAGAAAAAAGCTAGACTCAAACCTGGGCCATCCAAACCAGAAAAAACTCTGATATTACACACTGCTTTGCACTAACATAGTTTATATATTCAATAAAATTAAAAAGGAAAACGTCAAAATGCCATACGATGAAAAAATAAATTTTAGCTTCAAAATTACACTTCTGCGCTTGGGTCACCTGTGGAGTAGTGGTTTCCATGACAACCTTCTGTGCTCAAGGTTGCAGCCCGCCAAGTCACCCCACAGGATTCTAATATTGATAGTAAAAAAATCCTTGTTTATGCCGCCCCACGGAAAGGGCGTAATATGGGGGTTCCGAACTTTACTGAATATTTCTTAAATATGTTAAAACATATCGAGACTTACATCTTTTGCGAATACAATAACAAAAGAAGAATAGCAAAACAGCTGTTGTAAGAATAACAATAGGCTAAATACTAATTGATAATTGCGAGAATTGTTGCGAATGAAGATAAGGCGAGAGATTGATTTGATTGATGGACAGATTGCTCATCCTTAAATGTACGCGCTTCAATGAAATTCTCTTAACAATTCTCCATTGTAATATCAATCAGCGTTTTGTTTTTTTTATATCTGATGTCATCTCTTTATATCAGATCGAAGTTTTGCCTAATTCTAGCTTGCTATATGGAAAAGCTATAAAGAATATATTGACTATAAGAAAGTGGTGTAACACAATATACTTTTATTAGTTTGATAAACAGATAACCTGTATCTGTAATAACCCGTTACAGTAATAAATAAATTCAATACGTTCAAAGCAGCATACGATTCCTTGGACAGAAGCTGTTTATGGAAGATCATGACGGAGCTGGGTATTCCCGGCAAGTTGGTGAGATTGACGAAGGCGTGTGCAGACGACCCCCGATGCAGAGTCCTGATACAGGGAGATGTGTCTGAGGCCTTTGAAGTTGGAACTGGTTTGAGACAGGGAGACGGACTCTCACCTTTACTGTTCAATATAGCCCTTGAAAAGGTGATAAGAGCAACATCAAGAGAGAATGGTGGGGTGCACGTCGGGAAGGTACATAAAATTCTTGCATACGCCGATGACATAGCAGTCCTCGGAAGTAATGAAAGGGATATCGAGAGACTCGCTAAGGTGCTTATGAAAGAGGCAAACCAAATCGGCTTACAGGTAAATGAGGAAAAAACAAAATACATGATAGTAAGCCGTAAAGTCCAGCCCAGAAACAGCATCTGCGTGGATCACAAATCGTTCCCGAAAGTAGATACCTTCAAATACCTCGGCTCCACAATAACCTCAACTAATGCCCTACTAACTGAGATAGACCAGCGAATAACAAGTGCAAATAGAGCATGCTTCGCTCTTTCAAGAGTATTGAAATCCCGAAGCATCTCTAGAAATTTAAAATTAAGGGTGTATAATGCTGTAATAAAGCCGATTCTGATATACGGCTGTGAAACGTGGGCTCTCACCAGCACCCTAGAAAGCAAAATCGAGAGATGCGAAAGAAAAATACTTCGCACGATAACAGGAGCGGTATGGGATGAGACTCTTAACTCATGGAGGAGAAGGACCAATAAAGAATTGCACACGGAAACTGGTCAGGCGATATCTCAGGATATGAAAGCAAGAAGGCTAAGATGGGTGGGGCATGTAGCTCCAAGTGATCCGTCAGGACGCCTCTACACAACTATGAATGCCGGAATAGTTGGCAAGAGACCACGTGGGAGGCCAAAGACCAGATGGATTGACAGGGTCAACAAAGATGCTGCGGAGCTACATGTAGCAGACTGGAAATCAGCGGCCCAGGATAGACAGAGGTGGAGAAGGCTGGTAAAGGCGGCGAAAGATCTACAAGGTCTGTAGAGCCAACCGAAAAAAACACAAAAAAAAAACAGATAACCTCACCGAATACACATAAATCTACACCTTCATTCAAATGAATTGAGAAGATACAATTTTAATTTCTTAATTATCTAACTAATCTAGTCTGATGACGCTAAAGTGGGAGTCCAAATTTTTGATGATTCCAGTTGTAATCAGGATTATTTAACGTAAAGTCTTGGGACCCTACTTTTACGTCCCTTCCGAAGGACGGAATAACCAAGGATTCTTTACTCCCTTTGAAAAATCCTAACACAACCTGGGACAAAGAAGGTTCTTATGCAAACCACCAAACAACAGGTGATCCTAATTGTTGTAGATGTATACTTTTGGGCCCACAAACTCTTTTTTCATCCTCTCCAATTTTGTACGCGAATTGATGTCACTTAATCGCAACCGCTGGTCTGAAAATGCTAAAGTGCGAGTCCTAAATTTGAATAATTCCGGGTGTAAACAGGACAGAGATCTTTAATTAGCACCTTATAAATAGACAGTCTCTACCATGTATGCTGCCCAAAACCTTTCATGGGCTTTAGTGGTATAGTTTTTTTTTTCATATGAATAATATCATTTGACACAATTTCCCCGAGAGAGCAACTTCGAATAACAAAATCATTTGGTGTTTTATGTTCATGTTACTCACTACTTATATACTTTAAGTCTGTCATCATAACAGTTTTAGGCTTTGTTAGTTGTATTTATTCGTTATTCTTGTCCATTTTTTAAAATTTATTTTATTTATGTCTTTAGAGCTCAAAGTTGAAAAAGGAAAATTTTTTGGTTGATACTTTCAACAGTAAAATCAAAAATTTCAATTTGATATATTTCACTGGACTAAATACTTTAAATATGATAAAGAAAGAAGAAAACCATCGTCCAGTCAACACTTCCTTAATTTTTTAACTGTTCATACGTTTCGACTTTAAAGTCATTTTCAATTTTTACAATTTTTTGATTAAATGCATCAAACTATAATTTATGTATTTTTATTTGAAACTAAAAGATATGTCCAGGGCCGGGACTCGAACCCGGGTCTTCCAGATCACTAGTCTGGGACTCTATCATTTGAGCTATCCTGGGCTCTAATAAAGCCTAGACTAGTGATCTGGAAGACCCGGGTTCGAGTCCCGGTCCTTGGCATATCTTTTCTTTACAAATAAAAATATTTAAACATTAGTAACAAATAAAATAAAATAAATTATAATGACGTAAGTCAACTAGATCCAAATTAAAATAATGTTCAAAGAACATTCTTCCCCTCGTATACTTCGCATAAATGCGAGAACACGGGGACTTAAAAAGACTGATCAGTGAAGAGATATGACCACGACCGAGAAGCGTGCTTTATTAGGGGCCAGGATAGCTCAAATGGTAGAATCCCAGACTAGTGATCTGGAAGACCCGGTTTCGAGTCTCGGTCCTGGACATATCTTTTCTTTTCAAATAAAAATATAATTTATATAACTATAAAAGTTATAAATATTTTTATTTTTAAGAGAAAAGATATGATATGCTGGGGTTCGAACCCGGGTCCTCTGTCTTACCGTGACAGGATTACCAACTTAGCTACCGGAGTTGATACCAGCCAGGCAAAAGTTAAAAGTTATATTAGTTATAAAAGTTGTAAGTCAATTTTCTGTAAAGAAAAACAATAATAATTACATTAATTAAAATAATATAAATTTAAAAATATTTATTGTACAATTTATCTATTGTATATTGTATAATTGTCCCAACAATTAGTGAAATAAAGTATAGATACCTTTGAAAAATATTGTTGTTATATTAATTTTTTTTTTTTTAATTTAATTTCTTGATATTTACAACTATAATATGATTATAACTAGTAAATCTGCTGATATGTACATTATGACATGAAAAACACATGTGGAGTAACTACCCATCGGCAGCACTCCAATTATATTAATTTAAAATTTTTTTCTCATCTAGGGAATACTTATCCCCTATAGTCAAACTACATGTTTAAAGATTGATTTGAGACTTCATACATTCAAATAATACCAACTAGACGACGCACTAGAAATAGAGAGAGATCTTGGATACAAATCCTATCGCTAATACTCGTGGATCGAAGCGGAAGTACCTGGCCTGCCTTGATGTGGTTGAAGGTCGGTCGTTGAGAGAACGTGTTTGGAGCCACGTACCTGGAGGCTCGACTAGTTACTGCTCTATATATTATATATATATGTATTATACTTTTCCTACGGAAGTAAAACAACAAGTATATTCAGTTATTCTATGCAAGTTGTTTCTTTATCTGGATGGAATCGTTAAGAAGATATTGATAATTGATCTAATTCATATTAATATTAACATACTTTGGGAATCCAGTGCAATAACCTTATTTTTTTCTTCAGAAAAACGTTCCGACTGCATTAAACAACAGTAAATGTTAGAAAAATAAAAAAATGCATCACTTAAACCCATGTAGGACTCTTCGTTTAGTCTATGGTAAAGACTTTACTGTTACAAGGAGAACGGTTGTGCAGGGATCTCAATCAACCACGAGGTTTATACCCAAATTATGAGAATCCACTTTACAGAGGCTGGTTGAGCCCAAGGAAGTTATGTAGATCGAGACAGGGTCTACCCATGGCTGTTAACAGACTAAAAAATTTCTCTGCGATAGCTGGATTTAAATCAGGAAACTTCAGAAAAGCAACTCACTACTCTACTCTGAGCAAACCCACTCCCTATATTTATCAGTTCGATAACTCAATTTCTCCAAATCCCTTACCATGAAATGGTAAGCAAAAAGGTGTTAAGGGTTACAATCTCGATTTTTACCCCAAAATTGGTAACGGTGGCTTCTTATGTATGGAAGAAAATGGCCCAGGTGGAGGTCAATAAATTTGTCTTAGATGTGGAGAAATGTTCATTAAGTAGCCAACGTTTTGACCTACATTGCAGGTCTTCTTCAGGGCTACATATGCAAAATACAGACAATTGGAAATTAAAAAATTGTTAACAATTACTAAATATGGTAAAAATTAAGGTTAAAATGTATGATTGATAACAGTATTAATAACCAAGTGAAAGGAAGGTAGTAGAAAAACATAACAAAGAATAGAATAAATAGTAGAAAATAATAAAAAAGGAAGTGTTAACAATTAAAGAATTATGTAATAAAGATAAAAATTTAAAATTACAGTGGATAAATATTAAAATTAAATTGAACCGATCATTTGAGAAACACATCTTATCCAAAAAAGTAAACTTTCGGGAAATCAAAAAAAACTCAGCTGGTCCAAAATTTTACATCATATATTTTTTGAATTTTTTAATATGTTTCTACAGGGGTTGGTAAGCTAAATGTACCAAACTAATATTTATTATTTTTAATTTTGATATTAAAAAAAAAATATTTAACGTTTTTGGAGATGTGTTGTTTCTCAAATGAATGACTAAACGATATGTAATCAGAGATAAAATAAAAGATAAAAAAATTCTAATTATTATTAGAAATCAGTATTTTATTTTTCAAATAATATATACACATTTTCCAAACATACTTATTGGATTTGTCTAACCTTTACCAACAATTTGATATGTCTAACTCAATTTTGGCCAAAAATGCACATGAGGTGTTTCTCAATGACTGATTCAAATACATAAGTATCACGTATTTTTACTACCTTCCTATCACTTTGTTATTAATACTGTTAACACTCACAAATTTTAACCTTAATTTTTACAAATTAATTGTTAACAATGTTTTAATTTCCATTTGTCTGTATTTTGCATATTTAGACCTGAAGAAGACCTGCAAAGTAGGTCGAAACGTTGGCTACTTAATAAACATTTCTCCATATCTAAGGGAAATTTATTGTACTCCACCCGGATAATTTTCTTCCACATGTATTATCAAGGTTAACTAATATCATTCAAGGTGGTTTCTTTTAGATTGTCTTGTAGCGAGTACGATGTTGAGATCAGAGCAGATAGTTGAAATGGCTCAGAACAGCTCCCTAGAGGGGAAAACCAGTTCATCCGAACAGTGTTACAGAAGTTCTTGGGAAGCTGGCTTGAAACATCCTCTTCATTTCGAGATTAATGAAAAGTATTCTGCTTGGACTTAATAATGATGATAACCGTACTTATAGATTCCAAGGTTAATTTAGCTCTCCTGAACAATAAGACAAAAGTGAGTTACCTTGCTTTTCCTTACAGTCTTCATATCTTAAACTAGGCAGCTTATGTATTTTGATATAAAACTGTTACTTATAAATTCAAAAATAATAATAATCATTGTATAACACCTGCGGAATGGCGCATCCAGCCAATTTGATCCAGGTGTTTTCCTCTTTGCTTTTGTACAGGAACATCGAGTTTTCGAATGAAATATCAATATTTGAGTAGGTCTCTTAACCAATGTCTTTTTAATCGTTTCTTATCAAGTCCTGGTAAAAATGAGAAGGAAAGCGGAAAAACGAGTGGATTTGAGTGATTTCGTGTCTGTGAGTGGAATATTATGTGTTTGTTAAGAATATATGATTTGATATTGGGATTGTTCATGTCGTTGTGTATGGTGTGATTCGAAATATACCATGGTGCATTAACACTTTTTCTGAGAATTTTGGACTGTTTTGTTTGTATATTGTGTATGTGGACTTTTTTAGCTGAACCCCAAACTTCTGATCCATTTGTCCGAATAGGGTTTAGTATACTGTTATAGATAAGTCGATTGTTCCGTAAGACAAGTGAAGATCTGTAGTCCAGAAGATGTGATTGTTGTTTGTAGCGTCTTGTCAGTCCTTGCCTTTTTAACTTTGTATGTACGTTCCATGTAAGTCTTTGGCCCAAGTATAGTCCGAGATAACGTACACAGTTTTTGGAAGTCACTTAGTCGTTTTCAATTTTGACTGCTGGACACTAAGCTTTGCGAAGAGAGAAGCTTACTTGGCTCGATTTTGAGGCATTTATTTTGATTTGCCACAAAAATAATTAGTTTAGACTTTTAGTTTATTTTTTGAGCGAATTTCTTTGATCATTCAAGTGATGTACCACGGTTTATAACGTGTAACATCAGTTTAATATGTTATATCCGGTAACATATACGTACAAATGTTACTTCTCCAAGTAGGAACTACTCTAGCAATGTTGTGGAACAGCCTTGCCTTAAGTCGAAGAGAAAAGTGCAGAAGCCTGCAGTTCAAGGGCGAACCATTCACCTATGCATTAACCCGGCTCTAACTACTATACTAATGTACTATACTAAACATATAAGTGCTATAGTAGGACACGGTAGTACTGCTAAACCCTTGTAATCTATCTCTCTTATATAGGGAGGAAGAAAATTCAAGCTGAATGATTTAGTACTTCCGCTTTGTAAATTGTTTCATGACTATAATTTTAGCGAGTTGAAAGGTATTAGTAATTCTTACACTGCAATCATTTGAGGGTACCCAGTTTATATTTCCATATATTCTCATCAATGTTTATTATTTTCTGGAATACATCATTAAGACAATCCCCTGGATGTAATATAAAACCTAGGTAGAGACTGTACTGTTTTATGGACAACGTTTCTGCAAGGAGGTGACTTTTCTAGAGGCTGAGTGAGCCCCAGGAGGGGCCTAGATCCTATATGATCCATCTCCCGCTGCAAACAGACTAAATAAAAGTCTAGTCTTCAGCGGGATTTGAACCAGGATGTCCGGCATGGCAACTCAGTGCTCTATCAGTGAGCCACTCCGCTCACTTAGAAACTAAAACATTTTAATTTGTCTATCAAAAATTTAAGAATTTTAAATTATATATTGACTACGCTCCTTCCTCCGATCATCAGATATTTGAAAATCACATTGGTCAGTATTATGTCTCCAATCGATATAAATATTCAATAAAACATGAAACTTCTTTTCCTCACCAAGTTAAAAATTTAATTAATGTCTAATTATTATAATTTTCTCATTGATTCATTATGGACTGCGAATCGACAATCATTTACCGTGCCTGGATCTGGTTTTTTTTCCAGCTTTGATGCCTTGCCCGCAGCTTGATTTGAACCAGAATTTACGACATAGCAACTGACAGCTCTACCACTGAGCATCTCCGATCCCTCCTGGATGTAATGCTACAAGTAAATACCAGACCAAGCATGTTGATTTTTTACCTGGCAGGAATCTTTAAAGAAAATATTTATAAAAATGACAGAATGAAAATATTTCCTGATCTGGATTGCCAATAATTCAGCTCAGTACAAAGCAGAGACGGCATCGATTGTTCAAACATATGTAATGACAAATAAAATTGTAAAAAGAAATAAAAAAGAGTATATTGAAAAAATAATAGGACATAACTATTTAACGAAAATGGACAAACTGTTGAATATTGGAACGAAATGGAATGCTTTGGTAGAGAGGAAAATAGTGGACTGGGAGATCCAATGAAGGGGGTGATTAGTCTGGAGGTGGAGTCAGAATAACACTAAATAAGAATAAACTTATTTATTATAAGTGCCGACGTTTCGGCCTACAATGCAGTCCATCTTCAGGGCTAAGAAGGAGGAACAGAAAAATAACTATAAAAACATTCCAGTACTAGGAATCATGGAATAATATAGAGTATAGACAAGTGGAGAAATATAGCATAGGAGAGTTTAAACAAGATATATAAGGATAACAAAAAGACAAAATGTGTGAACAGAAAGGTGATAAAGTAAAGAAATATAATAAGTAAGATAATCGAGAAAGTAAAAAGTACGATACAAAATGAAAAATATAGACAAAGTTACAAGTGTAAACTGGTGAGACATACAAGTATGGAAAACTTACAGGTAATGGCAGAAAATGTATGAAAATAAAAGTTTAATAAAGTTATAAAAATATAAATAAATATCAATACTAAATAAGGTTTACAAGGGAATGCTTTGAGATTGTAAAGAATTTATGGCTGATATACTGTTAATTTCCAAAGTAGTAGAGTTATTGCAGTAAAACTTGTTTCATAGGATACTGGGGCCTAACGGCGGACCAACCCCAATTTTACGTATTATGCAACTGTTTATTTAATTGTACTAAAATAAAGGTATTTTACTAATACTAGTATTTTACTAATACAAAATACTAGAGGTATTTTGAAATAATCATATATATATACACTCAACAGCAAAAAAAACCGGACACTTCATATTTTTGTATTAAAAGCTAATTTTCAGCAATTTGTTTGTTTTTGTGGGTATTATAGTTATTACAGAGAATGTAGGGCCTAAGTCCATTGAACTAATCCCTTCAGGATTAGTAAACAATTAGATAAAACTCAGATTTGATTTATTTGTCTTGAAGTTGATTTACCTGTCTGACCTATTCTAAATTGTAAGTAGTTTTTAGCACATTTAAACATCTTTAATGTATTTACCCAGCCTTTTCTGTGATTAATAGACATGTTTTTTTTTAATTTTGGTCCAGAATAATGGTTCTTTCAAATGTTGACACAGCCCGAGCTGATGCCTTGGCCAGAGAAGGCCGGTGCTTGGGGTAGCGAAGTCAACCATTCACGATGCACTCCGGGGTTTATTTCATTCTTACCATGAATTAAAAAGATTAATATACATATGTATTTAACAAAATTATAAGAACAAATCTAAGTGTCCGGTTTTTTTTGCTGTTGAGTGTATATATATATATAAAAAAATAATATGGAAAAGCCTTTACTGTGTGAATGACAATATAGTCTTTTCCTGCACAATAGAGGTTGAATGAGTAGCAAGAGGGTCTCCATTTCCCTGATTTTGATTATCCAATAATTTTTTTAGAATATAATATAATAGAAAACAAACTTTATTCTGGGACCAAGTCCCTTTAGAATGACAAACATGAACAGAAAAAATAAATATATATCTGGACAGAATTCTTCATAATAATACAAATCTTGAAGTATTTAAAAATGACAAAAACATAAGAAAAACAAAAATAGAAATGAAATAACTAACATGTAAGAAACTTGACAGGACTTTAACCAATTTTCGGGAATAAATATATTAATAACAATAGTTAATGAATAAAATAAATGATTGGGACAGCATGCAATAAAGTCTTCACATTGTCTATAAAGTCTTCTTTGGATTATACGGCCAGGTACCAAAAAAGGTCTTTAGGTCGCAATAAATTGAAGAGACTTGCATTTTTTCATTTATTGTAACGGCATGCCTGACTAGTGGAAATCCAAGTTTGCTACCGAAAAAAAAGATGGGGAAAATTTTTGGTGGCCGATAAACCTCTAAATTTTCGGAGTTATTTTTTGAATTTTGCAACCCTCAAACACCTGGCCTCTGGCCTATATTTGGACTGTTTGGAAAAAATTACCAAGAAGCGTGACTCAGAACCTATTAGAGCTACAGACCTTGGTCTGTGCTTAAATTTAAGCTAATTAAATTTACTACAGCTTCATTCCTCATGACTTTCATCGTAGGATCACTCCTTCGGCCGGTGTTCCTCACGAAAGTCGGCCAAAACTTAAAATTTGGATTTTTGGGAAAAAAAATTACCAATTTTTAAAGGGACCTAACTCAGAATCTTTTAGAGCTACAGAGCTATTCTTAGAGGCTAGTTGAGCCACTAGAGGTTCTAAAGATCCCAACAGTGTCCACCCCCGCTGTTAACAGAATAAATAAATTATCTGCCACAGCTGGAAAAATATGTAATCTTAGTGAAATTTAGCCACGAAGGTTTTCCCTCAAACTTTGTAGGATAAATAATGTAGAAATTAGTATTTGTTTTATAAATTCCAAGATTTTTTTTCCATATTAAAATATGTTATGTGTTATTTACTTTGTCAGTATATAATAATTATTATACACAGGCAGTGCATATTGTAATGGCACTGGCCTCGAAAGAATTATATATTCATATGATGATAAAAATATTAGCTTGTGGTCTCATGTGTTAATAAAAAATATAGAATTATGTGTTCCATGAGATGTGTATACTATATGAGTTTTCCCTGTACCAAACACACTAATTTTAACATACTTTTCATCTTCCAAGAGAACCTATCTATTTTTAATCCTATATCACCACCTTTCAAGAAGGGGTTAATTATGTGGTGCTGCTTTTAAGTTTATGGTTTTAGTAAGTTATATGACCGAAGTTAGGTTCAACAGCCAGATTTTTTCTTCAATTAGTGGTAGCACTGTCCTCACTACTTACGCAGATGACACATGTGTGTTATCAGTTAATAAGGATCCATTTGTTTCACCCCAATCTCTTCAATCCCATATCTCACACCTACAAGAATGGTGTCAAAATTGGAGGATTAAAATAAATCCTAACAAATCCCATCAAATTACCTTCACCCTTCGTCGTAAACCTACGAATTCCTGTCCTACTGTATCCTTTAATAGTATTCCACTGAACCCTGTCGAACAGATACCTTACCTAGGACTCCATCTGGATAAACGTCTCACTTGGAATCCTCATACAAGACTGAAAAGACAAGAAACTGCTCGACGTTTTCGCCTACTTCAACACTTACTGGACAAACGCTCTAAGCTACCAATTAATTACAAAAGACTTATTTACATGGCAGTCATCAGACCTATTTGGGCATACGGAGTTGAGCTTTGGGGCTCTACTAAACCATCCAATTCATCTCGTATCCAATCCTTACAATCCAAAATCCTTCGTAAAATCCTCAATGCTCCTTATTATGTCACAAACAAACTCATCCATCATGATCTTAATACTGATTTGGCCCAAACTAGATACCTATCTTTCCATAACAAGCTCCATACGCACTTGAATCAGCTAGTCTCTCAGCTTGCTTCCCATACTATTCCTGATAACCCTCCGAGGCGTCTGAAAAGAAGATGGCCTCGAGATCATCTACTATAGAACTTTATTGGAGTGCTATCGATGGGTAGTTTCTCCACAAGTGTTTTCATGTCATATTCTACATTTTTGCACATTTACTTGATATAATACCATTATAGTTGTAAATATCATTGAATTAAATAAAATAAAAAAAAAAAAATTAGTGGTAGGAGCTTTACTGAGACAGGTTGAACCCCGGAAAGGTCACCAGACCACACAGAGTCGATTTAACCCCTTCAACGGAACACAGGTACACATAATGATGGGATTGTTTCACACTTTTACTGATAATAGCGCGGGCGGGTTCAGCACAAACCTGGGCTTTGTGACATCTTCCGTCAGGTATCGGCACGCGTCCGCATCACTACGAGAGCCCCTCACCGCCCTTTGTTTTCGGGGAAAAAATCCAACGGACCGAAAAAATAAACATAAAATATATAACGACTGATTTTCTCATTTGGAAAATGAAGTCAAATGAAAAAAAAAAATGTTTTTTTTCTAATTTTGAATTTTTTCAAAGCCCTATCGTACGAAAAGATAGTAATGTAACAACAGTAATCAATCGAATAAGCTTACTCATAACTGTAAGGTTACTCACATCTTAGGTAGCCATGAATGGTTGGTTACATTGCGAAGCCCGTACACATATTACTCGGAATTTATTCATTGTTTTTACAAACTGAATAAATTTAGAATAATATTTCGAAAGTTAAACCCTTGTTTTACAAGAATTCTCACATTCTACGCTGATAGCCGTCATTATGATGGATGTTCTCTGTGGACCACAACTCAGAGATGTTCCGTTCAACGGGTTAAGACCGTTAGCTTAGTAGATAATGTATCTTTTACTTGGATCTTACAGATCGACCTTGCTCTATACATTGTGAGCAATCCTGCTGGATCTTATGTCATAACATATTTTACTATGGTAAAGAAATATTTAAAAAAAAATTATTACGTTTATATTGCAACAGATGAACTTTAGAAATAACGCATATGTTTTTCCTTGTTGTTTTTATGCAAAATTTATTGTTAACAAGAATGCCTAAGAACAAAACCCGGGTGGCAAATCCCATCCAGCTGTCAAGAAACCAGATTAGGCAGATCTTCACGCCGCTTATCGATGAATCCACCGAACACCAGGGGTCATCCGCCGATCTGTCTAAGGAAGAATCCAGCCGACAGACTACGCAGCACGAAGTGATCTTCGTGAGGAGTAGTCTCCTCGCCTTCAATCCGGCTCAGTGCACTCCCCCCGGAGAGTGTAAGTGTAAATCATCCAGCGCCGAAGAGGAAGTGGCCAAGATAGACCCGGAAGTGGCCAGGTGCTTTTCGGATATCAAGGAGGCACTGGCAGGTTCAATTGCGGAACTGGAAAAGTTCAGGCACTGCCATCGTTGCAAAAAAGTGCGTCTCAATTCTCTGCGAGAAGACACAGCTGAGAACGTAACTGAAGCGTAGTAAGAGTGCATGTAGGACTTTAGTACTCATTAACCAACAAATACATTTTTTTAAATATTTTTTTTACTTTTTTTATGGATAATTTAGTGATTTCTTTATATTTTTATCATTCTTACCAAACTTCGGCATAGATGTTTGTAGCTATTAGTAATACTGATAAAGCAAACGACTCTGTCACATTTGATGCCTGAAGTTATTCTTTGTCTCATCAAGGATTTTTCTTTAAATGATTCATATATACATTTAATCGGTGAGCTTTCACGAGTTAATGAGAACCAAACGAATGATTATTGAATCTAATGGAGCAAGTCACTTATCGAGTTCTCATGAATGTACTGGAGTAATCTGAAGTAAATAAAATGGATATTTTCCCAGTATTTCTGACTTTAAATAGATCAACCATATGATTAATTTACAATTAATATATCCCGATACCCAAAATCTATTCCCATCAATTCTTGCTATCAGCCCGTGTTTCTTTTTCCTCTTGCTGCCATTCCTTCTCTCACATTCTCCATCCATGTCTTCCTCTCTTTCTTCTATAATCTGGTTTGTATATTGTTATGCTTTGTTTTGAATATTCCAATTGATTTTGGGATGCCAGAGTATCAGTTTGGATGATTACTCAAATTATTATTTCTATGCCTTAGTCTTTATTGGATTCTTTTCCAGAGGTCTGTTCTTGTGTTCACCAATTTACTCAGTATTTAAACCTTCAATATATTATTCATAAATAAATAGTGCATCTGGGGTATGTAAGCACCATAAGAATTATAATAAATATATGTGTGGAAGAAAATGGTCCGGGTAGAGGTCAATAAATTTCTCTTAGATGTGGAGAAATGTTTATTAATTAGCCTACGTTTCGACCTACAGGTCTTCTTCAGGGGCTAAATATGCAAAATATTGAAAATTAAAAAATATTTAAAAAATTGCTAAGCATGGTAAATATAAAAGTTAAAATACAAATGTAGTAAAAAACATACTAAAGAATACAATAAGAATAAAACAGAAAGTGTTAAAAATTAAAGAATAAGTTAATAAAGATTAAAATGGGTAAATATTAAAGTGAAAATACAAAAGTATCAGGTATCTGAGTGGTTAACAATAAAGAGCAAGGATGATCATGTGGAGCATAAATAACAATTAGCAAAATTTTTTTATATTTTTCAATTGTCTGTATTTTGCATAATTAGCCCTTAAGAAGATCTGCAAAGTAGGTCGAAACGTTGGCTACTTAATAAACATTTCTTCACATCTAAGAGAAATTTATTGAGCTCTACCCGGACCTTTTTCTTCCACATATATTATCAATGTCAACTATGATCATTCAAGTTTAATAAATATAGTGTATTAATTCAATTTAAATTAAGAGAAATGATTAAATATATATTTTGAGAAGTACACTTTATGATTCACATATAGAGGATTGCCATTAAATACATAACAGACTTAATTTACGACTTATCTGGGAAAACAGGGGTACATCTAGAGTTCTTCTTGGTGTGGTGTGTCTTCGGTCCTCGCTGTCTTCGGATACTCCGAGCCCATCATCGTTCACAGGCTCCGTCTTCCTCGCTACTTCCTCTTTGGGATCTGTTCAGAGAGTCCTTTTCAAATTGGAGTTCTCGACACCCCTCTTTTCTTATCTCTTCACCCACTTTGATCATGAGGGCATGGCCCTTTTTATCTGATTGACCTATTTCTTTTTAAACCAAGCATTTTTCTTTTGTGTAAAAACATATTTGTTGTTTTAATGCCACCCGGTACGATACATAGCAACAGGAAGAGTTTCTTTGGCCATTTATTGTAGCTATGAGTGTATGGACAAAATTAGTAAAAAAAAATTTTTTTTTATTATTTAATGTAATGGTATTTACAACTATAATGCTATATTAACAAGTAAATGTGCTAATATGTACAATATGACATGAAAAACACTTGTGGAGAAACTACCCATCGGTAGCACTCCAATAAAGTTCTATAGTAGATGGTCTCGAGGTCATCTTCTTTTCAGACGCCTCGGAGGGTTATCAGGAATAGTATGGGAAGCAAGTTGAGAGACTAGCGGATTCGAGTGTGTATGGAGCTTGTCATGGAAGGATATGTATCTAGTTTGGGCCAAATCAGTAACATATGGGATATTAAGATCATGATGGATGAGTTTGTTTGTGACATAATAAGGAGCATTGAGGATTTTACTCCTAGGTAACGTATCTGTTCGACAGGCTTCAGTGGAATATTATTAAAGGATACAGTATGGGCAGGAATTCGTAGGTTTACGACGAAGGGTGAATGTAATTTGATGGGATTTGTTAGGATTTATTTTAATCCTCCAATTTTGACACCATTCTTGAAGGTTTGAGGTATGGGATTGAAGAGATTTGGATGCAACAAATGGATCCTTATTTACTGATAACATACATGTGTCATCAGCGTACGTAGTGAGGACAGTGCTTGGATGGGTTGTGATGGTAAAATTTAAATATAGATATAAAAATACGTTCCATTAAGATTCCACATGGTAAGATGGACTAAGGAAGATTAACAAGAAAGTCTTTCTGAAAGTTTTTTTTTGTATATTTTTTTTCTTTCATTGTATATGCGATTCTTTACAGATACATTTAAATTTGTGTTTTAAAGTTTTTTAAGTTTGAAACTGGTCTATTTGGCACAGCATATTAATTTTGTGAAATGTAGCAAATTATATTAGAAATAAAAAAAAAAAAAAAAAAGAAAGTCTTTGACAAAACCCGTGAATAGAAGAGCGTAGGAGGGTTTGTAAAACAAATGAGAGAAGAATCAGAAATAGTTAAAACAACAGACAGTGACTGCCTAGATAGAGAACAATATGGGAAAAAAACAACATAAATCGAGGTACTTTTCGAAAATAAATAAGAACGGAATGGTACTGCGAGGTCAGAAGAAAGGAAGCAATGGCAGGAAATTATGAAAAAAATTGGCAACCAAAAAACATCTTAATTTTTGGCATTTTTTTCGCTAATAACTCATGAGTAATAAATCTAAACGTGCTTATAGTTAAATAACATTAAAATAAAAAATAATTTTGTTAGGCTACTAAAGGTATTATATACAGTCCCGGTGAAGTGGTTAAGTCGGATTTTGTCCAGAGACAGTTAACTGCTTTCAGACAACCGGAATCGTATCATTCTCCCAGTTTTTGGCTTGAAATGGAGTTGTAATATAAACAATAACTCCTTTTCAAGCCAATGTCTTACTCAGCCCCTTATCACTACAAAATTAAATCGACTCCGCTGACTTAAGTACAAGAAACTCATTTTGGAGAAATGCGACTTAACCAACGATTTACCGGGTCTTAAGATATAATGATTTAGTTCAGAACGTGTTAAGGAATTAATTGTTTCAAAACCAACAGTTCTGATAGAAGGTATTTAAATCGCAAGACAGAGTGAACTTCAAAATGTTTTTAAGATCCTCAAGAGTCAATTCACGGCGGATTATAGAATACATAATTTTGTCCTTATCCATTAATCCCATTAAAAAATAATAAGAAATATATAAATATAATATAAGCCGGGATTATCATGTCTTTTTTATTCCAAGATTGTTAAGGATGAAACTTAAACAGGATGCGTTCCTTGTTTTTAACTGATGTCCTTATGATTTTTTTTTAAGATCCTTGAGGTTGCTTGTAATTTGATTTTAGTGATTTAAATTGATATAAGAAGTACAAAAAAGAGGTATGAAACGAGTCTGCACGTTGATTATATCTATCATCCAGGACGTTACGAAACACTTTCCAGCCTCATCATCTTGGACCAGGTCATGCGGCACATGTTGGCCTTGAATTAGAAGATTCCAGCTTCAATTCCCTATATCACGTGCCATAATTTATACTTGGCATTGTTCAGAGTGTCAATAAAAAGGTACGTTTATATGTTGACAGTATACTTTCTGTGGATATATACTGCCAAGACATTTACTGTAGTTACAGTACTGGAATGAAGTATTTATTTATTTGGTAGTTTCTACATTGATAGTTAAAATAATTTTCTTAAATTCTCATTTGAAGTTATTTTCACAAGTAACAAAGTAATACAAGAACTCAGTTTTCACTATAATACAGGTCAATTTAGATGACAAAAACATCCAGAATTTTTTGCGTCACCATGATTTACTGTCACACTGAAACTTGACAGTAACTCCAACGTTAGTTGTCACACGTATGGGAGTGAACTGCTATATGATATTAACACCGTGGACTATGTGAAGGTTGATATTATGTAATGTATTTATAAAGTTGATCATATCTTTCAACCAATTTTAATTTTCATTATTATATTATTCATATTCTCCTTTTCGAAAAGGCCTAATTCAGATTACTTGCTAATTTTAATTCTAACGATAAGAAACAGCTCGCCGTTTCAGGCTACTACAAAATTAACTAGACAAATGATTTAAGCTCTCAATTAATTACAAAAGACTCATATATATGACAATCATTAGATCCCTCTGGACGTACGGAATAGAGCTTTGGGGCTCCACTAAACCATCGAATTTCTCTCGTATTCAATCCTTACAATCCAAAATCCTCAATGCTCCTTACTTTGTAACGAACAAAGTAATCTATAATGACCTTAATCTGAAAACTGACCTGGAAACTTCTTGGCATTTCAGGCTACTGCAGCACTTGCTAGACAAACGCTCTAAGCTCCCAATTATTTACAAAAGATTCATGTACAATGAATTCGTAAAATCATTAATGATTCTTACTTAGTTACGAATGAAGTCATCCATAATGACCTCAATGTCCCATTTGTTGCTGATTTGGCCCGAATCCGATATCAATCTTTTAATAATGAACTTTATTTCCAGTCAAACCCACTAGTTTCAAGCCTAGCAACCTCTTCAATTCTTGATAATCCTCGGAAGCGTCTGAAAAGAAGATGGCCTCTTGACCTTCTAACACACTAAGTTGAACATGTTATTTGAGTACTACCACATGGGTAGTTTCTCTACTTGTCTTTCATGCCGATATGGTACATATTCTATTTACTTGTTGTATTAATATGATACAGTTGTAAATTTCATTAAATAATTTTTTTTTTCAATTTGAATTTTTCCCGTATGTTATTTTATTTCCCGTTTCTTCCAATATTCTTCAGGTCTTTCACTGTTTTCCTGATTTCTGTCATCGGACCACTTCGTACGAGGTTTCTTTTTTCACTCTTCTTTGGAATCCCTACATACTCAAGACCTTCCTTAAAATCTCTGTGCTTACTTTCCACACCTTCCCTAATATTAGTTCTTTCTAAATATCTTTTATGATATCTTAAATCCAGTTGTTGACCTTTTCTCCCTATGGTACTTGACTATTCTTTTCGTTAATGGGGAATCATCCATTCTGATGATATGCCCTATCTTTTATATAATATAATTTATATTATATTATTATTATTACTAAAATATATTAATAATATATTATTAGTATTAATAATATAAATTTTTGTTTTTCATAACAGTTTATATACAAAATATTTTAAATTTCACTGAGTCATCTATATCCTCGATATATTTTTTTTTTTTTTTTTTTATTATTTATTCATTGATATTTACAACTATATTACAATAATATAACAAGTAAATTGGCTGAGTGATACATAATGACATGATATAATGACAAGTAGAGAAACTACCCACTGGTAGTACTCAAATCGCATGTTCAACTAAGAAGGTCACGTGGCCATCTTCTTCTCAGACGCCTCGGAGGATTATCGGGAATTGAAGAGGAAGCTAAGTTTGAAACTAGAGGGTTTGAGTGGAAATGAAGTTTGTTATGAAAGGATAGATACCGGGTTCGGGCCAAATCAGCAACAAATGGGACATTAAGGTCGTTATGGATGACTTTATTATTAACAAAATAAGGAGCGTTGAGGATTTTACGAAGGATTTTGGATTGTAGGGATTGGATACGAGAAGAATTTGATGGCTTAGTGGAGCCCCAAAGCTCTACTCCGTAAGTCCAAATAGGTCGTATGATGGTCATGTAGATGAGTCTTTTGTAATTAACTGGGAGCTTAGAGCGTTTGTCTAGTAAGTGTTGAAGTAGCCTGAAACGTCGAGCGGTTTCTTGTCTTTTCAGTCTTGTATGAGGATTCCAGGTTAATCGTTTGTCGAGATGCAACCCTAAGTATCGGATCTGTTCTACAGGCACAAGTGGGATATTATTAAAGGATACTGAAGGGCAGGAAGTCATTGGTTTACGACGTAAGGTAAAAGTGATTTGATGGGATTTTTGAGAATTTATTTTAATTCTCCAGTTCTGGCACCATTCTTCAAGATCAGTGATATGGGATTGGAGGCTTTGGGATACAATAACTGGATTGGTATTGACTGATAATACACATGTATCATCAGCATATGTGGTAAGGATAGTATTAGGATGAGTTGGGATGTCAGCTGTATAAACTGTATAAAGGATTGGGCCAAGGATACTACCTTGAGGAACACCAGCAGATTGGGAAAAGAGGGATGAATAGACATTATTATGGTTTACTTGGAAAGTTCTGTTTGTGAGATAGGATTGAAGGATGAGAAAGTAGGTAGGCGGCAGAAATTGACTGAGTTTATAGAGCAATCCCGGATACCAGACTCGGTCGAAGGCCTGTTCCACGTCAAGAAAGACGCCCGAACAATATGATCCACGTTCTAATGCAGAGGAGACTACATCCACCACACGATGACATTGCTGAATAGTGGAGTGGGATGCCTCGATATATTTAATATGTTCTTTATAGGCTACTAAGAACTATGAAATATGCAATTGTATAATAGTAATAGTTACAAGTAACAGATACATAACACTTTCGAAATATCAAAATCAAAAGGAATGATTTCTTTTGAACTTCGAGAGAGAGAGAGAGAGAGAGAGAGAGAGAGAGAGAGAGAGAGTGACTGAAAAAAAAACGGACCTAGCATCCTGGTCAGTGACAATGACACTGAATAAAACGTGACGTAACTAGGTTCTGCAGAACGAAAATAGCCCACTCGCAAGTGAGACTATATTTAGAACGAACAAGTCCTGTACCAGTTCCTAATGTAACCAGTGACTGGAACCGGTTACCGCGACCTTGGTGACCACGCGGCGAATCGCAGAACTATTATTTTTTTTTCAGTGTGTGTATGTACAGAGGAAAAACTCTTCCCTGTAGGAGAGAAGAAAAGCAGTTACTGATCCTTTATGTTGCGATTTCAGGAAGGATAGTTCTCTCTGGAGACGTCTCCTGTTTTTTATTGCCACATTTATTTTTTACATAATCAGTAATTCTTCACTAAAGGTATTATGTCAAACAGATGTCAGACCATACAGACATGACAGCTATTCTCACAATTGATTTGTAAAAACCTGTACTAGATTTTGTACATTTTTTTTAACCTTGAAGTACACATTCTTGGATAAAAAAATTCTGGGAGAGATAATAGAGGTGTGAATATTGGAACAAATAGTGATAGTTGTTGAAGTTTCAATATTTTGGGTCTCGATTATGTCAATTTTTTAAACCTTCAGATGAAAAAGCGGTCTCATGAAGAAAAGGCAAGAAATACCTTAACCAACTCAGAAAAATAATATGCTAAATAAATTTGAACATGCATGCCCAAATCAGGGTACTTAGATGTTATGTGTTATCGATGTTATCATACAGATCAGAAGCATTGAAACTTCAAGTAAACGTCAATATTCCATGATCCATGGATTGATTACTATCAAGCTGAATCTTCGTGAATAGCTTCGTTTCAATTAGACGCCCAACAATTACCTGTGCAAAAATTCTCGATTGTTGTAGCTAAAATAGGTATCAAGGATAAAATATGTCAATTTGATGATTCTAAAAAATTTATTACTAACTGGGGTTTTTTTTGTTAAATCTCAAGATAATTATCTAAATTATTTGAAAAAATATTTGTCCTACAAAATGTATGGTTTGATCAAAGAGTCCCCTCATTCCAATATAAATGCAAAAACAATAAATCAGCTCGTTAGTAATAATTTTTGATGACCTCGTTATCGATACATGTTGGAAGGAGAGGACACCTTGATCAAACCATACATTTTGTAGGATAAATATTTTTTCAAATAATTTAGATGATTATCTTGAGATTTAACAAAAAATAAAACCCAGTTAGTTATAAATTTTTGAGAATCATCAAATCGACATATTTTATCCTTCCTACCTCTATTAGCTACCACAATCGAGAACTTTCGCACAGGAAATTGTTGGGCGTCTTATCGAAACGAAGCTATTCACGAAGATTCAGCTTGATACTAATCAATTGCAAAAATGGACCATGATCCTGGACTACTCGTGGTGTTGTCGGCGTATGCTCATGGGTTTCATGGGTGGCGCCATGCAGCAACGAAAGCATACAACAATGAATACAGAATCCCCTCCAGATATTGGACAGCATCACAAGACGTTCTTTTTTTTTGTTTTGTTTTTTAATTTAATTTATTGATATTTACAACTATAATATGATTATAACCAGTAAATCTGCTGATATGTACATTATGACATGAAAAACACATGTGGAGTAACTACCCATCGGCAGCACTCCAATAAAGTTCTAAATGGTCTCGAGGCCATCTTCTTTTCAGACGCCTCGGAGGGTTATCAGGAATAGTATGGGAAGCAAGTTGAGAGACTAGAGGATTCGAGTGTGCATGGATCTTGTCGTGGAAGGATAGGTATCTAGTTTGGGCCAAATCAGTAACATATGGGATATTAAGATCATGATGGATGAGTTTGTTTGTGACATAATAGGGAGCATTGAGGATTTTGGATTGTAAGGATTGGATACGAGATGAATTGGATGGTTTAGTAAAGCCCCAAAGTTTAACTCCGTATGTCCAAATAGGTCTGATAACTACAAGACGTTTTTAAAAATAAATAACGGCAGGTCCTGTAACCAGTTAAAAAAAATAACTAGTTATAATTACAATAATTCCTTTAAAAAAAGTCACCAGTTAAAATTACAATAATTCCTTTTATGAGTAAGAGGAAATAAAATTGGTAATTGCCGTGGAAATAAAATTCAGAATACGGACGATGAATTTTCTTTTTTTTTTCTTATATTCAATACAGGAATCAATCATATTTTTTAAAAAAAGATTGGATAATTTATTACGTACCACGTGATCCAACGGCAATATCATGAAATCTGGTAATGATTTAATTATGCGAAATCATAAGTAAAGTCAATCATATTGCAAGCCGTTATTGTACATACATAATGGCATGGAAAAAGGCAAGTAGAGAAACTACCCAGTGGCAATAATCAAGTACTCATACTCAAATAACAAAATCAATTCAGAATGTCACTTGGCCATCTTCTTTTCAAACTCTTTGGAGGATTATCGGGAATTGAAGAAGTTGCGAGCACTCCAAACCTATTTATGAGGATTATCAATAATTACCTCCGCTACACGAAAGTATCGACTATGCTTAGAGATCTTGAACCCCCCACTATTAAACAATACGTTTAAGACCAAACAAAAACATACTTTGAAAAAACTCCAGCTTCCTAAAAATCGACTATGCCCAAGATCGAGGGTTCGCAGAGCGGCAGGTGGCCATTAATCCATTAATCCGAGAGATCGGTGACTATGACAAACACTCGCTACGACGCTACACGCACAAAAGAACAAAACATATACTTCTTTCTTAATAAATCACCATTTGCAGATATTGTAATCAAGTTATCTGTATTTATTTTATAGTTCTTTTTAATTATTCATTTATTTATTTATTACATATGTTTACTTTATTATTATCATTTTTATTTATTTATTATATTAGTATTATTATTACTTTTTTTTTTTGTCTTAAGCTGGTTTTTTCTACATTTTTCCTGCTATTGTGAAACTTATTTATAAAAGGTAACTGTAATTAATTAAAATCACTGTCTTTAAACATGTAAAGGTAGTCCGGAACATGTATTCACAAATACTGCTTGTATATGTAAAATTGCAAATAAAGTTGTTTTGTTGTTTGTTGTCATGAAAGGATAGATATTGAGTTCGAGACAAATCAGGAACGAAAAGGATATTCAGTTCAAAGTAATGACGATTGAGGATTCTACGAAGGATTTTGGATTGTATCGATAGGAATTAGATGACTTAGTGGAGCCCCAAAGCTCTACTCCGTAAGTCCAAATAGTCATGAATATGAGTCTTTTGTAATCAATTGGACGTTTAGAAGGTTTGTCTAGAAAGTTTTGTGGCGTATAAATATAAATTGAACCAGATATAAATTACTATACTCTGGTAATATAAATGAAATGAAAATTCCGACTGTTGTATTTAATCATACTGGACAAGAATGGAGGAAAAAGTGGTCCAGGCTTCACAGCTTTTCGAGGAACCTGAGGCAATGGAAGGATTAACATCTATAGACTTGTTTCCTACTGCGATAAACAAAAATTAGATGAGCAGTTACATGCGCCTAAGTCCAAAAAGGATAGGCGCTTTTATAATAAGGTTTGCACAAACAGCAGAGCTGTACTCATTATTGAAGCTGAACAATATGCCAACATATTTCTTTAAACAATTAACAAAAAAAGTTGCCAAAAATACAAGTGGCAGTGATTTATATCATTAGTAAGTCAAAATGATATATTATTATCCGATTGAGACCTATGTTATATTCATATGTTTACTGAGGCTTGAAGCGATTGCGGTTGAAGTAATTACAGATTTGATCTCTTAGGCAACATCTTTCGTGTCGCTTCTGTCGAAATGTTGCTGCATTTTCAATGACAAGTATTAGAAAGGTTTATGAATTTTTGTTTTCATTATAAAAGGCGATCTGAAAATTACAATAATTTCCTTTAATGGGTACGAGGAAATAAAGTTGATAATAGCCGTGGAAATAAGATTCAGAATGCAGAGGAATATTTTTCTTTTTCTTTTCATGTATTCATTACCTGATCAATCATATTTTTTCAAAGACTGGATAATTTATTTCGTACCACGTGATCCAGCGTGATACGGAAAATGCAATATTATGGAATCTTGGAAAATCCTGGCGGGAATGATTTAATTATGCGAAATGATAAGTAAAGTCAATCATATTGCATGCCATTATTGTAAGAGCACATCCAATTAGTATGAGACAATAATCTTGTTCGCTTGAGCCAATTATATTTTTTTTAATTTAAATAAACAATATTCATATTAAAGATGGATTGAATTGGTCAGCGGGTGCAATTAAAGATTTCAGATATTGTGTGTTTACAATAATCAGAAATAAGTCTTTCTTATTTTTTGTTATCTTTGACTGGACCCCCTGGCCAATTCAATTTATATTTAGAATTATCCTGTCAACTATTTTATACTTGAACATATTCAGATTAGCTTTTGTTTTTTCGGTGTGCGATAAAGACCATCATGATCTTAGACCGCCCAAGAACAGAAGGTCTTAGGGCTCGAGAAATATAAATTCTACGACAGGTTTGATGAAGGATTGTTTGCTGAGGTGCAATAAATATAATTCATGTATCTGCTGACTCAAAAAATATCCATAATCCTAGAATCGAAACCATTTGTCACTGCTTTTAAATCGAGTGTTTGCTGGTAAGGAGAGCACTGATTAATCGGTCCCAAAGGAACTGGTTATGGAGCTTTGGGAAGCCTGCCAATGCGCAATCAGAACTATGGTTAGATGTAACGTGGGGGTAAGTGACCCACTGCAGCCTGAAAAATAAAATAAATTCAGATCGTTACTTTTTATAAGCGGATTTTTACTCGAAAGCGACAGATTTTTAAATCTCCAGGTTATAGCGACTTTTAAGGATTCACTTTGATGATTTATAATAAAAATGTCTTATAAACTAGACTAAATTCTTTAGAAATTTATATATTGTGAAAGAGAAAAAACATTTTCCAGTCATTATATATTCTTAATCCTTATAAATCATTTAAGACGTTTCGACAGCACTGTGTCATTTTCAACCCTTTAAATTTAATTCTTTGCATCAGTGCAATTCTTTTATATAACAGTTTTTAGTCTGAAATTCTGTTGAAAAACAGTAACAATTATACTAAAATACATAATTTAATAATATAATAAGGTGTCCAAAATAACTAGCAACAATTTAAGTATCGATACCTCAAAGTCATATATATTTAAAAATTTTCTATTAACTCCAGGGGATCATATATCCTCCATGGTCAAGATAATATTAATATAATTGTATTTTGATAATAATACAAAACTTTGATCCTTGAAAGACTAGATTACTTTTAAGTACTTCTGAATATATATATATATATATATATATATATATATATATATATATATATATATATATATATATATATATATATATATATATATATATATATATATATAGATGTATATTTTTTTTTAAATATGTTAAATCATGCCTCAAATAAACTTCTACAAAAGAACACAAAAACTTTTTTCTTTTAAATTTTCTTTTAAATTATCTCATTATATCCTTTAATTAAATATATTAGTTGGTAATAGGGTCAGGTTATTTTACTCTATATGATTTGTTTATAGAGCACGAGCCATCTTATATTCTATTGTTCTTTAAAATTTAAAAATAATGGAAGAATACAATTTACTAATTTCTCCTGCCTCTTTTCTATCATTCACTACATTCTCCAATTTATCATTTATGAACAATGCCCCTAATTTTTTTCTTTTAATTGTGCCATTCTCCCTATGCAAAATGTTGGGTTTGTTAAAATTAAATGTGTGCAATTCTTTTTTACAATGTGTTGATACTGTAGCAGATATATGGAGCAGAACTTTGGGGTTCAGCAAAAAAAGTCCACATACACAAGATAGAAACAACACAGTCCAAAATTCTCAGAAAAACTGTTAATGCACCATGGTATATTTCGAATCACACCATACACAACTACATGAACATTCCCACTATAAAATCATATATTCATAACAAATTCATGACATTCCACTCATGGACACAATATCACCCAAACCCACTCGTTCTTCCGCTTTCCTACTCCCTGTTACCTGGACTGGATAGGAAAAGGTTAAAAAGACATTGGCCAAGAGACCTACTCACCTATTGATATTTTTACCCCATCATCATATAGTTTTATGATCATAGAAGATCATGTAGAAAAGCAAAGTGAAAAACATTAGGATCAAATTTGCTGAATGCGCAATTGCGCAGGTGCAAATGAAAATTAAATAATAAATAAAATATTTTAAATTATAATTTTTTTTTGTATCTTATTTGTTTCAATTATTTTTTTGTTATTTGTAACGTAATGGGGATGTAATAGGAAAAATACCCAGAACCGATCATCAACCGATCGGTTTTTTTTTTCAATATTTTAGATATAACACTTTGTTTTTGAGATTTTTCCGATTGCAATATATTTATATATTATTTTACTGTTTATTTAAATTATTTTAGTTTTCTTAATTTCCTTATCTTATTTTTTAGCCCTGAAGAAAACTTGCTACGTGAGTCGAAACGTCAGTTTCTAAAAAATATTTTCGCTATTTAAGGGACCATTTTTTGTCCTGCATCCGATGCATTTTATTCTCCATAAATGTTTTCATTGTTTGTAAAATCACATTTACTATTATTTAAAGCAAAGATATCTATACAACTGTCTACAGTGTTATTCCGATGACTACGGAGTAAATCATGGAAGCACAGAAGCGATGCTAATATTTGCTCATAATAGCGAGGTAGGGGATCAGAAGCAGGGGGGGGGAGTTATAGAACGGATTTGAAAATTATTCATGTCAACATTAATCTGTTTGCCAGCTGGCTTCTGTTTGCATTGCCGGGGTGCAGTATGGCCGTCTGTCCGTCTTAGCCTACAGCTGTACTAAATCCGTAACATACCTCGGTTTAATTGTAGATAAGTCCTTAACATTCACAGAGCACATCAACAGGAAAACCGAAAAAGCGAAAAAAATCATCTACAAAATGTTTCCCTTTTTTAATAAAAAATCTAGGCTAAGCCCTAAAACAAATTAATCCTTTACAAAACAGTAATCAGTCCATTGATAACCTATGCCTCACCTGTCTGGAGTTCAACCTGCGCCACAAATTATCGAAAGTTTGAAAGGGTACAAAACCTATGCATGAGGATTATCAATAATTATCCCCGCTACACGAAAATATCGACTATGCTTAGAGATCTTGAACTCCCCACTATTAAACAATATGTTTCAGACCAAACAAAAACATACTTTGAAAAAACTCCAGCTTCCGAAAATCCATTAATCCGAGAAATCGATAACTATGACAAACATTCGCTAGGACGCTACACGCACAAAAGAACAAAACATATACTTCTTTCTTAATAAATCACCATTTGCAGATATTGTAATCAAGTTATCTGTATTTATTTTATAGTTCTTTTTAATTATTCATTTATTTTCTATGTAATTTTTATTATTATATATGTTTACTTTATTATTATCATTTTTATTTATTTATTATATTAGTATTATTGTTTTGTTTTTTTGTCTTAAGCTGGTTTTTTCTACATTTTTCCTGCTATTGTGAAACTTATTTATAAAAGGTAACAGTAATTAATTAAAATCACTGTCTTTAAACATGTAAAGGTAGTCCGGAACATGTATTCACAAATACTGCTTGTATATGTAAAATTGCAAATAAAGTTGTTTTGTTGTTGTTGTTGTTGTACAGCTGTACTTGTCATACCTTATCTGATCAATGTAAAACAATAGTGTTAAGCCCAGTTTCTACTCTTATTAATGTGACTGTTATTCACTAAACCCTGTTTAATTATTATTGAGGTATTAGTAAAATGCTTTCAGCTGAGCCGCTCTACTGCAATCATAAATAACAAATGATATTAAAGTGATTAAATACCGCTATTAACAGATTGAATAATTCGGATTGATCTGTGGTTAAGTGGTTAGCATAAAAATCGACTATGCCCAAGATCGAGGGTTCGAAGAGCGGCAGGTGGCCTTAAGATTTTTTTAAAGAGAGTAAATAATCTTTCGTATCCCGTCCTTTGGATGGTACGTAAAATAAATGTATTGAGTCTGCGTGGTGTCAAGTACTTGTTAAAGATCTTTATCCTAATTATAGCAGGATTTGAAGCCAGAATCTTCGGCACTCCGCTCCCTCGAAGACCCGAGAGATGGTTTAATTGTTCATCGAACAATCTCTTCAGAACATATGTAAATGATTCAAACAATCCTGATGGTCCCGAACCTTTAAGAAGAAGTAATATTACTCGGTTGGTCAAAATTAATACAAATTCTATCAAAAACATAATTGGAACCTCTTCACTTAAATGTGAATAATACTTCTTTAATCTGTTTAAATTAAAACAGTTGCTGGGGCGACCTGTGGTCTAGTGGTTAGAAATAACAAACTACTAAGCCCGAGATACCGGATTTGTAGCCCGGAAGGTGGCCCTAGGAGTTTTAAAGATAGTAAATATTCCTGATTATGCCGTCCTTCGGTAGGGACGTTAAACGGGGGTGCCGATGTCAGGCACTCGTTAAAAATCCCTACCCTAATAAAACCTGGTTAGGAAAAATTTAGAGCTCCCAATGTAGCATCGTCCGATTAGCCATAGCAGCATAATGTGACGTTAAAAGAAGAAACAAAACGGTTGGTAATGTTCAATACTTTAAAAGAACTGCGAACTTAACAAGGCTAGCTGCAGTTAGTCTGATCCGCGTCTGGAATGATTATTCAAATAATCCCGCTCTTACATCAGGACCTTGCCAAGGACTCGAAGCGGATCTTGCCAGGATAATCGATAAGCGGCTACAACAGTATCGATCATTATCATTTAGATCGGAATATCCTGGTCAGCTCCCGATTACAGCCTATCCCAAGTTAAGTATAGCGAGTGAGTGACTCGATAATATCAAGATTACAGTTACACACCGATATACATATATATGGTGTACCATTTCAATTGGATCAAACGTATTTAACTTTTAAACGAAACAAAATTCAGAAAAACGTTTCAGTTAAAAGTTGTAGTTATTCAGGGCTAGTTTGAAGAAATAAAAAAACGTTTTTTGTTTTTTCACTTTAAATGGTCAATATCGACCTTCAAACAATTTAGTTACTTCTTGACCCCCATTTATTTTTATTTTTCTGAAATGTACAATACAAAACATGGAAAAAATGTATAAAACATTTTTTTCTATCTTTCATAGCTTGAGAAGAAAACGCAATTAAAGTTCAGTACTTTCGTATACCTCCTTTACGAGGAAACGTAATGTAGCATTAAGATATTTTATTTAAGAGTTTTTAGTCGTAATAACTTACTAATCAAGGTAATTTGAATCTTTCAGAAAATATCTGGACATTTAAAAACCTTCTGTTTCGACGTTTTTATAGAAAAAATTGTTAATTTTCTGCATTTTCCAGCCACTGTTAATATTTTATAAATGTTAATGTTTTGTATTGTACATTTCAGACATAAAAAAAAAATGGGAGCCAAGAGGAAACTACATTGTTTGAAGGTCGATATTGACCATTTTAAGTAAAAAACAAAAAATGTTTTTTTTTATTTCTTCAAATAGGCCTGAATAACTACAACTTTTACCTGAAACGTATTTCTGAATTTTGTTTCGTTTAAAAGTTAAAAACGTTTGATCCACTTGATGTGGGACACCCTGTATATTTTTTAACATACATTTATATGTAAGTATGTGTGTATCAAGTTTGTCTCCAAACATATATAAAAGACTTCATTTTATCATTTTTTTTTTCTTTCCTTTTGATTTATTAGCACATTCTATACTACCATAAACTATGTGGCAGACTGTTGTGTACTATGCGCGAGGGTAAGTCAATATTTATACGCAATTTAGTATATTTTTGTTTATGTTGGTAGTACTGCTTACAAGTTTCAAGCTGCTTGGTTAGTTTCTTTATCATTGTCGTGCTGTTAATGATGGCTGCTTAGCTTTCTTTCTGCACCAAAGAAGAGCAACGTCATTGGTCCATTTTTGGGGCTCGGAAGGCGTATAAGTGGCCGAAATTCATCGAAGACTTTCGGTACAGTATGGGAATTGTGTTTTGCCACAACGGAGTGTCTACGAATGGATTGAAAAATTCAAAATTCGCAAAGTGTTACGCACGATGAAGGAGCTGGACTACTTTTTTGCGCCACAAATGAAGAAAACATTGAGCTTTCACGTACTCTTAGACAGACAGAAAGAGGCATTGAGGGCCGTCGATTTAACTCGGCCGAAGCAGTCAAACAAGCAGTGCATTCCTGGCAAACAAAACCATCTTTTTGGGGGCTTGTACAACGATGGACCAAGTGGGTTGAAATGCAAGGGGACTATGTCAAAAGATGATGTAATTGTAAGTACCTGTTTTATTACAATAAAATTGTATAACTTTATTGCGGGTAATAATTGACTTACCCTCGTATACTAAATTATTAATAGACCACTTGTATAAAAAAAATAATTGGAAAATGTCATTATAGAAAATTAGTTTTTCCATGGAGTAAGACTAATTACAGTCCCAAGGATCATTATTATATCATTAATGATCTTTAACCAACATTTAATTTAAGTTTTCATGTTCTACATCGTGTTTAACTCACGTTTTTCATTTCTCAACAAGCTTGATCACGGATTAATGGGGCTTAATAAACCGAAGTATAACCAATTTTGCTAAGTTGGTTTGGAATTCGACCTTCAGTCATTGTAAAGTTCTTGTAATCGTCAACGATTGGCGAAATATCGGGCTTTGTCGAATTCTATATAATGCTCGTTTCGATACGCTTTTTTTTTTTCCAAAGAAATCATTTCTTCATTAATTGTCAATAAGTTTCGAAAACTTTTTTTCTAAAAAGGACATACGCTAATAAGGAAAAAATTATTATCTGAAAAATTTATATCTGCATTACAAAAAAGGCACATCAACATTGTGGTACCTAAGTAAATAATATAGTTAGTTATTCAGACGTAAAAGACTGGAATGAAATATAATGAACAAGAGGATAAATTTTAAAATAATTTGAGTGATATAAGTATGGAATCATTGAATATAAATAAAATGATTTGTCATGTATAATTAAACCAATACCATTAGAACCCGTGAACGGGTCTGGGGTTCAATACATGGTAGAGACTATACTGCTTTATGGACAACGTCTGTCAAAGGAAGTGATTTGTCCTAGATCACGTTCAACCGCCAGATTTTCCCCCCTTGTTTTGGGTACTCACTTTATTGAGGCTGGGTGAGCCCCAGGAGGGTTCTAGATCCTATATGATCCATCTCAGGCTGCAACAGACTAAATAAAAGTCTTGCCAGAAGCGGGATTTGATCCAGGATTTTCGGCATGGCAACTCAGTGCTCTACCACTGAGCCAATCCGCTCCCCCTTATATAATTAGCTTTATTATTATTCAACGATTAGGGGGCGAAGTGGTAGATGGCTAATATGCCACGCGGAAGTTACTGGGTTCAAACCTTCCTTATGGCAGACTTTAATATAATCTGATAGCGGCCGGAGATGTATCCTGTTAGACCTAGGACCCTTCTGGGGCTCACCCAGCATCTGTAAAGTGGGTAACAGTAATAATGGGGAAATCTGGTGTTGAGCGTGATCTGGGACAAATCCCTTCCCTGCACAACCGTTGTTCGAGAAACAATACATTCTCTACCATGTACTGAACCACAGACCTTTCATGAGTTGTAGTGGAATAGGTTTTTTTAATTATTTTTAAATGGTTACGAATCCAATTTAATGATTTTTATAATCAACATTTATTATATTTTTCTCAGTTTATTATCCTTTTCATAGAAAAATAACATGTACTTTAATCATTTTAATTTTCAAAATAATTATACATGCAATTTTGTTAGTGGTGGGATGTTTCCTCTAGAAGGTACTTTGCTGATTTTGAGGTATTGGTTGCTTTGTTTTTTTATGTAATTCGCTATTATTGTTTATCTGTTCTGAAGACGCCCGAGTAGGTGATTTATTGACAGTTCTTTTTCTTTTTAATTTAAGAGGCTCGAGGGTTATTGTTTGGAGTTTTTCCTTTCATGTCTTCATAGATTTATATTATCTCTTGTTATTTTTTTTATTTTTCATGCGAATCTTTTCTGTATATGTTACTATTTTATTGTCTTAAGTGCAGCCATGGTGATGTTATTTTGTCTTTTCTCTTCATATGAGCCGACGAAAGTTATGCTGAAATTAGTTTATAATTGAACCACGTCTATTATTGGATTATTGGCGCGACAGACTCATAAAGAAGTCCTTGGCCTGCTCAACCGCTCTACGACAATCGTCCCGATCGCCTGCTCGAGTTATCGAGACCTTACACAGCCTCAGATCTTCACAGACGGCATCCTTCCATCTAGCTTTGGGCCTTCCTCGAGGTCTTACTCCATCCGGATTTCCTTTATACAGCTTTTTAGCTGTTCTTTCTTCGCCCATCCTATATAAGTGGCCCAGCCACTTGATGCGTTGCATCCTGATGAAGCTCGATATCATTAGGTCTCCATTTAACTCACTTAGCTCCTTGTTCCTTCTGATCCTGAGTTGGTCGTTTTCTCGAACTGGGCCGAATATTTGCCGAAGAACTCTCTTTTCGAATCTATTCAGCTTTTCCACGCTGGATTTATTCAGTGTGAGGTTTTCACCAGCGTATGTCACTACTGGCCTAATCACGGTTTTATATATCATCAGCTTGGACTTTAGGCTAAGGAGCTTACTTCTCAGGAGCTTTGACATTCCAAAACATGCTTTATTACCTAATACTATCCTGGCTCTGATTTCCTCCTCCTCATCCAAATTCTCATTTATACGGCTTCCTACATACTGGAAACTTGACACTCGTTGGAAAGTGTGTCTTCCAAACGTGTAGCTATGAGGTGGTCGGTTTTGTTTACTATTCTTTATTACCATTATCTTGGTTTTCTCCTCATTCACCTGTAACCCCCTTTTTCCAGCTTCCACTTCCAGCCTCTCGAAAGCTTCTTTTAAGATTATCAGCGATCTTCCTACTAATACAAGGTCATCAGCATATGCAAGAATACCCAGACTACGGTTAAAGATGGTTCCCTCCATCAGTAATCCTGCCCTTTTAATGACTTTGCATTACAATATTGAATAGTAGAGGTGCCAGCGAGTCTCCCTGCCTAAGTCCTGTACTAATCCTAAATTTGTCCGTGATTGAGCCATTGCAAACTGTGTTTTCCATCGTGCTCATTACCAAACGCACCAACTTGGATGGAATCCGCATTTCGCTCATATTTCTGAAAAGCTCATTCCTGGATATTGTATCATAAGCCGTCCTGAAATCTATGAACAGCATCCACAATGTATTGTTGTACTCCTTCATTTTTTCACACATCTGTTTGAGGGAAAAAATCTGATCTATAGTAGATCTGTTAGGTCTAAAGCCTCCTTGGTATTCTCCAATATTTCTCTCAACATCTATTATATTTATTTATTTAATCCCTTTTGGAGAGCCTGATCCTTAAACCCCACTCCTGTACCAATCGTCCTCTGCCTCCCCATTACATCCCTCTTCTGTACAACCCTGGATTGCGCCTTCCCAAATCTTCATTTCGGTCTCATTCCTTCCACCTTTGTCTCATATACGGCCTTCATCACTCTGTTTTCCGCCATTCTGGAAACATGGCAGAACCAGCTGATGCTCTTCGATAACATCCCCAGCTATAACCCCCTTTGATAAGTCCCACATTTGAACGTATCGTTACGTTGCACACTCGGTCTCTTCTGTTCTTCCCTTCCATTATTCTTATAAATTGCATCTCCACGGCTTGAAGTTGGCTCTTGTGCTTTTTGGTTAGAGTCCAAGAATAGGTGAACATAGGTAAGAAACTGTTTATGTATTACGTCTATTATATATAATTTTTAAATAATTATTTTTATTATGAAGATGTCTTTTGCTGATTCAAATTATTTTTTTTTTCTAAGCTTTACGTTTCCTAATGAATCTCCAAGACTTACATGAAAAGTAAATACAAAATTAAAATGACAAGACACTACAAACAACTATCACATCTTCTGGACTACAGATCTCCACTAGACTTACGGAACAATCGACTTATCTGTAATAGTTTACTAAAACCTATTCGGACATATTGATTAGAAGTTTGGGGTTCAGCTAAAAAAGTCCACATACACAATATACAAACAACACAGTCTCAGAAAATTCTCAGAAAATTTGTTAATGCTCCTTGGTATATTTCGAACCAGACCAAATACGACATGAACATTCCCACTATATCCAATCCACTCGTTCTTCCTGTTACCTGGGCTTGATAAGGAACGATTAAAAAGACATTGGCCAAGAGTCCTACTCAACTAGGGACATTTTTATTCTAAAATCTAGATGATCATGTAGAAAAGCAAAGAGAAAAACACTTGGATCAAATTTGCTGAATGCGCAATTGCTCAAGTGCAAATGAAAAGTAAATAATAAATAAATAAAAAGAAAAAAAGCTTTACGTTTCCTAATGAACCTCCATGTTTTTGAATAAACAGCAAAGACATATTTTTGGATAACTGCTTTTAAAAAATATTATTACTTGTTGCATCACCTAGTTTGGACTTGCGCAGATATGGGCCATTGTTCGTCATTTGTTGACATTGAAGTGGTAGTGCTTTTGTTGGATGTTTTTACAGTTAGTTTTTAGTTAGCTTTTTGCATATTATTATGCTATTTAATACATTTATATTATAGTATCAAATGCATGTTATATTTACAAAGATCTAACACTTATTGAGTCTTATAATGAATGCTCGCAAATAATTTAGCACTGTTTACAAATAATATGCATTAGGAGTTAATACGCAGGTATAAGCTCATTGCCCAAGGCCGGATTACAAATGAGCCTCGTTATTGGGCAAGGTAAGGCGGGACTGGATTACAGGTATTCGAATTGCTCTGGACGTTTTGCTTTAAACGAACGTTTCCTGATAAAAATTAAATGGTTTTTTTTCAATATAAATTGAAAAAAATTACTTCCTATCTGTTAGTAAAAGGAATTAAATTCAGATTCGTTGGGAGTTGTGTTGTTCAATACAGCTTGTCAGATAGATTTTTATTAACAGTCGTGAATCGACCCTCCGTGATACAGAGACCCTCCTGGGGCTCATTCGTGATATGGTTATTATTAATAGGCGGAAAAACGGGCGATTAAATATTGAAGAAATTATCTATCACAAAAACCGATGTCTTAAAACTAATTGTAGACAGTGTACTACTGTAAGCACCGTGAATTTTTTTATTTAACGATTTTTGTACAACTTAGTTATTTTTCGTTTCTAAAAGTTCTTACAAAGCTCTCTATCCAACTAGTATCCTTCTCTAAGATCCCTCACAGCCATGCTCTGATCCGAATCCAACCATCTTTTTTTGGGTCGTTCCCTCCCCCCCCCCCCTTTCCTTACGGCAATAGTAGGAGATTCTTTTTAAGTGGCCATACTATTTCCATATCCTTGTTTCTACAGCGAAGAGCATTGTTGTTTCCTGATCTATCAGTAGCATTATTGTGCTATTACGGACGTGTTGAATTCTGGAAATAACACAACAGCGTCTCCAGATGTCCCTCTCCACGACTAACAATTTCTTTCCTTTTTTTTCCGTTGTTGTCTATGTTTCGGATCCATTGAGGATAACATTTTCAATCACTGAGTGAAACATCAATTTTTGTTTGTTTGTAGGTTGACCTATTTACTCCACAGAACAGAGTTACAACAGCCAATACTTTTTCTGCCTCTTACGATTATTTCTGTTATATTTTGTAGGAGCTGGATGGAAGATGAAACCCTATGTATAAACTCTACCGTACACGATCTAAACACTATATCTCCCAAATCAATGATTAGTTTCCTAAAATCATACTATCGTTCTAGACATCTTCGTACACAGCACACCCGTAAGCTGCTCATATCATCTCTAATCTCCCCCACTTTGACTTTTATAGTGTGATATGGAGGCTTATCACATATGCTTGAGGAAAGATTAAAGCGAATAATAAACTGTCTTGATTTGTTATTGGTACCCCGGTGTAATTTCATGTATCCGACCTTTGCGATACTTTAAAGTGGCTCTTCCCTCCCATTCGTGGACAATATTTCCTTGACCCATTCTTATACCGATCTAATAACTCTCAACACGTCATTTATCTACACCCTCCTTCAATTCAAATCCTCATTCCAGAATCAAGATCTCGCCTTTCCGATTTCTAAGCTCGTTAAACAGTGAACGATCCATTCATTCATACTATTCAACAGTTTTCACTGGGCCGAATTCAAATTTGAATTCAATAGGAGTTATTGAATTTTTTAATCTGGTCGTTCTCTGAGACAATCGTAGATTTACTAAACGGAAGATCTTTCGAAACAGCAAGGTAGAGGTCCTCCAAGGACTCGCAGGCCGTCAAAGCGAGTGCTGTGTAATCTGCGAGACCAATCCTATTAATTGGTCTTCCGTCAAGATCTCTTTTGCACCGGTCATTAGGAAATAAGGAAAGAGCATTAAAGTCTTTTAACATAGTTAATTTTTTAACTATAAAATGATTAAGTATAGATCGCTATAAAATTTGTATATAATAAATTACACAATAAATAGGGAACTGGATTACTAATATCAAAATTCCAAGTTGGAGAACGGCTGAGGCAGATATATTATTTATGATATTATTACCTGTATTTGGCTTACGCAATCTCTATAAAGTGGGTACCTTATAACTGGAGAATCGGTCAAATAACCTCCCTACACAACCGTTTGCTTAGAAATAATAGTCAGAATTATGTAAAAAAGTAGTAGGAAATATATTATTTTTAATAAATTAAAAAAAGTTGAACGACCCCTTATATCTTATAGTTTTCTTATATCATTATAATAAAAATATAAATAAACTTCATGAGTTATTCACAAATTTGAAGTTTATTCAGGATTATCATTTAGGGCAATTAACTAATAGCCTAATATGCTTACAAGGATTTGACATAGATCATGCCTACAGCACCAGTGATTAAGTCGAATTTTCTCAAAAAAGAATTTCTTGTACTTGTAGTGAAGCGGAATCGTGTTATTTACGTATCGAATAAGAGGCTAAGTTTGGAATTGGTTTGAAATAGAGTTACTGCTTATGTTACAACTCGATATCAAGCTAAAGCTACGAGAATGACACGATTCAGTGCATCTTGAACAAAATTCAACTGAAACATTGACCGGGACTGCATATGACCTATATATGCTTACATCAGATATTTTATATCCAAATTATTGAAATAATAAAATATTATAATTTTACACTATTTTTTTATAAATAAAGGGAGCGGAGTGGCTCAGTGGTAGAGCACTGAGTTGCGTTGCCCGTTATCCTTGTTAAAATCCCGCTGCAGGCCATGACTTTTATTTAGTCTGTTTGCAGCGGGAAATGGATCATATAGGATCTAGGACCCTCCTAGGGCCCACCAAGCCTCTATAAAATATTATAAAAATAGGGTACCCATAATAAGGGGGAAAATTTGGCGGTTGAGCGTGGTGTTTTTCTCTTTTTTATTTGTTTTTTCTTTTTTGTTAATTTTGCTGATCAGCTGTTTTAATTACATCCACAGCTATTGGTGCATTAACCTGCCTTCGGTTTAGTTGCTAGTGGAGCAAGGTTGCTGATGCTCTATTTGATAAATCTTTTTAAACCATTTGAGTGAGATCTGCTGTACTTTGTCTTCTTTGGTGTAAATTTCTTTTGATGTGAGTCCTGTTGATGCCTAAATTGGCGGAACGTTGTTTGGTTAGTTTTCCCAATATTTTAGAGAGTTAAGGCTTTTTTAGGGGATTTTTCCTATTGCGTCCTATTTATATCCTATGTATTTTTATGTGTTTTTTTATATTATTAAGTATATATATACTTTCCTATTATGATTTCCTTCATTCAGTTCCCATCGTATTCAAGACGATGGCCTAAACGTATGCATGAATAATTCTTATCATTATTTACAATTTTACTGACCGCACCTCCGACTATTATCTACATCTACGGTCAACAATATCCCAATCAATTATCGCTCGGTCTTGAAGTATCTCTACAATAAGCCAAACCTATCTTGCATTCTTTTACTTAACCTGAGTCTTATTTCTATTTTTTTCTTGTACCCTTGGGTACCTACAGGTGACCCTGAACCTACAGCAATAACGACTGTATCCTGTTTCTAAACTGGCGGAACTTTTCCTTGATTGATAACTTGTTTGTATTTGTTTTACATCAATGTTTAACAACACATACTGTCAGTTTAGATACTGTTGAAGGAAACACGTGTATGTAATTTCTACATAATTTTATCCAACTCTATATTGAATAATATTTTATACCATATATCATATTTTATTATGACATCAGCTCAATGCAATTCTTTATTTTTTATTTATTTTTTTTAATTTTATGTATACTGCGCAAAAATGAATAGGGAAGTGGCTAATTTGGTAGTATATACTTTACCTAGTATTTAAATTACTATATACTTAATGACTACATTAATATTTCATGTGGTTTAATTTCTAATAAATATTAATGATTTTTGTAATAAAAGTAATCTTAAAATGCTAGGCAAAGTAAATTCCTCAAAATCCCTATTCATTTTCGCTCAGTTTATTTACCATGTTTTAAACCAATCTTTTAAAATAAGAAAACAAATTAAAAATATTTTAATTAATTAATTAATAATAAATTAATAAATAAACTAATGACTAATTATAATTCAAATATTAAAATTAAAAAGATTCTAATCATTACAAATGGTGTTACTTCACCACATTTTTTATCTAGCTCAAAAGACAGCTTCTTTTTTATGTTCATTGGGTTTCAAAATAATAAAAATATAGAAGGTTAACAGAGTCAATATAGTATTTATATAAGTTCATAATAAATATACAATGATAAACAATAATTTAGCATTACTTCAAATAATGAACATTTGTAAAGCATAACATCTAAAAATCATGAATAAATCTTGATGGTAAATAACTTTTACGTTAATAAATAAGTTTAATAAAATTAAAAATGAATTTCTGCCCTGAAGAAGTCAGAAGCATGTCTGGCGAAACGTTGGGGAAAAATTTAGCGACACGGTCTAAACCAGAAGATACCGCTGACGTCTTTTGTTTGATAACATTATTTGTATATAATATTTTAATGACGGAGGGAGAAGAGTGGCTCAGTGGTAGAGCACTGAGTTGCCATGCCTGAAATCCTGGTTCAATTCCCGCTGCAGGCCATGATTTTTATTTAGTCTGTTTGGAGCCGGAGATGGATCATATAGGATCTAGGACCCTCCTGAGGCACACCCAGCCTCTATAAAATATTATAAAAACAGGGTACCCAAAATAAGGGGGAAAAATCTGGCGGTCGAGCGTGACCTAGGACAAATCACCTCCTTGCAGAATCGTTGTCAATGAAACAGTACAGTCTCTACCATGTACTGAACCCCAGACCCTTCATGGGTTGTAGTGGTACAGGTTTTTTTTTGTTTTTTTTTTTAATGACGAAAAAAGGATCTCCCTAATTAGTGTTACTTTACTCCATTTAAAAAAAAATATTATATTTTTGTCGATACCTACTTCATTTCAGTGTTTAATATATATTTTTATCTCCAAAGGCAACCAATATCCACAATAAAACGTTATAAGTTATTTCATTTTATTTAAATTAATAAAAAATATAATTAAAATATACAATGATGTACAGTGATTAGGTATTACTTAAATAATGAACCTTCGTAAACTATATCATATGAAATTCTAAGTATGAAAATCACGAAGATAATAATTTTTTTGGTAGTAAGTAAATTTTTATTAAGTTACTTTTTCTGTATATTTTTTAAATCTCACAAAAAAGAATTTCTCTATCCCAAATAGTGTTACTTAACTCATTTATTTTTTTATGTTTCAAATATTTTTGTGGATACCTACTTTATTGCATTGCCTAATATGTCTATTTTTTTTAGCACTAATTCCAACTAATATTTATAATAAAACGATATAAGTTATGTAATTTTATTTAAATTAATGAAAATGTAATTGAAATAAACAATTATATAAATGAATTTAATGATTTACAAGATATATTTCTTAGGTGAGCCAATGTTAGTTGCTCCATACTACCTAATGAATATTAATTTATGAGTTTACCTACTAATAGATATATTTAAAACTGTGGTTTATTTATTTGTAAATGATTTTTTTACATTAAATATATTTATTTTCTCCTCCCTCTCCTAAGGATATATCACTGGGATTTATCTAATCAAGAGAAAAGTTAAACATTTCTCTAAAAATAATTTATTAGAATCGTGATCAGTGTTCAGACTAAACAGTTATAAATCACTGTAACCGCATACAGTAATGACCAATCTAAGTAGTTACAATTATCGGTAGCCAGTGATTGCACGGAACTAGTGACAATGCGAGGCGTGGTGCATATTTCATACAAGGCCACCAGATCGCAGGCAAGCGGCTGCCATCATATCTATCTTTCTTACTCATATCAGATAATCATATCTAATTAGATAAATAAATAAATAAACAGCTAAAAATAGACTTAAATATATAAATTAACTACATAAAGACAAATCATAAATCATAAATCATCATAAGTACAAGATCACAAGTAGAGACATCATCCCATCAACATATTATGGCAAAAACAACTACTGGAACGTTTACAGAACAACAGATGGGAAGGTCTAAATAAAATATCTGTAACACTAAAACCCGTGAAGGGTCTGGGGTTCAGTACATAGTGGAAACTGCACCGGTTCTCGGACAACGATTGTGTAGAGAGGTAATTTGTCCTAGATCACGCTCAACCTCAAGATTTTCTCCCTTATTTTGGGTATCCACTTTTAGAGGCTGGGTGAGGCCCAGGAGTGTTTCATATTAAATAGGGTCCATCACCGAGGCCTAACAGATTAAATTAAAGTCTTCCAGGAGCGGGATTTGAGCCCAAGACCTTCGTCATTATATTTTGAAAATCCATCTAAACAAAGCACAAAAGATAATACAAGTAAAGAGAATATATTAAAAATATAAAAAAAAATATATAAAAAATTCACAACTATTCCACAATGTATCCTCAGAGGGGCCTGAAAAGAAGATGGCCTCGTGACCCTCTAAGTTGAACTTGTTATTTGAGTACTACCACTGGGTAGTTTCTCTACTTGTCTTTATTCATGCCGATATTTACCATTCCTGCCATTTACTTGTTGTATCATTACAATACTGTTGTAAATTTCTATCAATAAACAAATAACATGCACAATATATATTAACAAAGAAAAACAAAAAATAATGAGCTTTATTTATTTATGGTAATTATTTTAAAATCTTTTCTCTTCAAAACAAAATATTTTAAAATTATTACTTTTTTAATTTGATCACTTTGGATTACGTTACACATTTTTTCCATTCAAAATAACCTATGAATATTATCCAGTTTATTTCTTTAGTAACTGAAGACGTCATTATGTCTTCCTTACACTCACTGTAAAGTCCATATACTTCCTGAAATAAATGTCAACGTTGACATATTGGATAAAGTTTTGAGTCTTAAAAAGTCAAGTACTCTTGTTTCAATGAAGAAACAATTTGAGATTACAGACACGGCTAATTGTATTACGTAATTTTTAAAATAATGGTAATTTGAAGTAATTCCTACGATTATTATAATCATATGAAGATGATAGTACGATTTGTGGTCCAGGTACAATTCTTATTGCCATCTGGTTTCTCTGACCATTAGAATTTTGGGGCTTATGAAACTCACCACAGGTATTTAATTACGAAATCTTTAAATATTTATTTTTTATTAGGAGTTGCTAGTAGCAGTCCTATAAGCCACTGAGCTACCAGGGGTCGAATCCAAGTCAGACAAATCCGTTCTCTTCACCGATCCTATATCCCTGTGCTCTCGCAATTTTTGCGATATATACACGGGGAAGAATGTTCATTGAACATTACTTTAATTAGGATCTTGTTGACATACGTCAATATATTATTTATAATTTATTTTTATGATAATTATTTTTTTAATATTTTTGTTTTGAAGAGAAAAGATTTTACCCGGCTGGAATTCTAACCCGGGGTTAAATATTTAAATTGTTTACTTCATTGATGGAATTCAAAGGGAGGATCAGGGAAGAAATGAGAAGTTGCTGGATGAGAGAGCTCCCGAATTAAGGGACGAATTCAAGACCGAAATGAGCTGCTGCTGTAATTATTATATAATAATACGGGTAGTAACACATATTATGCCCTCATGTCTTGTCTGTCTAATGTATTTTATTATGTAGATATAATAAACATTAAAAAATATATATATATATATATATATATATATATATATATATATATATATATATATTACTTTATATACGAATTTATTTTCTTGCACGTTAAGTTTTTACGATAACCAATAAGATACTCATTTAAATTATATGGTATAAAATTTTCTAATAATGCCCAAGAAATGCTTAAGTATATAAGTTGATAAGGATTAATTCTGTACTCGTCTAAATAGCTTTCCAAATACCGAATTGTACGTTATCAATTTTTTTAGAAGATAAAATGGTTATAGTAAGCTTCGTTATAGTAAGTTTCGTTATATGACAAAGGCATTAGGCAGCGTCTTCGATGAAATCTCCCAGGAGATATAGTACGATAGTACTTTTTCCATTATTTCCAACAACTATCGTTATAGTCCAACCCATTTACACAAAATCTCGACAAATTATACACCTAAACCTTCCTGGGGAATCACTCTATCTATTGGTGAAAACCGCATGACAGTCCGTGCAGTAGTTATTGAATTTACTGCGAACAGACGCGGCCCAGAACTTTACAACTATGTTATAATAATACAAGTAAACATAATGACATGGATAAAGGCAGGTAGAGAAACTGTGGTAGAACTCAAATACAAATTCAACTAGAAGGTCACAAGGCCATCTTATTTTCAGAGGCTTTCGATAATTATCAGGAATTGAAGAGGAACTTAGGTTAGATACTAGTCTGTTTGAGTCGGAATAAAATTGGTTATGAAAGGACTGGTATCGTGTTCGGGCCAAATCAGCAACAAGTGGGACATTTCGCCATTATGGATTACTATAATCATAACAAAGTTAGGAGCATTGGGGATATTACTAAGGATTTTGGATTGTAAGGATAGGACCCGAGAGGAGTTTGATGACCAAGTGGAGCACCAAAGCTCTACTCCGTCAATACTTATAGGTCTTATCATAGTCATCTATATGAGTCTTTTGTAATTAATTGGAAGCATAGAGGGTTTGTCTTGTAAGTGTTGAAGTAGCTTGAAAATGTAATCAGTTTCTTGTCGTTTTAGTCTAGTATGAGTATTCCAAGTTAAATGCTTGTCAAGGAGTAGTCCTAAGTACCGGTCCTGTTCTTCTGGAATCAGTGGGATATTACTAAAGTATACTGGATAATAGAATAACTTGATAGCACTGATTTGACATGCCAAAATGCTGCTGGTAAGTCTTTTATTTAGTCTGTTAGTAGCCGGAAATGGATCATATGGAATCTAGGACCCTCCTGGGGCTCACCCAGCCTCTATAAAATATTATAAAAATAGGGTTGATCGTGATCTAGGAAAAGTCACCTCCTTTCAGAACCGTTGTCCATGAAACAGTACAGTCTCTACCGTGTACTGAACCCCAGACACGTTCACGGGTATTAGTGGTACAGGTTTATGGCCAACGATATGGGATTTATAAGCATGGGTGCTTATATTATCGGCCTACGTGGTTAGGATAGTATTAAGATGGGTTGAGATGTTTAATTGTTTCACTTTTTTTTTTCTCAACTATAATTCATTGATTTTTTTTTCTACACAGATAATTGTCATTTGATATTTATTATGTGGCCTTTTGGCTGTGTGGTATATTCGATTTTTTTTTCTATGCACATTTGTAAGTCTAAAGGGACCAACGACCTAAAATTATTTTTCTGTTCTATTCTAAATGTAAATTAAAACCTTGAAATTAATGAATAAAGAATATATTTCTTTTAAAGGGAGTAAAAATTCACTTGCTATGGCGTTTTTCGGAAGGGTAGTAATATAGGTCCCGAGCCTGTGAGATGCCACAGGTTAAGGGATAGGGATCCAAATTAAACTTGGTGAGGTAATATTTAGGAGTCCTAGGGCTACACCTACATTGGATCCGGTGTGATACGATGAGACGTCGCTAGCAAATCAAACGTCTGAAATATATCGAGAGTTATAACATTTGGTTCTTTAAATTTATAAAATTAAGATTATTTATTAATTATTTTAATACATTTACATTTTACTATAATGCATAGTAAAATATGTATAATGTACACACCCCAGCATATGTGATAGAATCACGTCGGACCGAATCGGATCCAATGTAGGTGTTGCCTAGTGTAGCATCATCCGACTAGCAATAGCAGCATGAAATGAATAACCAAACGAATATTTCACGCATGGCAATAAAAGATAATTTATTCCTTATTGATAAAAGACATCCCCATATTTGGTGCTTCAAAGAAAGGAAGGCCAAGGCATATCGAAAAAGCAGAAACCAAGTACACGGGATTGTCAAGCTACTGTTCTTGACATCAAAATGCATCCAATATCGGAGGGAACAAGGAACAGAATATCTATTCACTGGGCACATTTCCTTTCACACCGGAAGGTGAACTTGATGCAGATGAAATTCACATAATTGCTGGGATTGGAAAGGATATTATAAGGATATAGTCCTTCTGGTTAAGGATCTTTCTCGAATGCGGAGGCCCAAGGCCGGTCGCCGGAGGTTGGATTCTTTTCGAAAAAGCGGAATTCGGAAGGTTGTTGTTCAATTGACGTCATCTGAGGACATGGACAATCGTTTAATTAATTAATATATTCTCCGAGCCTCAAATAGCCTTCTGGAGCTTTAAGGTCTGTTTACACAGTGTGACAGTGTGACAGTCACTGGGATTGCATAAGCCTCAGATTAAGACTCTATGAAAGTTACCTTTATTGCATCATTTACTATCGCAGCAGTATTTTCCATTATATACTATAAAATTAAGTAAAGCAACTATCACGACGTACCTTCTGTTAGTTTAACTGTCATTATGTAGGCAGCTTTATTAAATGGCAGTGGACTACTATCACACCTAACCAGCCTTATCCATTGTATTTGTGATTGTACGGAAAAATATTATTATATTAGGAGGGTAAGAGGATAAGAGAAGATAATTGTAGGAGGAAATACAAATGCTTGAACCTGACTCTCCAATTCATCAATTTGTCGACCTCAAGCTCTGAACTAAGGTGGCATTAATGACCCAGACAGACAACTAATAGATCTTAATGGCAGTGGGGATAGACGACAGTGGCTGTGCTATTTACTGCCACTACCGCCAACCGGAAGCCGCCCCGAACGAGTATCCTTTCATTTCCTCAACCTTGCCAGGGCCATTGCCCACTTGATTACAGGAACTCGCCTAACCTGTATATACCGAAAAAATAAGTTAAAATATATTATATCCTTTTTATATATAGAAGTATATTCTATATACCCAAATATATAGAATGATTTTACAAATAGGAGGCTGAAGAAAGCTCCCGAATGTTTCAATATACTGAACTTGAAGACGATTCTAGAAGTGCGAAAAATTATTTTAATATAATGAAACAAACAAACACAAAAATATGATTTACATTTGCAAAAAAAGAAAAATGAACTGAATGGTATGATCAACAAAGAATCAGAATGAAAATATTCCAGGACATTTTTTTTAAAAGTATTTAAGTGTGATGTTTAGATGGTCTGGATAAAATAAAAAAATGTGTATATACATTAAAATATACTTCCTATGAAGCTTATCGTGAATAAAGGTAACAAATATTTTGTTCAATTCTGGATTTGCTATATTTATATTTTATATATTTGATATATGTAAAGAGTTACATCCTATTAATCTCAATACGCTCACTCAAGATGTAAAGAAAGTTTCTAGGGGTCCTTTTAATTCGAGGTTTATCTGTATTTTAAATTATTACTGCTTTAGTAACAACTCCCACAGATAGTAATAATATTTTTTAATTATATTAAATTTATGTAGTAATCCTTATAATTGTTTCAATGTATAAAATTGGTAATGTTAAATATAACAAATTTAGCTACCAAAATGCTTGATAGCACGATTTAGTATAATGTTTAAATTTTCTTATTTTAATACATAATTCAATTTTATTTCAACTGAGAAAAACCCTTGTACCACTAGAACCCAGGAAGGGTCTCTATGTGCAAGAGTTCATTATGCGGTAGAGACTGTGCTATTTCTAGATTGTAAAGAGAGGTGATTTTTCCGTGATCACGCTCAACCACCAGATTTTTCTTCCTATTAAGAGTACTCACTTGAAGATGGGTGAACCCCAGCATGGGCTCCAGATCCCACAAGATCCATCGCGGCTGTCAACAAACTGTATACGCTATCAGCCTCAGCGAGATTTGAACCCAGGACCTTCCAGCGCTCTACCACTGAGCAACTCCGCTCCATAAATTGATGTCGTAATGTACAGTTTTGTTTATCCACTAAATTTTCATGGTACTTAATCATTTCTAATTAATTGCCTTATTATTTCCATCAATCTATGTATATGTGTCATTTCATAAATAACATGAAAATTCTTCTTCATTATAATACCGGCGTATTGTAAAATATTAATCCATAGACAGCAAAGAATTATGCCGAAGAACGAAATAATTGTGCCAGAGAACGGAAGCTAGGTCATGGAGGTAGTTCCCTTTCAGTATTTATGCTAATTGTCAGGACCGGTCGTTTGTCTGGAGTATCGATAGCTCTGTAATTGCGTAAGCACTATCGATTAGTGGAGTCGATTCATCGAAGAAAAGTGATATTTAATCATCCCGCAATTTTTATTTTATTTTACCTTGCAGGAAGTAGACTAATTTTATTTGTACCATTTAATCTGCAATTATTCGTAGCTGTCATAAGAATAGTCGTATTAACAAAATTATGTATTTTAAAGAATATATAACAAGACAAATGTCCTTATAATTATGTATGTATGTATTAATAATATTCACTATTAAAAGTTGTTTAAATACAAATTAGTCTTCTTCTTATCTGGCATGACGACCCACATGATGAGTCAAAGCCTGCTCCAACAAGAATTGCCATTCCTCTCTATTGCCACTGCCTTCCAATTTCTTAGTCCAAGTAGCATTTTGGAGTCCGCAGCCACACAATCCTCCCAACGAAGCTTGGGACGTCCTACTCGCCTTGTACCACACACTTGGTCGGACATAATTTTTAATGGGATATCGCCCTGGTTCATTCTCATGACATGAACAGCCCTGCGGAGTCGGGCGAATTCGATGAAGGTGGCAACATTGACGTCTTTATACATCAAGCTTATTTCGGCATTTGTTCGTCTTCTCAAGGAACCCTGCTCACACACACCTCCATATATCCTTTCGAATCTCAAAAGGGCTTCTTCCTGGGCCTTCGTCATCGTACACCATTCTGAACCATATGTAAGCACAGGCCTGATAAGCGTCTTGTATATCCTAGCTTTAGATGCTTTGGACAATGCTCTGCTCCTTATGTGCTTTTGGAGTGCAAATTATGTACGGTTAGCGGAAAGAATGCGCCGCTCTATTTTTTCTTTTATGTTATTTAGGTGGTTGACTTGGTAGATAAATGACTGAACTCGTTCGATTCGGTGTGAACCTATCTTTATACATCTTTCTGCACCTTCCTCTGGTTGGGTACTCATGTATTTCGTTTTATCAAAATTTATCCTTAGGCCCAAGCATACCGCTGATTTTTCTAGTGCTTCAAAAGCCTCCTTCACTGCGTTGAGGGATCTTCCTGCTATGTCCAGATCATATGCGAATCCCAATACTTGGGTTGAGTTTACAAATTAGTATTTTACTAAATTATATAATGTATTTAGTATATAAAATATGTCGATTTGATGATTGTCAAACCCATGTATCCTTCCAATATGTATCGATAACGAAGTCAAAAAAGAAGAACTAAAAAAAATCGGCTGGTTGGAAATCATTTGTGATGACCTCGTAATTATTGTAGAGACTCGTAATAATCGATACATGTTGAAAGGAAGGGACTCTTTGATCAAACCATACATTTTGTAGGACAAAATAATTTAATTTAAAATAATTTAAACAATTATCTTGAGATTTAACAAAAAAAAAACCCAGTTAGTAATAATTTTTTGAGAATCATCAAATTGACATATTTTATCCTTGCTACCTCTTTTAGCTACCACGATCGAGAATTTTCGCACAGGAAATTGTTTGGCGTCTCATGGAAACTAAGCTATTCACGAAGATTCAGCTTGTTAGTAATCCAGTGCAAAAATGGACCAAGGATCCTGGACTATATAGACAATATCGAAATTACAAAATAATTATAAACGTTTGACTTTTAATATTAATTATGAACTCATCGGAAAAAAAAACTCAAGCATTATATTTTAAATAAATTTCAGATTCCCTTTTTTACGAAGCATGATTCAGATGGAGGTAACTCGCTAAGTGACTGTCCAGGAAGAAATGATTGCACCAATGACACCTACCTGACACGGTAACACTGACCTCCTTAGGATCTTTCCTTAATGAGTTGGCTAACCATTCACAGAAATCGATCATGAATCAGATGCTTAACATTTGAATATACTTTGAAATGGTGCAATTAAATAAAGATTAATTTTTAAGCTAAGAAAAAAAAATCCTGTACCACTACAACCGGTGAATGGTCTGGAATCCAGTACATGGTAGAGACTGCACTGTTCCCTGGACAACGGTGCAGGGAGATCATTTGTCCAAGATCGCGTTCAACCCCCAGATTTTCTACCTTTGTAGGGTACTCAAGGGAGCGGAGTGGCTCAGTTGTAGAGCACTGAGTTGCCATGCCGGAAATCCTGGTTCAAATCCCGCTGCAGTTACTTTTATTTAGCCTGTTTGCGGCGGGAGATAGATCATATGGGATCTAGGACCCTTCTGGGGCTCACCCAGCCTCTATAAAATATTATAAAAATAGGGTACCCAAAATAAGGGAGAAAAACCTGGCGGTTGATCGTGACCTAGGGCAAGTCACCTCCTTGCAGAACCGTTGTCCATGAAACAGTACACTCTCTACCATGTACTGAACCCCAGACTCGTTCACAGGTCGTAGTGGTTATTTTTTTTTGTACTTACTTATAGAGGTTGGCCGAGCACCAGGAAGGTCCTAGATCCCATATCATCTTTCCCCCGACGTTAACTGATTTAAGAAAATTTTTCCCAGGGATTAAAACCGGGATTTTCGGCTTGGCTACTCAGTGCTCTACCACTGAGTCACTCCACTCCCCCAGGTAACATTATGCCAGTTAAATTTCTTTTGTAGCCCATAGTGAAGTATTATTCAGCGATGTCAAGTCCCATTAAGTAAATGCGACATAGGTAGGAGAAAATGTATATATATTTTTTTTTAGCGAAAGAGATATAACAATGTTCAAAGGCATGATATCTACAATCTATAATAACAAGCAGAGTTGGGTATATTATTTTTTTTTTGCCCATTTTAGAACATGGTCAGTAATTTAGATTAAAATTGCTATTACATGCCAGAATGGATAGTATTCTAGCATTGTGATTGTGACTAATATAGTAACCATTCTATAAAACTAAATACATAGGAAGTAATCGCAATTTTATTCGAATTTACGTTGCCCCCCAACTCCATTAACAAGAAACTATGATCACCTGAGATGTTTTTGGGTATTGCTGATTTGAGTTGATTTAATTGTTTTTTCGCATTTTTTTAAATTTTGTAATCTTTCTTTTATTACAGAGAGTGGGTAACGCAGTGTGAAAAGACCTTGGTTGCTGTGATGAATGTCTCGGATTCAAATCCGGCTGTGATAAATGAATCATTTAATCTGTTAACAGTAATAGAGAGGCACTGAGGGCAGCCATTTTAAAGTGGCTCATCCAGCCTCTATAGGAGGGAGGAGTAACCTGGCGGTTGATGGTTATCTTATCCAAAGCATCTGTCTGCACAACCGTTGCCTTTAAACAATACAGTCTCTCGTATGTACTGAAAACTCCTTTTAATACAGATTAATTTATTACCAATATACAAATCAAAATTGTGTGTTAACGCCCCCGCAGTTATTTTGCGTAAAGAGCAATCTTGTTCGCATGCGCAAGCAGTTATATTTTATAAGTTATATTTCTAACACCTGATTCGTTCTAGATTTCTTGTTTTTATTATTTTATTATTATTAGATTTGTTGTTGCTGTTATTATTTAGCTAATTTTTAGTGCTACGAAAATGCGTATTTGGGATTTGCCAAAAACAGAAGAAGCAATTGTATTTTTTTCAGGAGCGAAATATTTTACCAAAAAAACGAAAATTTAGCAATTCGTATGAAATGAAACCGTATTTTGGTCAACGTAACTTCATTATTTTGATTTTTCATTATTTCGTTATTTTGATTGTTCATGATATATTCCATTATTTAATTATATATTATCCATTAATTTAATTGTTCATGATATGTTCCATTTTTAAATAAATTATTTTGATTTGTAATTATTGATGATTATTTAAAAAAATTTAAAATTCTAACCACAATAAATAGATTTAAAAACGTTATGCAAGATAACTGTTACAAAATATAACTGCTCGCGCATGCGAACAAGTAGGCAAATATAACTGCGGTGGCGTTAACACACAAGTACCCAAAATTTATATCTCTAATTAATTAGCTCCACAGTCGATCATATTTACTTAAAAATATAACTCTTTAAGGTTTGTAGGGATCCCTTTAGGGATTTTATTACCTATGTAAAATCAAATTTTATAACTTTAATTGATTAGTTGATAGCAAAATGTTGTTGTTTTTTTTATAAATTTCGTGAGGAAGATGTTTCCAAGTTCCCCATTAGGCATTGAGCATTCAAAGTATGATAAAAAAACAACTTAAGTTTGGTTATTTATTATTGAAAGATGCACGTTTATATCGCTTCCTATATTGGCATCTTTGAGCTGAGCCTTGTAGCAATTGTATTGGTTGAAACTTTTCAATTCAGGAACGTCATATCTGATATTTCATTCCCAACATGTTTTTCTTTGATAAATCATACTTAGAGTTGTATCGTGTGTGAACTTGAAGTTGAAGGAGCTAATTATTTAGATAATCGGAAATAAATCTAAAGGATCCTTCGTTCCTGTGTTCGAGATCAGCTGTGGCAGATAAATAGTTTATTCAGTTTACAGTCCTGAAATGATTCTGGAGGCTCTGAAGACTCTCTTAGGGGTAACTCAGAACCTCCAAAGTGGTTATCATCCATTAACTGGGAAAAACCTGGCAGTTATCCTTGCTATAGAGCGCCGTTGCTTATAGACACTACTTAATATAATTACAATAATTTCTTAACAAAATATTCACTCACCTGAATCTAATTTTTCAGGAGATTAGTCTTAGTTTACTCAACACATGATATTATTTAAACAATTTATAACCGTATCTAAAATTCTAGCCTCTCATATGTATTTAATTATAACTGATTTTATATCAAGTAGGCTGTGTCGCTATCATGGCAAATACAAAATTAAGAAAAGCGCTCGTATATTAGCGACGTAGTATTATTTGCATGTATTTGTATATATTTTCCTCTTGTCATTGGTTTTTATTTTTTTTTCTGTTGTATAAATATTTTGATTCATCCTCTGGATAATTATTCTCATAAATCAAGTTTTATCGTCGGCGCGTGAAAATATTCAGGCCCGCATTCCTCCCCCCTCCCCCCTGGCTCCTGTGGCAGGATCAAGACCAAGGACTCGGCAGGATAAAGATATTACCAAATCTGTTGCACACATCCCCGCCATCGGAAGGCGACGAGGCCAAATATCCTTCTTGCTCAAGCAACTTGCCAACGGTTATGGTTAGCGAATGCAAATTCAGGAGCTTACTAATCTCAAGTTATCGTGCTAATGTATCATGGAATTATAGCGCTAGTAATTGTACTTGATATGGATGATATCCTAGTTGTTAAGGCGAGATGAAGGGTAACCTTACAAAATATTATTAGTTTTAATCATAAAAAATAAATCATTTTTCGTAAAAGAAAGAACGTTATATTTACTTATTTTTCACATTTTATTTCTTAATATAATAATTTAAACATTTATTTCACAGTTGTTTAGAATAATTTAACTTTAAATGTAATTCTATTTGTTTAGTAATAAGTGAAATATTTGTAATAAGTTTGAAAAAATATGTTACAAAAGAAGAGAGAAAAAAAAAAGCGGAGTCGATCGGCTTTTGTTCGCTCCGGCTAGACCGAGCCAGACAGTGTTGGCACGAGCCTCTTGACGTGTACATCGCAAGATATAGCTCAAAGTTGTTTTTTGTGAATTTGAAGAAGATACTAATTTGCTGCCCTGTAGTTAGTTTAAACTTAGGCATCGATTCGACCAATTCGAATTGACCCAGTCGATCATCTCAACCTCTATTGTCTCTTCGCTCGCCCTGCCGACGAAAATTCCTCTGTCGCCTCAACACTAGTAATCCTAAATCAAAACGATTATATTAATAACTTATTGACGGAACGATGATGATCGGGAATCAGCGATAATGAAGAAAACTGAAAATTAAACTTTAAAAAAAAGTTACTTTAGCGAGATCTCGATGAAATCCACGCAAATCCATTAGGTTACAGAACCTACTGTTATTAGCTTGCATTTAGCTAGTGTTTTCAGATTACTTACTTAGTTCTATTTATTATTAAATTTATTCTTTTTTTTTTAATCTTCAATGATGATCTTAGCACAATTTCTTTATTTCTTTTTTTTCCGTTTTTATACTCCTGTAGTAAAACAATTAAACATCAAATTTAATAAGGTAGTTGGTTGTGATCTCAGGCAAATCACCAACCTTTCCAACAGTTGTCATTAAACCATACAGTCCCTACCAATTACTGAAATCCATATCTTTCATTGTTTGGATTGGTTCTTTAAAACCCTAGTCAAGAGAAAACAATTATTGCAGATTATAATTAAGTAAAACTAAAAAAACAGTATTTCCAAGTTCTAAAATACTTATCAATAAAAATCATTTCAGGATAATTAAATACTTAAATGATTGTAGATTTAACCATTTAACACCCTTGTTTATTTTATTTTCCAAAGATGAGGAAAATATAAAGTTTATAAAATATTATATATTATACTGATATGCATAGAAAAAATAACTAAAGCTTAAGGAAAAAAGGATAGTGATAACTAAAAATGTTAATGAAAAAAAATGTTAACTGATGGAATAATAAATATCTTGAAGTACTAAAAGTATACGGAGTTGACCAGAAGACTAGAAAATTGATAAGGCTAACGATAACAGGGACTGAATCTAAAGTTAAATTCCAGGGAAGTATAAGCGAACCATTTCAGATCAAAACGGGACTCAGACAAGGAGACGGTTTGTCTCCAGTACTTTTTAACGTGGTACTGGACAAGATCATGAAGGAGCTTTGGAAAATCAACAATTCAGGTGCAACCCTAGGGACTAAGAACAATCAGTTAAAAAATGCCTCGCATATGCGGACGACCTTGCCCTTTTAGCCGTGACAGAAGAAGAGGCAATTGCTCAAATAAATACCCTCTCGGAAATAGCGAGGAAAGCAGGCTTACAAATATTATTTGAGAAAACGGAACTGATGACCACAGACTCGGGTTTTAAGAAGAAAAAGGTTGAAACTAAATACGGTAAAATTAAAGTGACGCAGATATTTAAATACCTTGGAGAAATCATGTGCAGCAATGGGTCGGATGGAGAATGTTTTAAAGAGAAAGCCGCCAAATTGGAGAAATTAAGCTTCACCACCAGTCATTTTTACAACAAGAAGAACCTATCTATTAAAGCTAGGATACGACATTACAACACAGTCATTAAGCCTGTTATACTTTATGGAACAGAAACCTCAGAAGCCTCTCTTGGCTGGGAAGACAAGATCCCAGCCAAGAGAGGCTTCTGAAAATAGAAAGAAGAATTCTCAGAAGAATCTACGGACCTAGGAGAACACCTTAAGGATACAGGTTGAGGTCGAATGAAGAAATTTATAAGGAAACAACAGACTTAGAAACTGATGTTAGGGTGGGAAGGCTAAGGTTCTATGGACACATGATGAGGTTGAATCCTGAAATACTGAACCATAAAACTTTTCACCGAATCCACTGTCACAAAAATGCAACGGGATATTTCAAACAACTTAGGGATGATATGGACCAAGTGAGGCTAACAGACCGGGATTGTTTTGACAGAGATGAATACAGAAGGACGCTCAAGAGAATAAAGGTTCTTGTGGGAAAAAAGCGACCCAAAAAGGCTCTTGAGGGACATATGGGAAAAGAGGAAACATTAGTTGTGATATTCGCGTGGTCTTTAAGGCCTTTTCGTGGAAAAAAAAAATATCTTAAAAATTTTAAGCAAATATACACTACAATCATTTTTATTATCACAGCATTATCACATTATAGTATTATAGCATTATCACCTTTTTATACATCTACTATGTAATCATCTTTATTCATATATCCTTTCATTATATATCCTTCACTTTTTTCTCGCTCAATTTTTTTATATCTCTACATTTTGTTATTTTTTCTGTATCTCTATTTTATGTATTTTTACAGTCTATCCTGTTTTTGTCTGTTTTCTCATAGCCCTGAAGATGACCTACACAGTGGGTCGAAACGTCGGCACATAAAATACAATAGTTTCACCTATTTTTGCGTGTTTTCTTGACTGCACCCCCAACTAATTACATCCTATTATAGTACCTACAGTCAACTAATTTCTTTCTTACAATCATTTTTGTTTGTTATAATCTCCTATGTTATATATTTATTTATTGATTGAACGTGTTTAATAGGAAAAAAATACATAGAAATATATATATGAATACGTATATATATATATATATATATATATATATATATATATATATATATATATATATATATACAGTAAAAAATCATTAAAATTTAACTAGAACACTAGACAATGGGTGATCCATGCCTGTGCTAGACAATCTGTAAAGTGTAAATTAATTTATAAATATAAACGTTTATAAATAACTACATAAATAAGAACAATTACAAAATTAATGTATGAATTCTTTTAAAGAATCTAATAATAATAATAAAAATAATGTATTAATTCAATTAATGCCTATAATACGAGTTCATAAATCAATATAAATATATTTCTTATTTCTTTTATTAAAATATAGTTTTTTTTTTATTTATTTTATTACCTAAAATTTAAAATATATGTTGTTATATATAAAAATATTTACTTTTTTTCAGATCCTTCAGGAATATGAAATAGAAAAAAAAACAATGTGATAAGAATAAATAATTCAGTATGAAAAATTTGATGTCTTATTTATAATTTAATACATTTTTCTACTTATTGGTATTAGTAGGCGGATTTACTATTTACAAAATGTTCCGATCTTACTATTTGTTGGTAAAATAAGATCATTGGAGGTGAGGTTCCTTCTCTTATGGCATAAAAAACAATAACAAAAATTAATTATTTACCTTTTGTCTTTTAAAATGTTTATTGCTAGACAGTAAAACCATCCTAAGGAACATAGTGAACATAGTAGAACATTCCTAAACAGTATCAGTTAAATTTGTCTCTCGTGTATATTTATTCAATGACTGTTTATTCAGTAAAAATATGTTTTTTCTTTTTAAATGTTTTGGTAAATTTAAAATACAGTTTATTCATCCGCCGCTAGGTAGAGCTCGCAGCCTGCTCTGACCCCTGCTGCACTCTGTTGGCTCTTCCTGGAAGCTTTAAAACACTAATTCTAAAGCAAATGTAAGCCATTTAACAGGAAAAAAGATATGCAAAAATGATAGAGATGTATTTGAAAGGAATAGTTTTTACCGTTACAATAGAAAATTATTGAAAAATCAAATGCATATCGAAAAAAGAATAGGACAATACATTTCACCGAAAATAAAATTAATACTTAATAATGGAACTAATTACAATTTTTGAGATTGTAGAGCATTTATTACTGATACATTTATTAACTGACAGGCAAAAAATTCAACCCACTTGATTTTTTCATGTTTTCATCTAAAAATATTTCTGCTTTGGATTGGTCTATTTTTTTTATTGAATAAATATATACTTTTAATTTTTTTTTCAATTAGGAATGCCAATATCAAGGATAATAAACCTTAATCCTCAATTAAATGAAAGGACTGTAGATTCCAATGTTCAATTTCTATTGAATTGAAAATGTTTATTCAGTGTCATTAGTTCAGGCCGTTTAATTTTTTTTCAATTTTAAGTTTAAAATGCCTTTTCGTGCTGAGGTTGTTGCGATTGGTGTGGCACTTATTGCTGATGGACGTTCCATTAGATATCCAGCTAATGCCATCGGAGTTCCCTATGAAACCTACTAGACGCCATATACCGTTCTGGACGGCATAGGGTAACAGAACCACAGGATGACCCTTTTTTAACTTTAAGAAGAATTTTACGACACCAGCATCATACCTTTGTTCATGCGATTCATCGGCTCAAAGAAGTTCGAAGTGTGCAAATTTCTGAACGTACTGCTCGGAGAAGATTAAATGAGCATGGATTAATGGCTTTTCCCGCAGTAAGAGGACCAGACTTGACGAGAACTCACAGAGTTACAAGGCTGGCGTTTGCACGTTGAAAAGGTTGGCTCTGGGTAAAATTACTGGCTGCATATCTTTCATTTCTTCTTCTCCGTACCAATACACGCCCGTTTGGAGATCGAAGAGACAATCTTGATTCATCTGTAAAAAGCACAGCACTCCATTCGTCCATAGTTCAATGGCTGTGTTCTAGAGCAAAATCCAGCCGTGTAACTCTGACAGACTCACAGCTTGACTCGTTGCCAAGTACTACATTAATTTCAGTAAAACATGTTTACAGTATTGAAGTGTCAATAATCCGATCTAAAGCCGAATGAAAGGTTGAGATAATCGAAATTTACTTTTAAATAATAGAAATAGAAAGAAAATACCAAACATTTACAACATTTGTATATCCTCTTTTTATTTAAGTGGGGCACATGTCACATAATCTCCTGCTTTGTAACAAGGATCGAACCCAGTTTGAACAATTGAAGGTTCGGGTAATCGACGCTCTGCTATATTTTTGTTTAAAATTCCTCAATATTGTTTTGTTATCACTCAACCACACTGTAACAATCTTGTGGAATTCGAAGTATCTAACCGATTTATATTCATCAAAGAAGGTCAAATTCATTTGAGTTTATTTAAATTACAACTTTTTTTTTAATATATATATATTGAAATTTACAACTGTATAAAGAATACATCCAGTAAATATTATGATTGAATAAATTGACATGAAAAGACAAGTAGAGAAACTACCCAGTGGTAGTACTCAAATAAAAAGTTTAGCTTAGAAGGTCACGAGGCCATCTTCTTTTCAGACGCCTCGGAGGATTATCAGGAATTGAAGAGGTTGCGAGGTTTGAAACTAGTGGGTTCGGGTGGAAATGAAGTTTGTCATGAAAAGATTGATATCGGATTCGGGCCAAATCAGCAATAAACGGGACGTTTAGGTCATTGTGGATTACTTTGTTCGTAACAAAGTAAGGAGCGTTGAGGATTTTCCGAAGGATTTTGGATTGTAAAGATTGGATGCGGGAGGAATTCGATGGCTTAGTGGAGCCCCAAAGCTCTATTCCGTAAGTCCAGATGGGTCTAATGATTGTCGTGTATATGAGTCTCTTGTAATGGATTGGTAGCTTAGAGCGTTTATCCAGTAAATGTTGAAGTAGCCTGAAACGGCGAGCTGTTTCTTGTCGTTTCAGTCTAGTATGAGGATTCCAAGTTAAGCGTTTGTCAAGGTGTAGTCCTAAGTACCGGATCTGTAAAATTACAACTGATTTCATTTAATATTATTTAATTAATAACACTTGTTCTCTAAGTCTCATGCACGATAAACTAAAAATATAGTAAAACCTATATTACTCAATGAGACAATTTTTTGATCTGATATCAATTATTCAAAGGAGCTCAAAGATTTCTTATTAATGATATTGTTTGTACTTTTGTTTCATTATTTGCTTTGTTTTTTTCTACTTGACGTTGTAATTTGCATACATATACAATTATCTATTGTTTTCTCTGTCTACAATTATTGTTATCTTATTTCTATGTTATTTTTTATTTCTTTGTTGTTTTTTTTATTATTTAAATGTTATCACTGTAGGTAATTCGCAATATTTTTTCTCACTTGTTAATTTAATTGTATTAATTAAATATATGTAATCAAATCATACTATAAGACCTGTATAGAAACATGTAATGTTATTCTAAATGGACTTGTCCCAGAATAAATAATAGTTATTTATGCACCTAGGGACTAAAGAAGATCATTATTCCATCTACTGTAAGTTTGTACAATTCGAGTTTATTCCCGAGCGAATGCGAAGGAATAATTATCTTTACTCACGAGGCCAAGCCGAGGGAGTAAAGTATTGCTGGGAATAATGATCAATTTAGTCCCGAGGAGCATACAAGATTTTATTTCCAGATTGGATGTAAAAAGGAAACTATACGCTATAATATTTTATATTATGTTATGTTTTACAATAAATTCAAAACCTGAAATTAAATGTGCAATTATTACAATTTTGAATTGTTAAATTTTCACCAATTGGATATTTAATAATAACTTACACAATCTGAACGCAAATGAACTTCTGTTTATCAGTTTTGGTGTTTTGTAACAACAGTTGATTTTAATGGCCGGTGTGACAGGTGTAACAACCTAACCCTGAACTTTTTCAGTACAAAACCTACATTATTTAGACGAATTAGGTTGTCATCTTTTTACTTTATTCCCTTGAGAATAAAGTTAACTTTTTGACTCAATTTCTAATGCACAGGGAGAAAAGACGTACTTCAGTCCTAATTAATTGACCCAAAAACACATGTTTTTGTACCAGCTGTAGATAAAGAATTTATTAATACTATTATTATCACTGAACGGTTCTACATCAATAGAATCCATGTTAGAAAGCTTAGCATTTAGGTACCACATTGATGTACAATAGTTATACTTTGGGAATAAAATTTAAGGTTGTACTTAAATTTAAATCAAATAAGACCTAACTTAAATAAGTTGCTTGGGAACTCTTATTTACAAGTAGAGGGTCCTTAAATAAGATTTAGCAAAATCAATTCCCAAGTTGATTACTTTTTTGTTTCAGCAAATTTCGTATTCACCCTTGGGATCCTTAATCTCGTTTCGTCATTGCTTTAAACAGAATATTTGAGTCTCTTTAAACAGCACTGACTCTGTGTACAAGATTGTATTTGTTTAATTATTGACAATCACAAGCTAACAACTGCAATGTGTTTTTTTTTTGTACTGCTTTGTACACAGATGGACTCTCTGATATCAAGGAATCTATTCATTTTAAATATTTTAGGATCCTTATTGATTGGTTTCGACCTCTGAACATACATCTCTCTATTTTGATTCATTTATCGTCAGTTTTTAGAGCTATGAATAATCCGACAAAGTTATAGTGGAAGTCCTAAATTTTGCCCATCAAGGTTTATACGGAGGAAGGGATGTTGGGCATAGAAGTGTCTAATGACACCTTTAATTTTTATTTAATTTTAAGCAATATATTAGGATACTATTAAATGTTACAGCAGGATAAAGAATTAATGAATTCATATTTATGAGAAGTAATTATGAACTCTAGCACTGAGTTGCCATGCTGGAAAAACCTGGTTCGAATCCCACTGCAAGCAAGACATTTATTTAGTCTGTTTGCAGCCGAATATGGATCTAGGATCCTCCTATGGCTCACCCAGCTTCTATAAAATGTTATCAAAATCACAACAGCAAGTCACCTCCTTGTAGAATCGTTGTACATGAAACAGTACAGTCTCTACCATGTACTGAACCCCAGGACCCGTTCACGGGTTGTAGTGGTAAAGGTTTAATTAAGAAATCTACCCATTTATTGATGTCTTCTACAGAAAAAAAAACCTGTACCATTTCAACCCCTGATGGGTCTTGAGTTCAGCACATGATAGTACGAGTTCGATAGTATTGTAGGATTTTTAGAAAAACGATTGTGCAGGGAGGAAATTTGTCCGAGATCTCGCTAACCGCCAGGTTTTTTTCCCAATGGGGCCCCTGGGCTGTCTGCAGAATCCACAAAGTCCATCAGTGGAAGTACAGATTAAGTAATTTATCATTCGCAGCAGGATTGGAATCCGGAACCTTCTGCATAGCAACTCAACGCTGTAATATCAGTTTTAAAAATTAAATCGAAATTTTCCACCTAATTTTCTTTTTCTATTTCTATATAATTTGTTCGTGTTGAACTTATTATATATTATTATAGTTTAGTATACTTCTTTGAATCATATCTTTACTAGTTGTGTTGTTGCATTTTTTATTTCTCTTTCTGTACGAAGAAGAGTACACACCCTATCCTGCACGCAGATGACGTTATGTATTCGAGACATGAGGGAGAAGGATAATAATAAAGTGAAGATATGGCGCTATTCGAGTCCTTGCTGGAGGATATCAAGTTTACGACAGCTCAGTACCATCCGCCATCAAACGTCTCTATACACACCAGAATAATTATCGCTAGCTCTGGGCGAAACGATCCTCTCTTCTCTTACTCCTTTCTAACTCCCTGCTCCATTATCCTTTGAAACTCCTTTATTATCAACTTCGGAACGGAGCATTCAAGGTATTAGTCGTCTTTCTGAAGAGTTTACTTCGTATAAGTCATGTGCATTCCAAAGGTTAAGTGTTCCGTAACTTCTCCTGACCCAGGTGAATGAGGGGACGTATTAAATGAACGTCTGTAATGGAATGGATTCCCCAAACTTATATCCAAGACATAGAGAATAATTAATTTATTAGACCTCCGTGTGTAGAGCGCTGAGATTCTGTAATTAAAAAAGCCATGGATACAAAACCGGTTAAAACAGATAAATTATTTAATCTGTTAACTGTCATAGGTGGATCCTGTTGGATCTGGACTACAAACTCTCCTTGGGCTCACCGAACTTCTCTATACAATAATAATAACAGTAATAAGAAATTTAGTTACATTATTTATAAATTACGTACAGAACTAAAAGCTTCTTCTTCATGAGTTAACACGAGTCCAGTTTACAAACAATTAACAACATATCCACTTCTTCATTGACTAGATTTTTGCAAATTATTAAAAATATTTCGTAAGTGTCATTATGCACATATTGTATCTGCGATCTTCTTTTAAAAACCTTTGAAGGGATTCACGTGGAAGAGTTTATGGAGGAACCTGCCAATGAAGACAGTGCTAGTAGATCTCGGCTCCAGAGATGTTTCAGTATCATTGCCGGGTTCTGTGATAATGTGTATGTCAGTAATGAAGATACTTACGGAGTAGAGCTTTGGGGCTCCACTAAGCCATCGAATTCCTCTCGTATCCAATCCCTACAATCCAAAATCCTTCAACGCTCCTTATTTTGTTAAGAATAAAGTCATCCATAACGACCTTAATATCCCATTTGTTGCTGATTTGGCCCGAACCCGCTATCTATCCTTTCATAACAAACTTCATTCCCAATCAAAGCCTCTAGTTCAAACCTAGCTTCCTCTTCAAGTCCCGATAATCCTCCGAGGCGTATGAGAAGATGGCCACGTGACCTTCTTAGTTGAACTTGTGATTTGAGTACTACCAGTGGGTAGTTTCTCTACTTGTCATTTTCACATGTCATTATGTATCGCTTAGCCTATTTACTTGATGTATTATTGTGATACAGTTATAAATATCAATAAATAAATATGATAGTACCAGTAAGTTTGGGTGTCCAGCAAGTGAGTCATGAAATGTTTTGTAGTTTTTCTCGATTGTGACAGTCACAGGTGGTATGTTGAGATCTTTCTGTAATGATTCATCAGTTATTATTCTTAAAATAAAATAATAATGTCCAATTCTATAGAAGAATTCTAAGATAATGCATGGGTACATTTCAGATTGAATATGGATGAAACATGTAAAGTAATGAAAAATCTATCAGAAAATATAAAGAATCAAGTATACTATGAGGAAGAGATGATGACGTTTGTTCAAAATTAAAGAACGTAAATTAAGCAAACATCTGATTATTTTTGGAAAAGAAGACCACGACAACGTGGATTAAAGAAGGAAAACGGTTTGGAAAAGTTAAACATTACAGAGTCTCACATAGAAGTGGATTCGGAAGCAGAGTGAAAAATCTGGAGGATATAAAGATGAAGAAAGACCAGAAAAGACTGGAGTAAGCTTGAAAGAGGATAAAAAACACATGCCAGTGATCGCATGATGGAATACTGGAGGCAGAGAAAAGTATAGTGGCCTAATAGTCTCCTACCCTTGCAATTATATCATCTAGCCATCTTTGTTCTGGGTTTTATCTTGTTGTATGAAATAGTAATTTCTTTAATGATAAGATTCGGTGATGTTTACTCGTGAGCTTCTGTTCCTTTTCCCCGGTAGAATTCCGTGTTCTCAACGTTCTTCTGTATTGTATAAAGCTGTTAGTTGTGTGTGATCCTTGCCTAATGACCTTCAATCCTTGTTGTGGTAGAGATTATTTTCTGTATATAAATGAATTTTGGGAATAGTATAATAAACAAGACTCCAATTCTTAACCTGGTTATCGAGAGTAATTTAAAGTATAAAATATTTTTTTGATGTCTCGTTAAATTATAATTCATTATATACAATTATAATATATTACATTACCGATTTTTTATTATTATTCTTGTTTCTTCGAAGACTTTTTTATTCAATAACATATATTTTCATTTTATTTTATTTGTTTTTATTATGGCAGAACCAGTGATTCGGAAAACCTCTCTATAGGGCACAATTCTTCTGAATAAAGTGGTACGTACTTGACCCTTCAACAAGTCGGTCGATAAACCAGGCGGTTGAGCGTTGATACTGGATAAATGTTATTCATTTATGATTCGCTTATGAAAATAATTTAATAAAATATTCTCAAATTTTATTATTATATAAAAATGTTTAATTAAGTAATATTTTGCAACTAATCGAAGTACTAATTTTTCTTTAGTATTCTGTCGTTCTCGATTATCAGAGAAATCGATATCAGAGAAGTTACTTCTTATTCCAATGTTTCGATTTTCTGACTGGGATTTTTATTCAGAAAATAAAGTGAAATAAGATTAAGACATTTCTTTTTATAAATTATAAATTTCTTTTTATATGTGTAAAAGACTTACACTAAACGTCACTGATTTGAATACGACTGATACGGTTACCATGGTAACAGCTGTGAGAGAAGAACCGGGGAGGTTATTTTGATTTTTTTTGTTAATCAGTTAAAAGAAAAACAAATATAAACAGTGTTAAAATGTAAACTTTAAATGATGTTTTATAATGTTCATTGATTCAAATACTCAATTTATAGTGAATGTAAATAAAACTACACTGAGTTTCTCTGTAAAAAAAGTAAATTTATTTTTTATTACAACAATAATTTCCTGTAATTGATTTAAAACCTTATTATTATATACAGTCTTACCTGTAAAAAAAAAAAGAAACATCATTTAAAGTTTACATTTCAACACAATTTACAAAATTGTTTTCTTTTAACTGATTAATACACAAAAATAAAAATAACCTCCCCGATTCTCTTCTCAGAGCTGTTACCATGGTAACCATATCTGTCATATTCAAATGAAATATGTTTAGTGTACGTCTTTTACATATGTATAATGGTTCAATGAAGATTTATACATTTACATATATATTTTTTCTCATTTATCATATACTTAGTCTGCAATGTATTTTTATAGTTCTGTTATTTTGTCTGTTTTTCTTTCTTAGCCCTGAAGATGACCCACAAAGTGGGTCAAAACGTCGGCACATAAGTAAATAAGTAACCACTTATTTAGTGTTTTTATTTGACTGCACCCTCAACTATTTTCTTCCTTACTTAAAAAATAATCAATTTAACGAACTTTTTTTTATTGTTTTTCGTTATTTTGCTAACAATACACTTCAACAAATAATTAATGACAATTTTTTATGATCTTCCCATTTTTTAAATCTCATTAAATATAAAAACTATGTTGGATATACTTTGATAAAAAAAATATCGGTATTTGGTTAGTTTATAGCTGATAAACATTAAATTAAATTTTTTAAAGCCATTTTTAAAACAAATCACTTTAATTAATATAATAAAACAATACATAGTTTTGATTTTTCTTACATCAAAAATTTTTATTTAATGTAATGGATGTTACCACTTTTGATAAGAAATGGAGTAATTGGTACTGATTTTTAAAAGATCTAGACGGCTTTGAAATAAAAACATCCAATTCATAATTTCTGGCATTAAAATATTATTTAAAAAAAACATATTTGGAAAAAATGGATGTACCCGATTTTCAAACCAAACGCCTCCATTGAATTAGATATTTTTAATTAATACTTCTTTTGCGAAGATCGCTTATTAACGACTTTCATGCTAAGACATTTGCATATCTTTAAATATGATTTATTAATAACACAAATCGGAAGTATAAAAGAAAAAAATATTTTGTTCCTTTTATTTCTGTTTTATAAGTTATTTTTTTTATACAGACGGGAATCGAACCTATTTCCGAATGCCCCCTATTCTTGATGAATTAAGGTTAGGACCCTCCATGGTTGGTATGCAGTATTCCTTCCCCAATATCCGCCCGTGCAGAGAGGGAATTAGTTAATGGCGGAGACTGAGGGTTAACTCAGCCTGGAAGCAGTAAAGAGGAGCGCAGGTGATTGCTGTGCTGGAGGGTAGGTTTACGACGGTAGCCATTAAAAGGGCCTGTAATATTCAACGTAAACCGGTTTACGACAAGGGCTAAGTCTGCGGCGACCTGGCCCTTCATCAGTCTAATTGTACAATCCACTGTCCGCCAATCTCGCTCGGATTTAAGGGCTTTGTCTGGCTTGTATTTGTTAATTGGAATAAGGTAATTTCTAATTTAAGTTAATTATGAAATAATTCCATAATATTAATAAAATTAATCTTGAAAATTGGTAGAATTAGTCATTTATACCAATTTTTCAATTTTTTTTTAAATTAGACATGAGAACTGCTGACTAAAGTGGAAACTCAAAACTTTGGAATGACTGTAATATTTTTTATATGCCTAAATTGATTATAGTCTGACTTTTTAAAATTTAAATTATTATTATTTTTATTTTGAAGAGAAAAGATATCCCCCCGGCCGGGATTCGAACCCGGGTGCTTTTTCTTACCGTGACAGGACTCTAAGCTACCGGAGTTGAGTAGAGTCCTGTCCTGGTAAGACAGAGGACCCGGGTTCGAATCCCGGCCGGTGGCATATCTTTTCTCTTCAAAATAAAAATATTTAAAACTAAACCAACTATCTAATAAATTATAAATTATTTTAAATTATTAATATTAGTCTGGTTTTCGCATATGCTGACACTCCATACAATAATTACATACACAGTTGCAGTTGGACTCGTCTATCTCTCTCTTGTTGTTGATGTTGGCGTGGCCTAAATCTTAGCCCGAATCGTAGACACAATAACGTTAGTAAGATGCCTTAGGCTATTATAGATGTGAATAGCGCACGAAACAATAAACCGACCTTTTAGTTAAATATTATTATTCTTTTTTTAATGAAATTCTAACTTTAAGACTAAAAGTTATTAAAACAAATTGTATAGCTCATACACAGGCCGCTAGGTGCTGCCTATCTCGTGCAATCAAGAGCATGTCTATGACGCGAACACGTAAGTTTTTCCCTTCCAAAAGTCGCTAAACGTTTTGGAAGTTTTCATTAAGACAAAATCTGCACCACTACACCCATTGAAGTGTTTAATACGTGTGATAATAAGTGAGTTACTTATATCGATTGATACGTGATAGGAATTGTACTGCATCTTGAACACAGGTTGTTCAGGAAGTTAATTGCCCGGAATAATTTTAACTACCAGAATTACGGCCATAAAAAAAACAAAAACAGTTTTTGTGACTGCACCCCCGACTATCTTTAGATTTTAATTATAATTTCTCCAAACGAAAATCCGTTGTGCCATTACAAACAAAACTTACCACCATTCAGGAACAGTGAAAGGCAATTTTTTTTAACGGTTTCAAAACTGCTCAATAAAATAAAAATAATTAAAAATGTTCAATCAACCAACTTAATTTTGATTGGATCATTTCTTTTGGGTTCGCTCAGTAAATAATGGTTCAGATTAAGTTTTTATTGTTAACTCTAAGAGAGTAATATGCGGTAATGCAACTTTTTGAACATTTAGCGACCATTAAATATTTAATTGGTAATGAAATATTTAATTGAACAATGACTCGTGCTCAGAAATATCATTTCCAACCCTTCTTGGCTAATTATCCTACGAGCTGTAAAAATATTAAAGCTTGTCCTTAAGGGTAGCTAATTTCTATTGATGGTAACCCGTTTTATGGCAGGTATTCCCCAAGTTATGACCCAAATTCCTCAATAAACCCGCACTAAAAGCGAAGATTGGGAGTGCGTGTACTGCAGTAACCTTTATGGATGAAACAATAAGGGACGTTTATTAATCGATATGTCTTTATTACAGAAGAAAATAAACTTAAAACTTGCAAACACAATAAAATAAAATAATTGTTTTCTAGAATGATGTCATGGAAGTCAAAAGATATTAATAAATTTCAATAAGAGTACGTCTTAAAAATACAATGCCTCATTTTCTTACCTGTTGTTTTGTTTGCATGTTGATGTAAGATGTGTTGCATTTGATCTTCATTTTTAGAATTTTTTCGATACATGAGTTAATGAAGCAGGTAAGTTATTTTCAGTTTTTTAGGCACTTTAGGTGCTGATTTTTGGAATTTTCCATTTGAATTCTAATAATTACTGAATGTCGATATGCTTTATTTCCCACATGTATTTATCTAATATCCTCTGTGAACAAAAAGTGATAGTGAAAAAAGAACGTTAAAACTCTCTCAAGTATTTGTGAGTAGCCAACATTATTAAATATAAGCTTATTTTTTGTAAATATTTACATATTATTATGAAAACAAGATAATCAAAATTGCACCCTTGTTTAGTTTTTCTTTGTTATGCCTTTTCTGTAAAATATTTTTGTACTGTATAAGTCACTCCTTGTTTGGTAGGTGAAGAGAGTTTACTTTAGGAAAATAAAAATTATTGTACCAATAGCCCTACGAAATCTGTTCAATACCACTTTAGGAAATCAGAAATATTAACTACAAAAGTTCGTCTATCGAATATTAAAACCATATTTCTATTATTATAATGTTCGATAGTGGGTTAGCTCGTGTAGGGTGCTGACTTAATATGCTGAAGGTCTTAGGTTCTGATCCGACTAGGGCAGAGAAATTATTAAACCAGTTAATAGCCACGGATAGAATCTGTAAGTCTACGGACTCTGCTGGAACTTACCCTGCCGCTCTATTGTCGGATCAATTAGTTGGGGTTAAATCTGGTGGTTGAGCATGGTATTACCTAGGCCGGAATAAAGTGAAGAGAGGTGCATTTTTTGTATTTGGAAATCCAAGTTTGCAACCGAAAAACGGATGGGAAAATTTTCGGTGGCCGAAAAACCTACAAATTTTCGGAGTTAATTCAGTTTTTGGCCTTTATCTCTTAATCGGTGCGTTTTTCGTCAGGTCGTCAGGGACCATTTTTAATGAATTTAATTTTCTACAATTTAAATCCAAGCGCGGCTCTGTAGCTTTAATAGATTGTGAGTAACTCCCCTTTAAAAAATGGTATTTTTTTCCAAAAAGTCCAAATTTTAAGTTTTGGCCCACTTTCGTGAAGAACACCGGTCGAAGGAGTGATTCTACGATGAAAGTTAAGGTAGTAAATTTAATTAGCTTTAATTTAAGCACAGGCCAAGGCCTGTAGGTGTAACAGATTGTGAGTTATGTCTCTTTGAAACTTGGTCATTTATCAATATTTTAGCAAATTATGTTGTAATTTTTTTTGCTAGTTTCCTAGGGGTTCTTTTCTACTTTCCAGCCTAGTTTGTTACGGATTGGGTGAAATGACGTACTTTAGCCTTAATTAATTGCGCCCAAAACACATGTTTTTGTATTAGCTGGAGATGAAATTCCTTTAGTAACCATTGGAACTTTTTAAATGTTTATAACTTATTAAATAAACGGCCGCTGAGTTATGGTAATCTTGTTTAACCGACCTTAGCGGTAAACCTGGTTTAAACGCCCTGACATTGGAAGCACTTAACACCACACACCCTGTTTTGTTAAGAGGCACCACAAAGGTTTGTGCTGCAAGGATAATTATCAAACTTAGAGGGAATAATTAATATTTACTCTAGAGTGTTGTGCCTCGCAGGAGTATTAAAGAGTCCTTGCAAAAAGTCTAATATCCTCCGTTGCTCTGCCACAAAGGACTCTTCATAATATCGGGGCGTGTGCCGCGGTTTGTTCAGACTCCTCCCTTCAAACCTCTTGTTTTTCATTAAGAGTGTCGTCCTTGTGGGAAAGCATCATAGGATGATGGGAGGATGAAATCGCCCAATATGTGAGTGGGAGGATCTCATCAAGGATCTGAGGAGGGAACTTATCTATTTCCATAAAGGTTCATAAATAAAAACTTTTTTCATTTCTTACAAAGCTATGCAAATGTGACTCGAATATGACCTAAAGATGTCTCTGCTTTTTTCCTACAAATGACCTTTGGTTTTCATTAAGCTAGGAATCAATTCTTCGCTTATTTGTATATTATTAGTCTGAAGTGTAAAATATTGATATTGGTAATTGTTCCGTAGGCTGTCGCTTCAAGCATTAACTTTTCATTCGTCTCCCTTTTAATAGTTTTCAAAAACATGAGGTATCATGAGCATTAGTAAAGAAAGGAGAATGTAATCATGAGAAAATTTGTATATATTTTTTATTTTGGAGAGAAAAGATTTGTCCTGGCCGGGATTCGAACCCGGGTTGTCTGCATTTCTAGTGCTCTAAATCACTAAGCTACCAGGGTTCGTATCCAAGCCAGAAAAATCCATTCTCTTCACCAATCCTATATCCCATTGAACATTACTTTAATTGGAATCTTGTTTTGAGAAGAGAATAGATTTGTCTGGCTTGGATACGACCCCTGGTACCTCAGTGGCTTAGAGCACTACAGTAGAGCTGCAGACAGCCCGGGTTCGAATCCCGGCCAGGGATATATAAATTTCTCTTATTTAAAATAAAAATATATTTAAAAACAATCACCATCAAAAGAACAATAAATAAAAATAAATTTATTTACGAATAGAAAATTTGTATACTTCGGTAATCATTTTATTTATAAATGAACGTCTCAATAAGCATATCATCATCTATAATTCGAAACGTTAGTTGAAACTTTTATTTCTTAATAATACGATTAACTAAATCTGCTCATTACCCATAATTACGTTATCTTTTCCACAATAACAATACTGCTTACGACAATTTTATGGAAAATATTGAAAATAAAACAAATAAACAATATAAAACATGAATGGAGATGAAAATGATTCTGTAGTTTCCTGGTTCTTCTTATGATTACGTTGTTCTGCACTGTTAGGCATTCTTTGAGCTATGTTATAGCTGATATCAATGTACAATAAATGCGATGGCTTGTGCCCCAAACACATTTCAGGAGCTTAAAAAAGTTCTTAAGTTTTATTAATACCGAAGATTTGGGTTGTACTATTGTAGGTTAAATAAATTTTAACTAATTAAGTTTAAAGTTGTGTTTTTTTTCAATCGGCGATACTGATAATAGTCCGCTTCTGGTTGACAGGGAAGCCTGTAAAAAAGTGAATGTATTCAAGTACCTGGGTTATTGTTTAGATGCTACCGGGTCGTCCGACCATGACGTCAGAAGAAAGGTGGAGCAAGCCCGAAAGGCTACCAGAATGCTGCATTCGGTCCTCTGGAATACGGAAATATCAAAAGAAAATAAACGCCGTATTTTCACAGTCATAGTGGAAACCATCCTGACATATTCCTCGTAAACCTGGACAATGAGCCCCCTGTACTCTAAGGTGCAGGTGGTTGAGATGGATATCTGGAGGAGGTGTCTCCGTATCACTAGGCTGGATAAAGTAAGAAACCAAGAAATTCGACAGAGGATGGGTGTGGGTATTTCTACAAATGAAAGGACCGGTGCACGCCGCCTAAGATGGTATGTGAAGTATGTATGGTGCATGTGAAGAGAATGGCGTTTGAATGTTGGCCAAACCGAGTTCTGGATTGGGTTCCACCTGGGAGGAGACGACGGGGACGACCCAGAAGCAGGTGGATGGAGGGAGTCCAGGAGGAGATGACTGGTCGAGGACTCCAGGAGGATGATTGGGTGGATCGGAAGACATGGAGCTCTGCTCTGACCAGTGCAGGAAACCCTTGTCGGAACGCCTATAAAGTAAAGTAAAAAAGTTTAAAGTAATTATTTTACTAGATTTCGAATAGTAAAATTTTTATTTTGTACTCATAATGAGCTTCAGATACTACCTAAAATAGACGTGAAAATCACTTTATTTGAATATACATATAGTTTATAACCGTCCGGTTATATTTAACCGGACAGTTTTAAATGTAGGTACTTTGTTATTTGTTCATTTAACGTCACTTTATGCTGCTATGGCTAATCGGACGATGCAACAGTGGGAGCTCTAAATTTTGAATCCAGGTTTAATTACGAAGGGGATTTTTAAAGAGTACCTGACATCGTACAGGCTCGTACGCTCCTTCCAAAGGACGGGGTAACTAAGGATTTTTACTCCCTTTAAAAAATACTAGGACCACCTGCCGGGGTACGAACCCGCGATCTTGGGCTCAGTAGTTTGTTACGCTAACCACTAGACCACAGGTCGCCCCATTGGTACTTTAAATACAAGAACGCTACGGGAAAACGGGGTTAGAATTAGAAGAAGCTCTTCTGGATATCGAATGCCATGTTATTGGACTATCGGAAATAAGAAGAAACAGTGAAAGCATCGCAAAAACCGAAAATGGAAATATTTTGTTTAAATAGTGCAGCTACTAAGAGCAACTTTGGTACAGGATTTCTTGTTAACCGAAATCTGAAACATGTCATACTGGACTTTAACCCTATTTCACACAGAATGAAGTGGAGGGATGAAATTACCCAAAGAGGGGGAACCAACTTGATGAAAGTGGCCAGGGACACAGTCTGTTAAAATTGTTAAGAATCTATAGAAAGGAAAAAGTTTTGTTTTATTTTTGTAGTTTATAATGAATATTGTTTATTTTGTTTTATATTGTTATTATTGCTACTATTCTATAAAATTATATTTAGGAGCTGAACTCCACTTTACTTCCTAAGGGAGGGGCATTTTTCAGGAACATATGATGTCAATTATGCTTTATTATTATAGTTTATAACTTCTGTGGATTTATTCTGTTAATCCGTAGTTGGCATTATTTTGTACAAAGTTTTATGCCTGTTATTAATTTCCTAAAATGGTTAAAAAGGAACGGCAGGAAAGGAATTATGGCTAACCCTTCCTGGAGTTCACCCAACTTCAATTAAGTATCTCCCTTAATTGGGAGAAAAATTTGGATCTTGCTGACAAATCCTGCACATCCGTTGTTCTATAAAAATATAGACTCTAACATTTACGGAACCCAAGACCATTCACGGATTGTAGAGGTACATGACGTCACAACTTCTGAACCAATAACTGTTTCGAAAACGGATTTCCCCTAAACGTGTTTTTCGAAGATCATATTAAAAGTAAAATATTATTAGTATATTGAAATAATAAGAATAATATTAATTACATGTTCGATGGACGTAATATTAGCAATGAAATAGAACAAATAGCATTTAAAGAATCTGGACAATTTTATTAAGTTTCAAATATCCTTAACTAAATTAATGTATTGATACATTCAGAACCAGAACATAGCAATCAAATTATTAGTACAACTTATTTTAATTTGTGCCTACGTTTCGGCCATTTTTCGTCAGGTCGTCAGGAACAAGAATAGAACAACAATACACCATACAACTGTTTTTTTTTATTCTCAGACCTAAGAAGTTTCCTTTCTACGGTGTTACTAGAAGCTACATTTGATTCATTTATACTACTTATGGGAAAAAATTCCTTACTTTTAACCATTCTTAAATGAGTTATCATTATTATTATAAATAAGATATATTACTTGTGCCGATGACATACATTCGAAACTCCTGCGAGTGCATCAGAGGCGCGCCCAAGATCCAGATAAGACGGCGGAGGCTGCTTAGCATAGATATTAACAGATACCACTGAGGACATCTGGGACCAACTTTCTTCTCCAGAGGATACGCAGTCAGTTCTCTTGTATCCCGGACGTCTTCCCGAACTCATAACCAACTCTTCTCCCCTCTGGCGTATTCGCATAATAAGTCGGGGATCCGATTTAGGGAGAGGAGATGTTTGGATTGCGTTCGATCTACAGGATTACATCAGTCATTTTATCTGTTTCTGAGGTGCCAAGCACATCCTTCTGTTACAAGAAGATCACGCCAGGACTAAAACCTAGCAGGACATTATTGACTATTTATTCTGTTTGTATTACTTTCTCTCTGAACAGTAGACCTCTCAAAGCAATCCAATGATTTGATTTGATTTTTCCAGGATTCTTCTAAAATACCGAATACTAATATGATTTCTCATAAATTTATAAAGTTCTCGAAGTTCACATTTTTTCGATACTTTATAATCCATAAATAATTTATAGATATATTCAACTTGATTGAATGATGAACTACTGTAAATATTCCTCACTCCTAATGATATCAATGTTTTTTTGTTTTTTTTAATTATTAGATGCTTAGAGATTGTTAATTGATTGAAAATATAAAATTTTATTAATTTGTAATAAGATTCAGCATGATTTTTTTTTTCCAAAATGAATTGTTTTATTTTCAAAATTAACGACTCATATATCTACAGCGCCGATGAATAAGTGGTTAACTCTAATTTTCACCACATAATAATATCATTGTTATTTTATTATTAGATGCTATTATTTATTCACTTATTTTTCCATAAGCTTATTTCTTTTTATTGTAAATGTGTCTGTTCTTTTATTTTAATTTTGTATCACATTTTCTGATTCTCTACCAAAACATCCCTGTTTAGTTATTTACCTTCAAGATATTATGTAATTTTTGTTTTATTTTGATGTAGTCTTTTGGCCAGATATATATTCATTTAATTTTGTTCATCTCTGCTATTCTAAAGTGACCAAGTCCCAGTATAAAATTATATTTCTATTCTATTCTATTTAATGAGTAAACATATGTTTAATTTTTTTTTCTTTAATTAATATTTATTTCACATAGTTTAAGCAGTAAAGCTATATTTAAATGTTAATATTAAAAATGTCTTATATTAACAACCCACCTATAGAGATAAGGGTTGGGTTTCGCTCAGCATTCGCTCAGCCGAAGGAAAGTCTCTAGGGAAGCTTCGTATTCAGCAAGGAAATGGAAATATGAAACGAATATTCAAATTGAACTACTCACATCTCAATCTATCTTTGGGTTTTGAGTAAACAACAATATTTGAGATGTATGATCTTAAATAAAAGCCATTGAAATTGGTTTCATTTAAAACACTAAACGCTTCGATAATGACAATCAATTTTAAAATTATGTTTAATAATGGGCATACGGAGTTGAGCTTTGGGGCTCTACTAAACCATCCAATTCATCGCGTATCCAATCCATGCAATCCAAAATCCTTCGTAAAATCCTCAATGCTCCTTATTATGTCACAAACAAATTCATCCATCATGATCTTAATATCCCATATGTTACTGATTTGGCCCAAACTAGATACCTATCCTTCCATAACAAGCTCCATACGCACTTGAATCCGCTAGTCTCTCAGCTTGCTTCCCATACTATTCCTGATAACCCTCCGAGGCGTCTGAAAAGAAGATGGCCTCGAGATCATCTACTATAGAACTTTATTGGAGTGCTATCGATGGGTAGTTTCTCCACAAGTGTTTTCATGCCATATTCTACATTTTTGCACATTAACTTGATATAATACCATTATAGTTGTAAATATCATTGAATTAAATTAAAAAAAAAAAATGTTTAATAATAAAAATAGGAATTATAGGATTATAGGATTACAGGAAGCTTATACAGTTTTCTCGACTGTACTTAGAGTTAAATTTAAATTTTTAAGTTTTAATAGTTGATATTCTGCTAAAGTATTTCATAGTATTTACAATATGTTTATATTATTTCAATATAAATACTTGGACAACAAGAGATACGTGGATCGTAAAAATTTAAAAAGACAAGAACTGACAAGACCATACAAACAACTATCACATCTTCTGGAGTGCAGATCTCCATTGGACTTACGAATCAAACGACTTATCTATAATAGTATATTAAAACCTATTTGGACACATGGAGCAGAACTTTGGGGTTCAGGAAAACAACTCCACATACACAAGATACAAATAACACAGTCCAAAATTCTCAGAAAAATTGTTAATGCTCCATAGTATATTTTGAATGACACCATACACAACTACATCAACGTCCCCACTATAAAATCATATATTCATAACAAATACGTAACATTCCACTCATCGACACAATATCACAGATCCACTTGTTCTTCTCCTTTCCTACTCCCTGTTACCTGGACTTGATAAGAAAAGATTAAAAAGACATTAGCCAAGAGTTCTACTCAACCATTGACATTTCCATTCCAAAACTTGATTTTCTTGTAGAAAGAATAATGTTTGGATCAAATTTGGATGCGCAACTGCACAGGTGCAAATGAATATTAAAGAATAAATAAATACAAATTCCAATATATTTTAATAATATTCCAAACAATATTTTACTTTTAAGGTAACGTTTCTTCAAAAAAGTTGAGTAGAAATCCGCTTTAGAAAAAAATAATGTTTTAGAAGTTTTGACATCAATATAATCCCACTAGAACCCATGAATGGGTTAGGGTTCAGTAAATGGTAGAAACTGTAATATTTATAGAACAACGGATGTGACAGAAAGTGATTTCTTGGAGATCATGCTTGTTAAGGCCAGATGAAATAGTAACCTTCTAAAGTATTATTTGTTTTAATCATAAAAAATTAAATCATTTTTTCGTAAAAGAAAGAACATTATCTTTACTTATTTTCCTCATGTTTTATTTAATATAATAATTTAAACGTTTATTTCATAGTTGTTTAGAATAATTTAACATTAAAGGTAATTTTATTTTGTTTAGATATAAGTGTAATATTTGTAATAAGTTTGAAAACATATGCTACAAAAGAATTTATTTAATTTTATTTAATTCAATGATATTTACAACTATAATGGTATTATATCAAGTAAATGTGCAAAAATGTAGAACTACAAAAGAAGAGAGAAAAACAAAAGTTGAGCGATCGGCTTTTGTTCGCCCCGGCCAGACCGAACCAGACAGTGTTGCCTCGAGCCTCTTGACGTGCACATCGCAAGCTATTCCTCAAAGTGGTTTTTGTATGAATTTGAAGAGGATACTAATTTGCTGCCCACCTGCAGGTGTAATTAGTTTAAACTTATTCATCGATTTGACCAATTCGAATTGACCCAGTCGATCATCTCAACCTCTATTGTCTCAACATAGAGCTCTGCCGACGAAATTCCTCTCGTCTCAACATCCAGGTCGCCCTGGCGAGAATCTAACATCTACTCGAATCTACTTCCACAGACAGATAAGAGGTTTCATTATTATATCATTTCAACTAGAAAACCACATAAACATTTATTATTTTGTAATAGATTTATTTGAACATTTTATTTATTTGTAATTTAATAAAGTTAAATTTATTATCGCAAGATTAAATAATAATTGTTTTCTTTTTGTTATTAATTAGTTGTTTACAATTTAGTTAATATTGGTAACTTCATTGTCTAATTATAAAAAAATATAAATTGTCCTTTTAATTTAATTAATTGTTTTTTAATTATCAAAAGTATTAGTTATTTTATGAAAATTTAGTTATGTTATTAGTTTAATAAAAGGTTATAATAAAAATGACATGCGATCTGGTATAATTGAATCAGACATTTATTTTCCTTATCCATTTCGGAGCTCTCATCGAAAGGTCCAATTACTATTTCGAGGTTGCTCAAACAATGCTCAACCGCCATGTTTCTTTTTAAGTACTTGAGGTAAGGTACAAGAGGATATAAAGGTGCGATCTTAAAGAGATAAAGTCAGAATCAATTACAAAATCTGAACATAAAACTTTTAAATCGAAAAAAGTTTATTTTAAGCCTTGTTTTCTTATAAATATAATGGAATTACAAAAAATAAGTAATATTTTATTCCATATTCAATCGCTTCATTTATTAAGATGTAAGTGTCAGATAGATACGCACCTGTATAAGCCTAGAATTGACCGAACAGACGTGGTATTGCTACACTCAATGGACACAGTTGACAATCTACACTGTAATATATATCTATTGAGCCGGGTACAGAGTACAGTTGGCTCAATGGCCGCGGACCGCCATTGAAGGGACTGCTCATTCATCGGGAACTGGTTCCTGACAAAGGTACAGGCTACAGGAGTACCGGTCCTTTCCCCAGCTGCTCTGGGTCAGCTGGGAGGTAGGCTGGCCATGGCCGTGCCCTCAATGGCTTTTCCTGGTACTGTAAGGTACAAATTTGAAATTGTTATTACAATAAAATATATTTTTTTAAAGATTGCAGCAGTCAGAAGATATGAAATAGTTAAAACAAAACAGAACAAAATTTAATTCAAATAACGTATTTTGTTAAATATTAATTTTTTTTTAAATACAGCTATATATTATTAAGAATTAAACTTATCAAAGTCAACTTAAACTATCCATTTAGTTTAAATAAAATATTTTTTAATAAATCACAAACTTTTGAGGCTTTTGACAAATAAACTTCTTAAAGACAAAGAATATTTATGCGTTGTATAACTTCTGCAAGATTTAATATCTAATACTCGGTGTCTCAGAACAATGCTATGCAAATTCTTATATACATTTTTAATAAGTTCACTTGGAGGAGGAAACGGTACAAAATAAATACTTAACGGAACTTCAATTTCTGGAATGATATTGGGCTACAGTTACTAAAATATTAAGTACCTACTCCAGTACAGTTAAAAGCACATTTGTCTTTATAGCGCAGTTCGGAACTCAATCACTTCAATAATCCGCCATGCTCCTTCACTATCTACATTTAAATCCTTGGTTTTCCAACATTTCCTGGCTTTTCAAAAAGATTTTCTCAAGAAAGGTTAGCCATTGGCTTAAAACGAAACGAATTGAAAAATTTGGTTTGTTGTTAAGTAGTTTTAGTTATATACGTAGGAAAGAAATTCATTGACTAGTAAGTACTAATGTAGGATGGAAATAGTTGGGAGTGCAGTCAAAAATAGTACAAAGTAGGTCGAAACGTCGGCACACATAAAATATAATAGGTTTCCACTTATTTGTTGTGTAGTTTTTGACTGCACCCCCAACTATTTCCATCCTACAACAGTTTTAATTATAGTTTTTAAGAAGATGTACATCATGTAAAGAAATTATTGTATGCTAACTCATCCATTTAACAGTTGTTAAAATTGATTTATACTCATTTATTGGTTAATATCTTGTCAGGATTCGTACTTTTTATTTTTTGTTCATTTTTTTGTCACTTTTTAAACACTTCATGGTTTGTATCATGTAGCCTTCTGGCCACATGTACATTATGTTTTTTTTCTATTCATGTTTCCTATTCTAAAAAGACATAGTCCCAAAATAAAGTTAATTTTCTATTGTATTGTATAAAGTGAGACAACTCCATTTTATGTAATTGCTACATATTTTCTTTCAAAAGAAAAACATTTGAAATAGTTTTGGCCATATACATTTCTAATAACAAATTTATAATGATATTGAAATAATCGTGATTGTTAATTGATTAAAAATATAAAATTTTATTAATTTGAAATAAGATTCAGCATTAATTTTTCTTGCAAAAAGGAGTTGTTTCATTTTCAAAATTAACGACTCATATATCTACAGTGCCGATGAATAAGTGGTTAACCCGTCAGTTCCCAATGCACCCCCTAGGGTGCAGTCACTTTTTTTGTTACGTGCTATAAAAAAAAATTTTTTTGGAGGTTATAGCGATGTTTTTGTGTGCTACTGGAACTAGGTCAAAGGGTAGGACACATTTGCAGCTGATATCAGGTGTGGTCTAGACAATATAATCTTTCAAACTCAGTAGTGTTCTGGTTTCTGTTGGTGTTGACAAGTTTTCTTCTCTTTTCACTCACCAAGATGAGAAAAACGTAAGTACTCAAATTATTTTTGCATTTATAGTTAGGTGGGCATTTTTTGGAACAAATGGCACCAATATTATATATAAGCCACCAAAAATAAAACTTCAGAGCCAATCTAAAAGTGAGCATCACCTGTAGGGTGCATTGGTCACTCAGGCTGCAGGTGGAACTGGCTGCTCCTCAGGACGAAGACCCTCCTATTGACACAAATCAACGGTTATCTGACAATGCTGAAGAAATTTTGTCTCACAAACCAGGCAGACATGACTCAGATTGGACAAAAGAAGTCTCGACATCATCAAAGCAAAAAACAAAAATTAAAAGAAAACAAACAAGAAAGACGACACAAAATCCCAAAAGAGCAAAGGTTCAAACCAAGTGGGAGGAAAATGAAGATTCATTCACATTACGATCAAGGAGGGGGGGGGGCTGCTGAAGAATTCACTAGAATTAATGTTGGCCCAGATTTGACACCGGTGGAATGTTTTGAGAAAATGTTTTCCCAAGATATATATGAATTACTAGTTGAAATGTCTAACATTTATGCACAATCATGCTCTGAACGTTAGTGTAAAAGAAATGAAAATTTTTGTAAGTATCTTGTTACTTACGGGTTACATGACACCTAAATATATTAGAATGTTTTGGGAGATTCAAAGTGATACCTATAACAAAACAGTAGCCCAAAGTGTGAGAAGAAATAAATTCCCCGAAATCCAAAAATACTTGCATCTTTGCGACAACAATAAGCTCCCAAAAAATGATAAATTTTCCAAAGTCAGAGAATATTTTACAGTTGTGAACGCTGCAAATAAGGGAGGATTTATTTTATTTTTAGTAGGACTGTTCCTTGATTTTATTTTATACGACATGATATTTTTTACTTTTAGGTATGTGTAAGTGAAATAAAAAAAATTATATTTATATTGATTTTTGTTAACTTATATCTCTACATCTCACAACAATAAATTTAAAAATAAGTAAATTGATTCAATTCTATTATTCAGGATAATTTGATTTAGTTTATGGAGTTGAGTGATTTTGTTATCCGGACGCCCAATGCACCCTACAGGGGGCACCATCCCAGCGGCCTAATTAAGGCATAGAAAAATTTAAAACTTGTTCATTTATTCTTTTTAGAGATCAACTAGCATAAATAAGTAAAAAAATATTAAAGTTCATAAGTGGTTCACATTTGGGAACTGACGGGTTAACTCTAATTTTCACCACATAATAATATCATTGTTTTTTTATTATTAGATGCTATTATTTATTCACTTATTTTTCCATAAGCTTATTTCTTTTTATTGTAAATTTTTCTGTTCTTTTATTTTAATTTTGTATCACATTATCTGATTCTCTACCAAAACATACATGTTTAGTTATTTACCTTCAAGATATTGTGTAATTAATGTTTATTTTGATGTAGTCCTTTCTCCAGATATATATTTATTTAATTTTGTTCATCTCTGTTATTCTAAAGGGACCTCGTCTCAGAATAAAATTATTTTTCTATTCTATTCTATTTAATGAGTAAATATATGTTTAACGTTTTTTTTTCTTTAGTTACTATTTATTTCACATAGTTTAAGCAGTGAAGCTGTATTTAAATGTTAATATTAAAAATGTCTTATATTAACAACCCATCTATAGAGATAAGGGTTGGGTTACGCTCAGCATTCGCTCAGCCGAAGGCAAGTCTCGTGAAGAAGAAGGCAAGAATAAGTGGTTAACTCTTATTTTCACCATAATGAGTTTCTTCTAATTAAGTGAGTTATTTTCGTTATGAATAAGGGGCCAAGTAAGCCATAAGCTTGTTATTGCTTATATTATAACTCAATTTCGGGCCAAAAACTACGAAAATGATACGATTCCGGTTAGCTGAAAACAGTTAACTCTCTCTGGACAGAATTCGACTCAACCACTTATTCATAGGCGATATAGATATAAGGTTGATAAGTCTTTGATTTTTGCAATTATTTTACATTATTTCCGTGTTTGTTGAATATTTCATTATGATGGATAAAAGGTTTGTATTCTTTTATAAACAATTATCTTTAATATGTACTAATATGATAAGGAGGGTATTAGTACACCCAATTACCTGAATAGTGTAAGAGGTATAAGTAGCTAATAAACACTACCTGAACACCGTGATTAATGTAAGAGTGTGTTTATAAAAGTTAAAAACAGTATATGCATACATCAAATATCGTACAAGTACATGCATAGGAGTATTTGATATGCTAGACATTTTAGAAGAATAGAATAATAATCTATTTATCGAACACTCCTGAACGGTTTTGTTTTCAAGATAAAAAGAGAATGGCGAAGAAGAAGCGGTGAGGAGGCTTCAATCATGTGATGGGCCGTTGAAGGAGAGGAAACGCCTCAGAGATTTAGGAGGCAATGAAAAAACTAGAAGAAGGGGCTAAATTCGGAAATAAACAGGGGGGCGCTTGGTGATTAGGGTGCGTTTTACGAGTCCCGCTTTACTGCGCCGGGAGATTTTTTTTTACGATCGTCCTCCCAGGAAGAGAGAAAGCGGAGAAGAGAGAGAGGGGAAGAGAGGGACAGAGAGAGAAGAGAAAAGATGGCCCTTAATGAAATCCGAATTAAACGCCATTAAATAATTTCATTGTCCAAGCGGTATCGAGTTTACTGCGACCGTGAAGGAAGCATTTTACGTCCCACGCGACATAAAGCAACCTACTTAGCATAGATATTAACAGATATGTCCACAGTCGACGACAAAAGCTCTCCTCCCGCAATAAACCAGCTGCCATTTTTGGGTGTCGTATATCAGCGATAATCCCCCCACCCCCCACTTGGAGGACCAATCCGAGCGAACGGTTTACGATGAAGGGGCCAGCGCTTGGCAGTAAACCATGGCACAATATCCGACCTGAACAATCGTACGTGATACGACACTAATGCTATGACAACCCAGGGGAGTTGTATGGCAGTACTCATATGTGAGCATCGCATGCAGATCAGATATCGCAGATGTACTAACAGTGTGATATAACAGGCTGAATAACAATAATATCAGGGAATAAATAAAGAAATATATATATATATATATATATATATATATATATATATATATATATATATATATATGCACTTATAATAAATAATTTATACTTTTATACTTGTAGTTCTCAAACTAGAGTCACTGACGCAATTACTATAAAAAACCACAGCCACCGTGTCAAGACCATTTACTTAAACTAAAGATTCGGATAAATTAGTGCTAAAATCAAATGCCGTAAAGGCAAAGGCGGTAAATCCTACTTAGGAATACCTGAACAATACTTAAAAACGTAGACTGTACAGACACAAATAAAGATTTAAATCGATAATAAAAAAACCCTAATAAACCAGATCAAACAGCTCTCACATATCACGTATACACAGCATACACAAATCAGAAAAACGAAACATGATTTTAAATTTGATTAACTTAAAGGAATACACCAAGAGAAAAATATTTTTATTTTTGAAGAGAAAAGATATGCCCAGGGCCGGGATTCGAACCCGGGTCTCCCACATTCCCGTTGTGGTGCTCTACCAACTGAGCTATCCTGGTTCGTACCTCGGTCAGACATATCCAGTCTCTTCACTGATCCAATATCCCCATGTTCTCGCAATTTGCGAAGTATACATGGGGAAGAATGTTCGTTGAACATTACTTTAATTAGGATCTTGTTGACTTACGTCATTATATATTATTATAATTTATTACATTATACATTACTAATAAATCACAAGAGAAAAATAGTTTGAAAGGGATTACAAAATAAACAACGAAGTATAAAAATCGGGCTGTAAACAAAAGATTTTGGATGTTCAAGGTCAAGTTAGTGTTATGCAAATTTATTTAATTCTTAATAAAAATAATAATAAATCTATAATGATTCAACAATCAAATAAATCTGTAATTCTAATAAATCAAACATAACTCATTGGTCACAACTCTTTACAATACTCATATTTACAAGAAGATATTGAAAAGATATTTGGCTGATTAATGTAATAATAGCCATTCTTCCTTAATATCGAAGTACCACATATATATGTATATATATATATATATATATATATATATATATATATATATATATATATATATATGAATATATATATGTGTGATTTTCCACCAAAGCTTGGAGAACATCCTGATTAAGGACAGAGCTTCTTTCACGGCCTTCTTTGTTTTCAATACTCAAGCCTCCCTACCGACATATCTGCAACTACCATTGAACAGTGCATTCACTTATTTGGCCATCGTCCCGGACTTTGTCCCAGATTCTGGCCGTTTGGGCAGTTTGAACTCGTAAAACAAAATTATGTGTTGCAGTTTCTGGCCGCTTGGACAGTTTGAACTCGTAAAACAAAATTATGCGAAAATCAGGATTTAACATCTTAGTAAATACTCAATTGTTCCCAAGTAGCAGAATGTTGGATGGGAAAACTAACATTTTTGTTTGGAATATGATAGGAATAAATGTTTACATTTATAAAAGTCCAAACAGTTTACAATATGGATGGCTATTTTAAAGGAAGCAAAAAAATCCTGTATTATTTTTCGGACAACCCATTTATAATAATGATGTATATAATAGCGATAGGGGGAGTTGCCATGCCTGGGTTCAAATCCCGCTGCTTGGCAGACTTTTATTGTATCTTTTAGCAGCCTTAGACGTATCCTATAGGATCTAGGATCCTCCTTTGGATCACCCAGGCTCTAGAATTTGGGTACCAAAAACAGTAGGGAAAGAATTTAGGACAAATCACCCTGCCCAACGGCATTCCAACAAAAAGTATAGTCTCTACCGCGTACTGAACCTAAGAGCCTTCACGCGTTGAACGGGTAGTAGTGGTGCAGTTGGTTTTTTAAATATAACAACGATATATAATAATGATATATAATCTGGTACATGGCAGATCGATTCCCCCAATCGAGCAATGATGGTGCTCCTTCAAAGACGAACCTTTGTCGAGAAGTCGTTTAAAGTTTGAAAAGGAGAGGGTTGAGGATCGGGTCAGAGTTATTATAAAGAAGCTAATAGAGGGCAGGGCTGTAGAGGGGGGGGGGGGGTGGCCGGCTCCTCTCCTCAGCTGTCAGCTTCAGCCCACTCTGTCAACCGGCCTCTTCCCGAAATTCATTGCCGTATTTTATCCTATTGAGGGCCGTCTATCCGTCCGTACTCCACCTTTATTCGCCAATCTTTTATTTATGTTAGAGAGGAAATAGTTGATTGGAAGAACTAATTGAGGATGGAAATTGTTGGATGGTGCAGTCAAAATATACACACAAATAAGTGGAAACTTATTTTTTATTTGTGCCTACGTTTCGACTTACTTTGTGGGTCATCTTCAGTCAACAGACAAAAAAACAGTCAAAAAATATTGACTATGTTATAGTCAATTTTTTCTGTTTTTTCTCATAGCCCTGAAGATGACCTACAAAGTAGGTCGAAACGTAGGCACAAATAAAAAATAAGTTTCCACTTATTTGTGTGTATGTTTTGACTGCACCATCCAACAATTTCCATCCTCAATCTTTTATTTATAGTATTTTATGAATGTACTATAAATTAGTAAGAATAAATAAACTTTATGTACCATTGGTGGGCAGTCTAAGAATAATCTAACATATAATAAGGGTGAAAAATGTATTCAACTTTTTTTTATATGGAGTAGAGCTTTGGGGCTCCACTAAGACATCGAATTCCTCTCGTATCCAATCTCTACAATCCAAAATCCTTCGTAAAATCCTCAACGCTCCTTATTTTGTTAAAAATACCGTCATCCATAACGACCTTGTCCCATTTGTTGCTGATTTGGCCCGAACCCGCTATCTATCCTTTCATAACAAACTTCATTCCCACTCAAACCCTCTAGTTTCAAACCTAGCTTCCTCTTCGATTCCCGATAATCCTCCGAGGCGTCTGAAAAGAAGATGGCCACGTGACCTTCTTGGTTGAACTAGTGATTAGAGTACTACCAGTGGGTAGTTTCTCTACTTGTCATTATTCATGTCATTTTGTATCACATAGCCCATTTACTTGATGTATTTTTTTTTTAATACAGTTGTAAATATCAATAAATAAATTTAAAATAAAAAACAAACTTTTTTTAAGGGGTATTAACTGAAAAAATAGGACGGTTATTTTATTTTATCAATTAAAGAGATAATACTAAATAAAATATTAATATTTAAAATAATAATTAAAAAAAAAAACGACAATACCACTACAATCCATAAAGTGTCTTGGACTTACGTCGTGGTGTTGACTGCTTCTAGGACAACGTTTCTGCAAATAAGTGATTTGTCTGAGATCACACAAAGCCTCCAGGTGTTTGTCCCGTTATAGAGGCCAGGTGAGCCGCAGGAGGGTCCATAGATCCCACAGATCGGATATTAAATCATTTCTGCATCCAAAATCGAAGACAGATGCTGTATACTTTAAACAACCTACGAATCGATTCAACATGTTAACACTGCCTGCCAGGAAATAGCATCTAACTAGGGTCATTAATGCTGCAAAGATCGTAAATCAGGCAGTGGCTCAAAAAATCGAATTAATAAACAGCAATTACCCGTTTTACAGATACCAGCCATAGGCAGAATTTGAAAAAACAGACTTCAAACTATACTGGGATCAAGCGCTGTGTTGGCTTCACGAACAATTATCTGAGGTAAGATCATTTCATCTTAATTATATTATGGGCTGCCACTATGAGGTTATTGCTGCTGAGGTACAGTAATATTGTATTTATTAATGCCAATAAATTCCCATGTCTTCTCCAAAGGTTGACTGACTAGGAACTATTTAGAAAATAAAGATTATTTTTCATCTCATTAAATTACGTTACATTTATTGTTTGCTGTTCGTAGTAACTAGTTAAGTTATATATCTAATTACAAAAAATAAACAAAGAAAAAATAATAAGTCCTTTCGTTACATGTGAGAGACTAAATACTGCCACTGTCCTGAATCTTAATGTTTCCTTTATCTTCAGGAACAGATCTGAAGGACACTTATGCTACCTGCTAATTGATCCTTAACCGATAAATTTAGATATACCTAACGTTCCAAATAGTGTCAAATATGACCATAATATCTCCCAAAAGCAGACATACTGCTCAAAGATAAAAAAATAAAGAAAACCATTACCATTGAAGTTAGCGAGGAGATCGTTGACTGGAAGATCTGAGTAAGGAACTTGTTTACCTCCTTCTTTTGTCTTTGTAATTTTTACATCACCACCGTTCTGTACATTTCTTCTTCTTCCCATGGCTCTACAGCCCTTGCAGGGCCCTGGCCTCCGCAACAACGCCTCTCCAGTCCTCCCTGTCAGCAGCTCGACCTCTCCACTGTCTGATCCCCATCTTCTGCAGATCGCTCTCTACATCACCCAGCCATCGCAGCCTGGGCCTTCCTCTTCCACTTTTGCCTCCTGGTTTCTTTCTACGTGCCCAAGCCATCTTATACGTGTAGATTTAATAAAGGTGACTAGGTCTGGTGCATTGTATAGGTCCTGAAGCTCTCTATTATTTCTAGACCTCCATTGGCCTTCATTACATACTGGCCCAAATATCTGCCGAAGCACCTTCCTCTCCTAGATCTGCAGCATCTTTTCGCATTCCTGTGTCAGGACCCACGCTTCACAAGCGTATGTAACAATCGGTCTTAGGATTGTTTTATAAATCAATAAATTTGCCAACCGTGACAAGTTTCGAAATCTTAATGCTTTTCGCAGTGCAAAGAGACATCTGTTCCCTGCTGAAATTCTTGCTTTAATTTCTGCAGTGATGTCATTCTTTCGTGTCACTAAAGCCCCCAGATATTTGAAGCTGTCCACTTTCTTAAATGTGTGGTGGAGCAGTTGCACATGACTCAGCTCTTCCTGCCCATCATTTTTTGTAGAAATCATGTATTGGGTTTTTTCCTTATTTATCACCAGACCCAATTTTTTCCCAGCTTCTTCAAATTCCTGCAAAGCTCCTGAAAGCGCCGCTTTTGACCTTGCTGATATCACTACGTCATCAGCATACGCTAGGTGTTCTGTACATTTACTCTGCAATATTTTTATTCATATATATCACTCTCTTTTTTGTTCTAATTTTCTATTACTCTAAATATATTTTTATATTATTATATTCTTGGTATTGTAATGTATTTTTATAGTTTTGTCTGTTTTTCTTTCTTAGCCCCGAAGTGAGGTCGAAACGTAGACACAAAATAAAAAATAATTACCCACTTATTTAGTGTTTAATTTGACTGCACCCCAACTAATTCCTTCCTCACTCATTATCATTGAAGTTAGGGTTCCTAATGATAGTAATGTTTTTAGAACTTGAGCGAAAAAAATCGAAAGCACCAAGAACTGTATGATGGAATTAGGACACCATTACCTGCTTTTGGAAATAAAGTCACTCCTGATTATAAAATCCAGTAACAGTTTGAATTACTGAAGGAACAATAAAATCTATGAAATTATAAGTCGGGGACTTCAAGAAGTGAATAAAGTAATTACGTTGGCATCTCCAAGCGTTATCAGAAAGTTTTTAATACTTCAAATTAATCATAAACTCTTGATTTATGGAGAGAATCTATATAAATGCAATGGGGCACATAAATGTTTTAAGAAAATAAAATAAACGCTGTTAAGAAGAACAGAAGACAAATGATGGCGCCACCATACACAACACAATGCTTCCTTGATACATTTCCTATTTCCGGTCCTTTTCGTGTATTCTGCAACAGTTCCCCCTTCCTCTTATCTACATCCTCCTCTCTTCTTTACTGCTTCCGCAATCTGTTCTAATGTTCCGGTCTAATGGCTGTGTAATGTTCACCGTATTCTTATGCTAGTTTTCTTTCATGGCACCGTCTGATGTAGGGTATTTAGTTCATACTAAAGTACTCACTCCTACAAGAAATAAAATATGATATTATTATATTTTTTTATTATTGCTACCACTAGGCTTATTTACAACTAAATTACATACTCTATAAAACATAATAGGAGAATAATAACAATAAATAGGTTTCATTATAATATATAATAAAAACGGGGTGAATCAGTGTGCATTGTACCGCAGGTTGTCGCTTCGAGTGTCTTTTCTTAACTTTGTAATCTTTTTTTTTATATTCTGGAAAATTAAAATAATGACGAGTTTTAGTATGGAAAAAAGTGTGTAATCATGGGAAGTGAGAATATTTTGGTAATCAATTTATCTAGTCTCCGAGTTGTTGTTTGTTCTTGGGCTTTGTAGTTTGCTTTGCTAACCGCTAGAGCACAGGTCGCCCCAAGAAACCGAGTTAAACATCCTGTATAAGTATTATTTCACCATTTATACTTCGAAACGATTGTTGAAACGTTCCAGTCGGTTCTTTAATCTATATAAAACCTGTACCACTACAACCCATGAAGGGTCTGGGGTTCAGTACATGGTAGAGACTGTACTGTTTCATGGACAACGGTTCTGCAAGGAGGTGACTTGTCCTAGGTCACGCTCAACCGCCAGATTTCTCCCCCTTATTTTGGGTACCCTATTTTTATAATATTTTATAGAGGCTGGGTGGACCCCAGGAGGGTCCTAGATCCTATATGATCCATCTCCCGCTGGAAACAGACTAAATAAAAATTAGGGCCTGCAGCGGGAATTGAACCAGGATTTCCGGCATGGTAACTCAGTACTCTACCACTGAGCCACTCCTCTCCCTAATCTATATATAGTCAGTAATAAAATTATTTTTATTTTTCAGAATATTATAAAGAAAAGTTAAAACTTGTTGTGACTTTACTCGAAGAGACAAACTGCGGCACTGATACCATGACTTAGTATGCTGAATGTTACGAGTTAAAATCCGACTGTGGTGGATCTACACGAGTAACCTCTATAAAGTTGGTACCCTTGATATGGGGAAATCTGATGAGGAAAATCTGGTGATTGGGCCTTATCTTGGACAAATCACCTCCCTGCACAGCCGTCATCCTAGAAGCAGTATCTACCATGTAATGAACTCAAAACCATCCATGGATCTAACAATTTTGTTTTTTGTGGAAATAATATATTATGTTCTGGAAATCCCTGAGTTAAATGATCAGGTTGAATAAAACAGAGTTTCACTGGGACTTTGTCTGAAAATGGCTCACAGAGAAGAAAAATTATCAATTTTAAGTCGTGATATAAAATAATAAAAATCCAGGAGTATATGAAACTCCTTTTAATAATAATAATCTGAAAATGACGACTCCAGTTCTCCAGACACATATACACGTGGATCCATCAGTGTTAAGCCTACAAACCCTTGGTAAAATCTGGAACTACATAGGCCAGGAAGGTTGAGTTAAAAATATTAAGGAAGAATAGCAAAAATGTAATTACTGAAAAAGACTGTTCTAACTCAATGAATAAAAAAAACACAATTTTTACTAATCTTTACCTAAAAATTCTTGTAGGTATCCCAACAGATGAGAATGGACTGCTCAAGAAAAGCTTCTCGAACAGGAAACCCAAATATGCGTTTTCATAAAAAAAAGTGTTTATATATATTTTTCGTAAAAAAAAAATTAAGAATATCTGACGTTCTAACCCTTTGAAGATAAAATGGACAAATCTGGAAAAGTAAATAATGATATACATTTTTCTCCTTTACCATTTTTCTATTTGACCAACTCTTTTTCCTTAAAATGTGTTTCGATAAATAAATAGCCTGTGATATTATTATTTTTGTATATTAATATATTTTTTATTTGTCATCTATTTCATATTTAAGTATTATATAGACTCATGATATGAAACTAACCTAATCGATATGTAAAGTTCATATTTAGTCAGATGTACAGTTTATATTTAGAGCTCTTGGGAAATAATTAGTGATATTGGGGAAATTAACTGGATATGTAAACTGATATGGCAGAAAGGACTTCAATAATTTGTATCGTCAGATCAAGCAATGATAGCTATTTTATATTCATTAATAATAATTAGTAATATATATTCATGTTATCAAACTATGTCCAAGTCCATCGTAAATCTAAGTAAATGGTACAAATATATAAAAACATAGCGGTGATTAAAAAACATGAAACATACTATATCTGATTCTTAATATTCTTAAACTGGTTTTTAATAAGTAATATGTATCACTGAATTATATATACTTAGTTAAATCAATGAAACTTTAACTTTTTTTTTTCAAAATCAAATAGTTTATTTTTTATTTAAAACTAAATCGATGGTATTTTATGATTTTTATTATTTGCTATTACATGATTTAGATTATTTCATAATTACTTATTAATATCTTTGCTTACGTTAATTATTTTCTTTATCAATTATACGGATTAATACTTATAATTATGACAGTAAATTCAGAAAAAATATTTAAAATTATTATAACTAGTAGCTCTTGAATTTGTTAACCAGTCACATTTTTGTTTTATCCTTTAACTATCAGCGATTTGTTTTTTCTGTGTACTATATATATATATTGTTGAGACAATACAGGTTGAGATGATCGACTGAGTCAATTCGAATTGGTCGAATCGATGACTATGTTTAAACTAATTACACCTGCAGGTGGGCAGCCAATTAGTATACAAATTCAACTTTGGGCTCCTAAAGAGCATACGATGTGCACGTCAAGAGGCTCGTGCCAACACTGTCTGGCTCGGTCTAGCCGGAGCGAGCAAAAGCCGCTCGTCTCCGCTTTTGTTTTTCTCTCTTCTTTTGAAACATATGTTTTCAAACTTACTACAATTTATACACTAATTACTAAACAAAATAAAATTACCGTTAAAGTTAAATTATTCTAAAGAACTATGAAATAAACGTTTAAATTATTATATTAAATAAAATGTGAAAAATAAGTAAAGATAATGTTCTTTCTTTTACGAAAATGATTTAATTTTTTTATGATTAAAACTAACAATACTTTATAAGGTTACTACTTCATCTGGCCTTAACATATATATATATATATATATATATATATATATATATATATATATATATATATATATGTAATGAACTCAAAACCACCCATGGATTGTGTGGATCTAACAATTTTGTTCTTGTGGAAATAATCTATTATGATCTGGAAATCCGTGAGTTTGGATTTTGTATTTATATTTATTTGTAATATAATATTTATTTATATTTATTGAAATACAAAATTTCAATATACAATTACATACATGCTTTTAGCAACTGTGAGAACAATTATAATTTTATATTTATTTTTTTTATTAATCAAACCACTTAAATCTTAGTCCCTTTAACAGGTCAATAAATATAAGCATATTTATAAATATTAATTGTAATATGATTCCTAGAATGTCACATTGTATTTTCTGGTTAAATATTTCATAGTTTTTAATACTTATGTATTCAATATTATTTAATTTCTTAATAATCAATTAAATACGATTTATTCTTTAATAATTACTCATTAAACTTTAAATGCTCAGAAAAAATAATCAATATTTATATTATTAATTTAATGAAAAAAAATAATTTTATTCATATTAAATAATATTCATTATTATAAACAGTTGAATCCAATATATTCATTAAACTATTTGAAATATTCGGTTTAAGTCTGTGCCGTTAGGTGAAATTCACATTACAGAAAACTATATCTTTGGCTGTGATTGCAGCATATTCAAATATTCTCTTTAATATTATTTTTCTTCGTTTAAATACTTATATGGTATTTTTGGAATGCATTTTGACAGAAAATGGAGAGAGTTTAAAATTTAAATTTCATTAGAAATTTTAATCCTTGGTTTACTAAGATTTAAATTGAAATATTAAATAGTAAGTTCAAGATTGAAAATTATTAAGTACAAGGAAGAATAATAAATATTAAATACTTTGGGATGTACCTTTTCCATTTTAATTTTTACATTTTTAACATAAGCTGATACCCACCAAATTATTAATAATGAGTAATTATTAAAGAATAAATCGTTGGTTGTTGGTTTGTTGTTGCTTAGAGGCGTAAAACCCTAGGGTCATCAACGCCTGTAGATTTTTGATTTTTATAATTATTTATCTTTAAAAAAAAAATTCATATACACACACATACTAATAAATAATACATCTATAATAAGGAAATAAAACAATCGGAAAAAACAACAAATGCATCCATTGCAAGGACAATGGAGGATCAAATATTGGTTATTAATTTACAGTTTGTAATGAATTTCACCACTTAGTCTATTTCAGATTTGCTGACTCTAAGTGCTTTTCTAACATCGAGTGGTATTTTGAGCTGATTTAGTATTTTTTTATAGGAGTAGCATTCCTCAAACATATGTCTGATGCAAAGATTTTGATTACACCTAAGGCTTATCGGAGGTGCATCCCTTGTAATGAGATCGTGTTTAATTGATTATTAAGAAATTAAATAATATTCAATACATAAGTATTAAAAACTATGAAATACTTAACCAGAAAATACAATGTGAAGTTCTAGACATTCTAGGAATCATATTATAATTAATATTTATAAATATGCTTATATTTATTGACATGTTAAAGTGACTAAATTAATTTGAAATAAGCTCATTGAGAATGAAACAAAGTTTATTTATCATTCATAAAATTAAACAATAAAAATGGTGTAATTGCAGTAGGTATGGCCTTTTGCTATCTGATGGAAAATAAGATCTTTGTTCTAAAGTATATTTTTTGAAGACAACAAAAAATAAAAAAGCTAGAAAAACAATTAATAAGCTTCTTATTGCAGAACCAATTAGAAATTAACTTAATATGATTTTGAAACTAAATTTAATTTTCATATTTTTAGAACCGAGAAAAACAATCATTATTCTTAAATCGGTTGTAAAAGCTAAACGTTTTTATAGAATTTCAACAAGATTTTGTTAACATTTAAAAAAATTAATGTCAATGACTTTTGACTACAGAAGATTATCTGTCAGTTTTCCATTTGTATTCATCTAGGTGTTTTAATAATATTAATCTTTGAATGAATAACCTTTGGAGTAAATATTTAATGAAACACAATTTGTTAAATATTTTCTGGTGTAAGTAAACATTTGTTTATTAATATTGTATGAATGATTGTCATTTGTTTTTCATTTTAAGAGGCAGTATAAAATATAAGAGTTTATAAAAGGACTGTTAATTAATTTAGAATATAACATAACATACATTTTTAAGGTTCGATAATACATAATATTAAATAATAAATATAAACTATTACATATTCTAGATATATAAAACAAACCAATTGATAAACAGTATTTTTGTACTTTCTGCCACTTACAATGAATAACAAATGAAAATCTGTCATGTAGTAATAAAAACATGTTTATTACAAAAACTAACTACAACGTATTCGGTAAATATAATAATTATTATTATTCTTATAATTATTATAAATACAGTTAATATTATTGTTATTACTGAGTGCAGGCCAAATGTTCCACCCAGATACCGGCAACACTTGTCAAAATGTTATATTTACCATGTTATGTTGGATCGTTCAATCTCAATTAATTAAATCGGATGTTATTATCTGTAATATGAATTAATATGATTCCGTGATTTTCCTTTATGATGATTAAGTTTGTAAACCATTCATCGGTTAGTTATTAAACTATTTTTAAGGATGAACTAAATGTGTTGAATGTGGAATATTCAATTATTCAGTTATTACTATCAAAATAATTGAAGAAATAAAATTAAAAATTACATAAACAATCAGTAATTATAAAAATATAAAATAGTGACTTATAATGTTTCAGGGGTCAAATTATATATTACCGTAAACAATATTTAAAAAATAACATGAATATATTTATGTTACAAAAACTATCCATATATACATAAAAAAAAGAGATGAAACATAGAAGATAAATAAAATATTTATCCGATATTTATAAAAAGTATGTCATTAAATAAAAATATCAAATACGTTAAATGTCAAAGACTAGCTTTTGTAATTTTAAATTAATTTTATTACATTTTTTTTATTTTTTCAATTGAATGAAAGTTTAATTAATTATGGTCATTCAGTATATTATAACGAATGTAGTTATTATTTAAAAAAATAACAATGGTCAAAAATCATTTAATTAGTGTATTCGTATTTTCCTTAGATACCAAACAAAAATTTTAAGTAACTAAATTTTGGTTTGTAGTTTCCTGGGAATTTCATATAGTCAGCTGTTTGTTGTAATGCCAGGAGTTGGTTTTTTTTCTTCGTTTCCATTTCTTTATTAAATTGTTTGTACATATATTAAATTATGCATATATACTTCAAAAAGAGAAGAAAAATAGGAAAATATTTATCCGATAAATTTATAAAAAGGAATCAATTAAATAATAATAACAAATACGTTAAATGTCAACCACTAATTTTTATAATTTTAATTTTATTTTATTAAATATATTTTGTTTTCAATTTTATATTTTCCTTAGTATTTAAGTAAGTACGTTTACGTTGCATTACATCAAATTAATCCTCCAACTAGTTTTTTTTTACTAAATAAACTATTTTACTTTTTATTTTAATTATAAGGTAGTTTTAATGATGATAACTATGTTATTTATTTAATATTGATGATTAACAAAAAGTTTAAATAACTGAAACCGAGTATATAGTTTCCAGAAAATTTCATATTTCATGTGACACAAATTTCATATGTATTGTTGTAAGTCAAGCAATTTGTTTGTATTTCTTTGTTTTTGTTATTCTTCGTTTGCATTTTTGTTTAATTGTTTGTAATTCAAATAAATACAAATTATTCTTACAATTATTCGATTATATTTGTTTTATCTTTATTTGGAGCATTTTGTGTGGAATATTATAGTTTTGTTTTTTTGTGTGATTTTATATGATCACTTGCTGTGATTTAAATTGTTAAAAAGTATAAATTTTAAGTTATTTTTAATTATTTCTAGAATAGTAAACTCTTTTTTACTGTTTGATGACTCTATACATTAGTTTACCATTTTAGTATTATGTCCATTTTCGAGCCTTAATTTGCATCTGTTGCTATAGAAACACAAATTAATATTATGCTTTAGTTTGTAAAATTTATCTTAATAATAATAAATATTATTTTAATATCCCTCAACAGCTTTGCTTGTTTATTTATTTTCGATTATTTTAAATCATGTTCTTACTCACTTAATTTTGTAATGAATAATTATTTTTTAATAGTTATTTATTTAAATTGACAACTGTATAATAGAATACATCCAGTAAATATAATGAAAGATGAATAATGACACGAGATAAAGGCAAGTAGAGAAACTACCCAATGGCAGTACTCAAATAGCAAGTTCAACTTAGTAGATCACGAGGCCATCTTCTTTTCACACGCCTCGGAGGATTATCAGGAATTGAAGAGGTTGCGAGGTTTGAATCTAGTGGGTTTGAGTGGAAATTAAGTTTGTCATGAAATGATTGATATCGGATTCGGGCCAGAACAGCAACAAATGGAACATTATGGATTACTTTCTTCGTAACAAAGTAAGGAGCATTGAGGATTTTGGATTGTAAGGATTAAATACGAGAGGAATTCGATGACTTAGTGGAGCCCCTAAACTCTTCTCCGCAAGTCCAGATTCGTCTAATGATTGTCATGTATATGAGTGTTTAGTAATTAATTGGAGCTTAGAACGTTTGTCTAGTAAATGTTGAAGTAGCCTGAAACGGCGAGCTGTGTAATAAATAATAAATGGTCTTTTGATAATGCTTGAAATATATAAGAGATTTTAATTTTAATATTACTTTTGAACTTCTTTGTACATCTATTATGTATTAAAATTTTATAGATGTCCAAAGAAGTCAAGTGTTTTTAAAAATAATTTTCTTTCCAACAATATGTGTACCAGTACAACCCATGTACCTCGGGTTTAACATAATATAGATTGTAATGTTTATGAGGCAACATTTTTTGCAGAGTGATGATTTGGCTTAGATCAACCTTAACCGTTTCTTTTTTGACTGAAAATCTTACAGGATCATAGGCCGAAAACATAAAAAATATCTGTAACAGAGACATACTGATCATCAGTTCTGAAACCTATTCATATGGCCCATTCTAATTAAATACAGTTTTTAAAGATTACTAAACGTTGAATATTTTTACAAAAAAAAAATCTATTGCATGAGAAAATTTAAAAGAATTACAATAATTAGATCCATACGGTAGCCTAAGAGTGATATTGGTAAAAATATTTGTACCAATACAACGCACGAAGGGAATTGCTTTGAGTATATGGTAGAGATTCTAATATTTATAACCAACGGATGTGCAGAGATATGGATTGTCCTGGACCATGCATAACCACCTTGTTTTCTCCCATTTTACAGAGGCTAGATCAGGAGATTAAGCAACGGTTGTGCAGAGTGGTGATTTGACTTAAATCATTCTTCACTGTCTTTTTTTGCCATTTTATAGATGCTAGATGATCCAGGAGTATCTAAAGATACAGGGTTGATCCTTGGCTGATAATAGAATAAATAATTTATCAGGAATTTACCTGTATCGAACCCGGATCCTGTAATATACATGGGAATTGCCCCACTCCAATTAAAAACGGTGAAAGTTGAGCCCTTTGCATGAGAAAATTAAAAAAAAAATTATAAAAATCAAATCTGCACAGATGAATAGCCTGTAACCGAATACTGATAGGATGGGAATGTTCAGCTGCGGCGAGATTTATAAATCGGATTATCCTTATTCCCGAGGCCCGGACGGAGGATAACAAAAGGAACGGGAAGTCCAGGGAAGGTAATAAAGAAGGGACATGTGTAGGAAGGATTTAGAGATGATTGGGGGGATAGGTGCTCTTCTGTCCCCATGATAGAGTTCACAAAGCAAACAAGGGAATAAATTAAAAAAAAAAAAAGAAAAAGAAAAAAAAGAAAAGAGAGAAGATATAAAGAGGAGCTATCGAAGACTATAGAAGTGGGCGTGGCCAGGACGGGCTCTGATTGGCCGATACAGGGCCCTGATTAGCTGTCCATTACTGACTCCGGGCCAATCAGGTTGTAGGGGCGAGGCCTGGTCAATACGCAGTTAGCTGCCCGCCGCTAAAAAAGTTTGAAAAAAGTCACCCCTTTCTCACTGTATTCCTCTGGACAATAGCCTTCCGGACCCCTTTTTTTTTTGTCTTTTTTATTTTTTTTTTAATTTCCGAATTTATATTTTTCTGTCACTCGAACTCGGGTTAAGTATCGCTCTTGCGGAACATTTGCCCGATGAAACTCCTTCATTGGACCAGGTAATTAAATGGGAATAATTTTTTTTTAGAAGAGTCAGGAGAAGATGAAATTGGTCGTATGATACTCTGGAGAAGAGAGGATATCAGTCATATTGACTTGCTTGTTTTGTATATTTGAATAAAAAAATAAAATAAAAATAGTACAATCAACCGCTCAAAGTATGTATAAGCATAACTCCATTCATACAAAGAAAAGAAAGAAATATGAAACAAATAGATAATTAAAAAAAAAAAAAAATAACAAATAATATATAAATAAATAAGTGAGAAAATATATACATAACTTTATTTATATATATATATATATATATATATATATATATATATATATATATATATATATATAATAGTTTAGTTCTTAAACTAAACAGAAGGGTAGTTTTTTTAAATAATAGTAATAATTGAAAGAAAATAGACTATATTTTTAATAGTTAAATTGAATTACTTACTGTTATATTTCGATTGAAAATGCTTAAATAAACTAATATAACAAATAAAATAAAATACTACAAATAAATGAACCATAACAATATGAGTATACTGTTAAAATGAGAGAATTTATGTTCACAAAACTTTAAATAAATCTAATAAAATCATATATTTTATTAATAATGGTAATAGGGGATTTATTGTTATGATTTTCAAAAATAAAAATGAATCGTAATTTTTAATAAAATACAATATACTACATTCTATTCAAAGATAGTATGAAGTCATTCAAATGAATCAATATAAGGAAGAAAATAGTTGGGGGTGCAGTCAAATAAAACAATAAGTGGGTACTTATTTAATTATGTGCCGACGTGTCGACCCACTTTGTGGGTCATCTTCAGGGCTATTGGAAGTTGAAGCTAGACTGTATTATGTACCGACGTTTCGTCGGCACATAATTAAATAAGTACCCACTTATTTAGTGTTTTATTTAACTGCACCCCCAACTATTTTCTTCCTTACTCTATCTTCCAGTCAACCATCCCCTCGCTTCTCATAAAATATTTTTATTTTGAAGAGAAAAGATTTGTCCTGGCCGGGATTCGAACCCGGGTTGTCTGCATCTCTAGTGCAGTGCTAATCTCTAGTGATTTGTCTGACCTGGATACGACCCCTGGTAGCTCAGTTAATTATTTAGAAATTGTCTCTGTTAATTCAACAATTTTATGTTATCACAAAGAGAAATATTTTTTGAAGAAAATTCTTTTTCTATCTACCTATGTATTTGGAAAAAAAAATGAGAAAAACCGGCGTTATTTATTTATTGAATAAGTTATCCTGATTGGAATAATAAATATAATATTAGTATATTATTGGTTTTATGGGAGCGGAGTGGCTCAGTGGTAGAGCACTGAATTGCCATGCCGGAAAAAGACTTTTATCCAGCAGCCGGAGATGGATCGTATAGGATCTAGGACCCTCCTGGGGCCCACCCAGCCTCTATAAACTATTATAAAAATAGTGTACCCAAAATAAGGGGGGAGAATTTGGCGCTCGAGCGTGATCGAGGACAAGTCACCTACTTGCAAAACTGTTGTCCATGTAACTGTACGAGACAACGGTACCATGTACCGAACCCCAGACCCGTTCACTGGTTGCAGTGGTACATTTTTTTTTTGGTTTATTGGTTTTATAATATTTTATTGATAATACTTTGTTTCAACCTCTTCAAAAATTATATACCAAACCGTTAAGATACATAATTCTACATTTTTTTATTTCATATTCTAAGATTTTTGGATATTTTTTTTCCCCGTTAATTTAGATTACTATAACGGTAGTAATAAATACAATTTTAACTAATGCTTAGATCTAATACACTGCGCTAATAACGCCAAAATATAGGAGTTAAACTTCTACAATTACAAAAAACAAAACAATAAATAGCAAATATTAAAGTTCTCCGTTACAAAAAAAGTGTTAAGTGAAATTTTATCGGCGTTGGCTAGCAACGGACCAAGGAATTACTGTGTTTTTTTAATATATTTTTGTTCTTGATCAGCAAAACTTTACATATTATTAAACAATTTCCAACCACAAATCCACTGTCCCATGACTTCTTTAAGCCGTTACATTAAATATAGCACTGTTTTTAAATTTAAATGGAATGGTTCGATTTAATTATATAAAAAGCTACAATTTATTCCATTTCTTATAAACTCTAAATTTCTATTTTTGTCAATAAAACAAACATGATTTTAAAAATAATATTTAATTATTTTGTTTACTCACATGGGGGGATGGAATATTAGAACTAAACTGAACAATTTCTAGAAAAATTTCTGGGCACTTCTACTAAAACATAAATTACCAACAGTAGTAATTGTATTAAACGTACAATTAGTTGTATGATTTGTAAAACGGGACTTGGCCAGCCGTTAGGAAGACATGGGATATTCCCCTAAAAAGTAATTTGAAATTCATCATATTGAACTTAAATAGAGGATTCTAAAATGAATGTATAATCTGGAGCGCACATCACTGACTATTTACTTCAGGTTACTAGCGCGTTTTCAGGTATAATATATTTAATTGTACCTGTATAAATATAATTTTAGTTAATTTAATTCTTATTGTTATGGAATTGATATTTCATTAAATGTATTGTAAACACAAGCAATAACCGTTTTCATAACTTTTCACTTTTCTGTCAACTTTGGCTTGAAACCTCATATTATTATATTATTCATTTATATTATTAATCGGATTAATCTAATTTTTATCAGTTTAAAATAGAAATAAATTAATATAATATTCAGGATATTTGGAAGTACAAAAAGGAAAGAAATATTTCCTTCCCTTTTTTTTTAACTTAACAAGATTTTGAATAATATAGCTCAGTCCTATTTACTTCAAGTTTTCCAATTATTTTACTTAAAAATTATTTATTTTATTTTATTCTTAGTGAGATAAACAATAAATTCAGTATATTTTAAGCAACATTATTCTTTATTTGTTCGTATTTTTTTAAAATCATATTTATTATTTAATCATAGTTGCTGATTATTAGTTTTTTAGACACACTATATTTATACTTAATATTTACAATCGGAAACTATGTACACGGCTTTCTTATTTACATTTAAACCCTTATGTATATACTTTACATATTTATATTTACCACATTCTTAAATGTTTTTACAAATAAACATATTAGCTAAGATTTAAAAATAATTTTAATGAATACTTCGGTTGATGTAATAATTCACTCATTCTTTGTGATATATGCTTATAAAATTAGCGCTTCAGAATTTCTTGCTATGACGGAAAAATATGTCTTTTAAAAATCAAACACAGTGACTCACAAAATTCTATTTCAAATCATAAAAAAAAAAAAAAAATCTATACTATTATCACTCTTCAATCGTTGTACTCATATCTGTTCTAAAGATTCTATTGCAAACTGAATGAAAAAAATTCAATTTAATTTTCTTTATTTGAATGATTTAAAAGCAATTGGGAATAATTTTAGTAGCTCTAAGTTTTAACCATTAAGAATTGTCTAACTACTATTTTTTTTTACTACTTATAAAAAAAATTTAAATGTAACTATTTAAAAAGTAATTAAATTCAATCATTCATATTCATTGTTTGTATCTCCAAACTTAAATTTATTTTAAAAACGGTTAACAAGGTTTGTAAGGGCTAGCTAGTAGTGAAAATTGTATATACATCTTAGATTTGAATAGTTTTTCTTAACATATATTTAACCATTTAAGCGCTAAATATTATAAGATATATTATTCTTAGCATCTCAATCAGTGAACTAACAATAATCCCATAATTAACGCTTTAACACATTTCAGCATTAATAATTTTCTTTTTGGTCTGTAAAACACTTATTATCTGAAAATATATTTCTTGCTATTAGAGAATTAACCTCACACTGAATTAGCGCTAGAGAGGATGGACTATGATGATTATGATGCTATTAGAGAATTTATTTTGACTTCCATCTGGATAATTTTTTTTTCATGTATGAGCTTTGCAAAGAAAACAGCCATAAATAAAAAAAAACTAATTTTTCAATATAGCTATTTGAAAGTTCCATCCAAAAGCGTTACAGCAGATTTAAGAGCGGATTACCAGGAGTCCAAGGAGCTGTAGCATTCAACATAGGCAAACCTATTTCATCCCCAAGACTAAAACCGAGACTCTTGAAAGATATTCTGATGTGATCTCAATAGATAACGTTTCTCACCAACCGTTTTAACAAAATGTAATATAATCCTGTTTTCTATTAGTTTTCCGTTTTATAGTACAATAGCTCTGTTTATTATTACATTAATTTTAATTTTGTTTTATTATTTACATATTTTATATTTAAACTACTAACATTCTTTTATATGAAAAAACACTATTATATATTTACATGTTCTCTGTAAATAATCTGATAATGTACAGTTAGGGGTGTCTCTTGCATGAGACGAAACCCACACTCTCACCTTGTGTTAAAGTTTAAAATTCATTATTAAAAAAACTATGTAAGGCTAGGAACAGCCGATCTGGAAATAAAGAGAATAAAAAAAAAAGTTCCATCCCTTGTCAAAATTAAATATGATTAGTTTGAAAAAATAAAAATTTGTGTATTGGTAAAGCAAAGTATTCCTCTTGGAATGATGGTATTAGAATTCTTAAATTAATCTCCAGAAATGTTTTTAAAGCCTGAAATATTTTGTTTATTTTAAGTTAAGTCTTTATTTCCATTCAAACATGATAAAACTCAAAATATGACTTTATTAAAAAAAAAACTCTCATGATATCATATATTGCAAATGGAGTATTACATATGTCTTTCTTGAATTGAACAGCTGCAACCAATACTTGCTACTATAGGCTTAACTCAAAAATGCCAATATTTGAGTTATGTCGTTCTTTCGAAACAGTGTTATACGACCAACCGCAATTTTTTCTAGTTTGTAACGTTTGTATATTGTGTTCATCTCGCCTGTTGATTCTAAACTTCTAAAATTTTAAAATTTTATAATGTTTTTTGTGAATATTATAAGCCAGAAAAAAAATTTATCAGTAATAAGAAAATGCGCTTAAGAACGTTGTATATTGGGCATATCATGCACTATTAATGCAATTAATGTTTTCTAGGTAATAATATATATCATTGTTTCATTTCTCAGAGATTATTTTTACTAGATTATTCTAATGTACAAAAACAAATAAAATTTACGAATTAATAAAATTTTATAATATAAAATTTTTTCGTGAATAATGTTTTTAAAAAAATAATCAGAACAAAGAAAACATTATTACGAACGTTTGAACGCGTTATGATTCAAAAAGTATGCTCAATATTAATTATTTAGTTATATTAATAAATATATATACATTAAATGTTTTTATTTTATTTCTCAGTGATTACTTTGAATGGATATTTATAGTCTAACAAAACAAAAATTTACAAACTTTAATAATAATAATATTCTAACATAATAATATTTTAATCTAGAAATTTCTAAATTACAAAACAAATATGGAGAAACTAACATGGCACCATACTATGAATATCTAAGTGATGTTATTTCTGAAAAATATTTACAACAAGAAAGAGTACAAAAAGCTCGAGAGGCCTTGGGTTGGTGCAAACCTTTACAATAAAATTTTTTTATCTCTAAATACAAAAATTAAACATTATTATGTCCATGGTATAATATGCCAGCGAAACCTTGAGACAACAGAAAAACAGATAAGGAAAATCTAAAGAAAGAGGAAAGGAAAATAATTAAGATAATTCTGGCACCAAGATGGACCGAAGAAGGATATAGATTGCAGAAAACATCTAAAATTAAGAATATTCTAACATAATGATAGACATGAGCAAAAGCCGTCTTAAATTCTATGGTCTCATAGTGATGCTTCCCGTGAAAAGAATTTTGATATGCGTAGCATCCCTTGTTAATGGAGGGGAATGGATCCGAAATATTAAGAAAGACTTGGAATTAGCTAAAATTACTTATGAAGACATGAACACAAGAAACAATTTTAAACTTAATGTTGAAAAATGGTAGGTTTAGCCAGAGACAAAAGCGCCGAGGACTGGAACAAAATGGAGCGAAGAAAGAAAACCTGCTGGGCAAAAAAGAACAAGAAACCCTAAACGTGAACTATTTTAGTTGAAGACAAAAGATTTGTCCAGGCCGGGATTTGAACCCGGGTCACTAACGTTGTGCTCTAACCAACTGAGCTAACCTGGCTCGTAGCACGTAAAGTTGGTCTGGCCGTGTTACGAGCCAGGTTAGCTCAGTTGGGTAGAGAAACACGCTAGTGACGTGGGCGACCCGGGTTCGAATCCCGGCCTGGACAAATCTGTTCTCTTCAAAATAAAAATATTGAAAAGTTACAATAATTAATAAAAAAATAAAGTAAATTGACTTATACTAATATTTTTCATTAATATTATCACAAAAAAAAAGTTATTATTCATTCATCACGCGTTATCATTCACTATTTCTATTCTATATTATTTATGTATTTACATTAGTTAGTTTATATAAAAGTATATACATATATATGTATTATACAACATGCATCGCTTGTAGCATTTAAAAGACGAGCCCGGGCCGGGCCGAAACTTCCCCCAATTAGGTCCCATTTCCATAGGAAATTCGACGGTTGTCAAGGTTCGTTTAACAACAAAGCAAAAAGTTGCCGTTTTCGGGAACCACTGATTGGTAACGGGAACACTAACAGTAACTGGATTCGATAAAGTGAGGGGGGGGAGAAACTGTTGGAGGGGGGTTGCATCATGAGCCTGTTGCAACTGCAATTTCATCGTTTAAAGTGCAATCGGCCGGAACGCACACTTCGCCATAACTGCACTAATTGGCTTTTTTAATAACGCTCTTCAACAAAAATTTGTTCAAATATTATTGACTTCTATGAAGGAGATATTGTTTTGTTAAGTTATATTTTTTTTTCGAAAAAAATATACATGTAAGAAAAAAATATATGGAAAATTGCCTATTTTTAAGGAGAAACGTTTATTAAAGAGCCAAGTTTCGACCCAAACTGCAGGTCTACTTCAGGGCTGTAGAGGGGGGGGGGGCTGGTGTAACTCTGCTCACATCACTAACTATTCATTATTATTCAAGAACAAGTATAGCTATGTATGGAGATATCGGGTACCCAGGTAGAAAGGGGGCAGTGCAAGATACATAACAGGTTCCTACTAAGAAGTTGTCAGGGCACTTCCTCTGAAAGCGGTCATAAACGTTTTTCAGACCTTGACAAACCAAAACAAACAGCTTGAATAGTTTGTCCTGATTGAGAGTAACTAAATTAGATGCCAATACTGCACACGCTCGTTATGTTTCTAAATATCCTAAATGAAATTCATTAAAAAATATATATTCTTCTTTCTTATATTTTTGTTTAAAAAAAAGGTTGTATGGGATCTTTCAGTTTTGAAGGTAGACATCTGAAATTTCGGATGTACGAATAACTTATAGTTAACATAAATTAATGCCACGAAACTTTATCTGGCAGACCAAATTACACTAAACCATCGAATTCCTCTCGTATTCAATCCTTACAATCCAAAATCCACCGTAAAACCATCAATGCTTCTTACTTTGTTACGAACGAAGTAATCCATAATGACCATTATGTCCCGTTTGTTGCTGATTTGGCCCGAATCCGATACCAATCTTATCATGACAATCTTTATTTCCACTCAAACCCACTAGTTTCAAACCTGCAACCTCTTCAATTATTGATGATCCTCCGAGGCTTCTGAAAATAAGATGGCCTCCAGCGAGACCTTTTAAGTTGAACTTATTATTTCACTGCTGCCACTGGGTAGTTTCTCTACTTGTCTTTCATAACAATATTTACCAATCATTATATTTACTTGTTGTATTGTTTTAGTACAGTTGTAAATTTCATTAAATAAATTATTTTAAAAAAACATAACTTTTTTTCATAGGTTCATATGCTCTTCTTAATCATTTTATACACTGTTAGGCATCTTTAAAATTTAATACAAGTAATCATTTATAATCATAGGATATTATTAATAATATGAAATATATTCGTAAAAAGTATTTACGAAATGTATGTTTGTAATTGTATACATTGCCTATTGTAGGCAGGGGACAAGCTGGGCTGAAATTTTGTCAATTATTTTATATTTATTTATACTCAACTTTAATCTATTTAAAAGACCAAAATTCATGTTATAGATCCCAATAAAAATATAATATAATACATGATACATTATAATACTATAGACCGTCTCAAAGTTTGGATGGAATCAAGAAATCACGGGGCAATGTTGGACTCAAATATTGCCGCTTAAGAGGTAGTAGCTATTTATTTTTCAAAACATTAAACAATAGTTTAATACAATTATATACTGAAAAATATATAGTAAATAATTATATAATAAATTTATTTATCTATAAGATTTTGTAAATGTTCATTTAGAGGAATTGCTTTTAATTAAAGAGGGATAATATTTTGTACTGGGTGTAAAATTTGGCTGTCCGCCTCGAAATGGGTTACCCTTTGTAAAAAGTTAACATTTTTTTACATCTAAAAACAGTATACTGCTTGTAAGCCTGCGGGGTTGTGCTGTTGCAGAATACTGATGGCTTACAACATCAACATGCTCAACAGCTCAGGTCTCTTTGCGATTGAGGGTACCCAGTTTATAGAAGCTGGATGAACCCTGGTTTCCAGTTTCGATCCAAGTGTGATCCAGAATAACTATCCTGGCACTCGAATCTACAAATCAGCTGCTCAGTGTCCCCTACAATGATATATACTATTATAACTTATTGGCAAAGAGCTCAGTAAGACAACGCTCTAAGAGACCCCATCGCAAACAGTACCCTCTTGTTCGGGCACTAAGAGAGACGGATGTCGCCCCTTAGAACTCCCCCCACCAAGATAAGGAACATGTAGAGAGTACTAGGTCAAGATTAGCAGCGCAGTAACTGGCGGGCTTACTCCTTATCAAGTGTCCACAGGCCGGGTTTGTTTCAGCCTAGTCTACTTCCTTTTACTTTCCTCCGGAGCTTATGGGCTGCTTTTTGGCCTTGTTATCCCATGCCGTGTTTTACCAGCACGCTTAGGACATTAAAGGGTTCTTCAGTATCAGTCCGCAAAATAACTTTTTCCACGTTTTAATCAATTTAATATCAACTTTTTATTTATATATTTTTAGTGATGGAAATAGTTCGGTGCAGATGTCTGGCGGTTGAACTTAATCTCGATCGAACCCATAACCCATTGCTTGTGATATCAGTTTTTTTTCGATATGTATTCACACTATTTTTTTAACAAAATGCGTAGCTGTTTATCATATTATATCGATTTTAATTTTTCAGGGTACCGTGTTACTGAACTCCCGATTTCGATACCGTCAGTAACTTGGTCAGTAAGATAATCAATTTATGAATTATTTATTCATTGATTGACTTATAGACTTTAACCTTGATAGAAAAATATCAATCACCTATTTAGACAATATAGTAGACAGACCAGCGAAATATCCAATAAAAACAGGCCACTGAAATATTTCACTGGTTTTAGTAGACAATATTTTTTTTCGTCAGTTCTAATGATTTATCAACAATGATTTCCTGAGTTTTTTATCTATTTCTCATATAACCAATAAATTCAAATTCAGGTTAATAATGAATAGCCGTGTGATAACTATGAAATCAATTGTATGAACAAACAGCACATAAGTACCTTTTTTCGCAATTAAGAGTGCCAGTTTTAATAGACTCGGGGAGACCCATGAAGGTCTATAGTGTAAGATCTAGGGTCGATTCTCTGCATTTAAAAGAATAGATAATTTATCTGAATCGCCGGTCTCCAATTTATCTTTCTTAGAAACTGTACTGAGCTACTCCGCTCCCTAAAATTCAAAAATATTTAATTTATTGATGTTATTCTTAATCATTGTATATTAGCTACAAATACATAATATAATGAATAAATGAATTACAACCTAATTAGACTGAGTTTTTTTTTTAATTTAATTTTTATCTAAATGTATCTCTTTGACTACAATCGGAGCAGAGCATTGTTTCCTACAACGGGAGATAAAAAAGAGATGAAAGAAGCGAACGACTAGTTTGTTAACAATGTTGTTGCACTGCCTCGGCTCAGCTCCGGCCTTCTTTTTGTTCTTTCTTCCAAGTTACTGCGGCGGCAAAGTTTCCCTTCAAGGAGTGGGAAGTTTCCTGGCCGGAAAACAACTTCCCAGGACAAATAATCTCAAAGGATCCAGGAATTCCGAAATTAATTGCTTTTTATTTTAATTGAACTTTCTTCTGGCTGATGACCAGTTACTTCGTTAGCTTCTTATTTTGTTAAGGTAAAAATTGACCATTCGGTGGTCAATAAAAAAAAATGAAAAGAAAAATTTCATATTTTGGAACGAAAAAAATATTTTGTCCTTGAATTAGGACTTTTAAGACTATAAACTCCGCTATAAAGAATGTAAATTTTTAAAAAAAAATTATTGAAATTCACCAGTACATACAAATAAAAACATATATAATGATTGATACAGAATGACATATATAAAGTAGAGAAACAACCCTTTGTCAGTAATCAATTCTGTAAAGTCTACAATGCTTTTCTACGAGTTGAATGATGGTTTCACTTTTTTTATATACTGTGTAAGTATGTTTTTTCTAAAAACATAAACGACAAGAGAGTATTCGTAATTGTGCGAAAACCTTCAAGTTTATAAGAAGGTCCCTTAATATAAATGAGTTTTGGGTTGAACGTCTTGGGGTGGAGGTGCGGTCTCAGGTTATGAGCCTATTTGAGTGGTTATTCGTTGGGATGTTTTGCACTTCTGCTTTGAGATGTGATTGATGGTACTCTTTTTTTGTGTCTTGATAATGCCTGAATAGGCGAAACGTCGACTGGTAATTGTTTGTTTTTACTCCAGATTTGAAACATAAGGCTTTCCTTGCGGTTTTTTCCATTTGCATTCTAATAAATGTTAATGTTTCGTTTTAGGTTTTGGCTCTATTTTATAGTTACATTTTTTACAATCATCTAATTGTAATTGGCCATGGGAGATGAGCATGATCTCGAATAAATGACTTCCCTCCACAATCGTTCTATAGTAAACATTACAGTCTCAACCATGTACTGAAACCAAGATCCTTCAAGGATTGTAGTGTTCCTTTTTTTTTTTTCAAACACCCAGTCCATCCTACGGAGAAAACTTTACCTGGAGTACTTCCCTGCCAAAAAATAAACCTAATATCGAATTTTATTCGTTGTAGAAGATATTGTGAAGGATGACAGAGTATATTTGCCAGACGGACTATAAGACGATAAAGAGGGCCGGAGACGGATTGTAAACATGAACACTTGATACGTTGGTTTACAGCTGCTCCTTTATTGCCTACGGCGCCAATCCCGCAATGTCGCTGAGAGTTGCTGGTCTGCCTACTTCAACTGCTGCAGGCGCACCGGGTCTACTTTCATTACTTCTCTTTTCACGAAATTGACATCACTTTTATACGATTTATATCGCCTACATCTGTGCTCCTCCTGGTGTTATATGTTTAATGACATCAATATTTGTCTTTTTATGTGCCTCTTTATACATTTTTTTTCTTTCAGTTCTTTATATTTAATTGTTATGTCGTTAAACTATAGGTAGGCATATTAGAGAAGAAATTCGTTGACTGTAAGTACTAATGAAGGATGGAAATAGTTGGGGGTGCAGTCAAAAGTTTACACAATTAATAAGTGGAAACTTATTAAAAACCCAAGAATATAATAAAATTATAATAATAATATAGAGATATAGAAAAATTGAGCGAAAAAAGTGAAGGATATATTATGAAAGGATATATGAATAAAGATGAATACATAATAGGTGTATAGAAAGGCGATAATAAAAACAAAAGACAAAGAGAGTTCTTTCTGTTTAACTTGATTTCTCTCTTTGCATTTTGTTATCATTATCTCCTTTCTATACATCTATTATGTATTCATCTTTACTCATATATCCTTTCATAATATATCCTTCTCTTTTTTCGCTCAATTTTTCTATATCTCTATATTATTATTATAATTTTATTATATTCTTGGTACTGTTATGTATTTTATAGTCATTTTTGTTTTTGTCTGGTTTTTCTCGTAGCCCTGAAGATGACCTTCAAAGTAGGTCGAAACGTTGGCACACATAAAATTAACAAGTTTCCACTTATTTATTGTGTAAATTTTTGACTGCACCCCCAACTATTTCCATCCTTCATTAGTATTTACAGTCAACGAATTTCTTCTCTAATATGCCTACCTATAGTTTAACGACATAAAAATTAAATATAAATTGATTAACGAGATTACTGTCTCAGATAGATGAGTCTGTTTGTACTATTGATGTACTGGTTTTCGTTGATGGTAATTTGTTTGGTGCATGTCCCCTCCTTCCAATATGTATCGATAGTTAGTAATAATTGTTTGTGACCTCGTTATCGATACACATTGGAAAGAGGGGACTCTTTGATCAAACCATACATTAGGACAAACATTTTTTCAAATAATTTAGATAATTATGTTGAGATTTAAGAGTAAAAAAAACCCAGTTTGTAATAAATTTTTGAGAATTATCAAATCGACATATTTTATCCTTGCTACATCTGTTACCTACCACAATCGAGAATTTTCGCACTGGAAATTGTAGGGCGTCTCATCGACACGAAGCTATTTACGAAGATTCAGCTTGATACTTATCAAGTGCAAAAATGGACCATGGATCCTTGACTACAATCTTTTGGTGATGTTTTGAAACTGAATTGTTCGAATAATCATATCCTACCAGTGTATAAAAAACAAGCTTTTGTTGAATTATCTTTAATCGAAACATAAAATTGATTGATATTTCGCCAATCCAGTCATCTCTGGACATGCACCAAAAAAATTACCATCAACGAAAACCAGTACATCAATAGTACATACAGACTCATCTATCTGAGACAGTAATCTCGTTAATCACTAATTAATGAATTTGGTTTGCAGTTGAGGCAGTTAGAATGCATATATCCAAAATATAATAATAATTATTAAATACTTAATAAAAAAAATATATAAACAAAAACCTGCCCTACTGTGAAGAGTCTTGGTTTCAGTAGGTGGTAGAAACTTTCATAGTAGTAGAACACTACACTGATTGCTCAGGGTTGTGGTTCGTTCGAGATCATGGCCCTGATTGATGGTATCCACTTTTCCGCCCCTACAAAGTAGCCACAGGAGGTTCTCCAGATTCTATATGATCCCTCACCGTCTGTTAACAGATCGGATAAAGCATCTACTACTGATGAATTTGAACCCAGGACATTTGGCACGACAACTCTGCGCAACAAAATTATAAAAAATATTAATTATGAATCCTTTATTGTTTCAAATGCCATTCTATACGGTTTCATTTATCAGTCAAATATATATGTAATTAATTACCTCATTTTAATTACAACTGTAAAAATGATTTGATCAAGAATATAATTTTAAATGCAATCCTGAAAGGAAATAGTAGATCAATAAGGCATTCATCATATATCTGTTGAGTTACAGTATTGTTACCCTGATGAAGTTATAACACGTGTACTTCTAGATCGTATAAAAAATCACTGATGTATCTGAAGTGATTGATTTTATATTGAATAAACTAAACTTTGTCTAATATTTTACATTAATTAGATGAAAGTCAGCTGACACCTTGCCGTTAAAAATAATACAAATTGCGATGATATAATTAAACCAGAGTAATTAACAAAAAAAATTTTTTAGTAGACAATTTTAGATTTTGTATGAAGAAATTGATGTTTAGAATATCTCCAGTATATCTTGAGCCTAGCAGTTATACAGAGAAATAATTAAACATTAAGTTTACTTTTTAGTGCGATATTCTCAGATATAGAAATGTAAATTTCAATATATCTGAGTGGTAACATACTATATCGAATCTTTGAACAGGATCAAAATTCATGGTTTGTTTGAAGCAGATGTTTTCTTAGGCAAAGTGGCTGCTAGCTTTCAATTTCATCTTGCCTAAAGTAATTTCAATATCACTCAAGCCTCGTGGTATTCTTCGATCCGGAAAAAAGGAAAAAAAAAATTAATAATTCATTGGGATTACTCAGTGAGGGCATGTGTATGAGGAGTTTATGGGCGGGCGCAGTCAGCGGGTTTTCAATATTTAAACTCCTTGCACCCTATCAACCTGCCGGGCCTTTTAAATATGTAACAGCTGAGTCCCTAAATTAAAGTTGAAATTATTTTATTAAACTATTTTCTGCTCAAAAATAATTAAAGTGTTTACTATTTATTAATTTTATTTAATTAGTTAATTTAATTTTCAGTACTTCATTTCCACTCAAACCCTCTAGTTTCAAACCTAGCTTTCTCCCCGATAATCCTCCGAGGGGTCTGAAAAGAAGATGGCCCCGTGACCTTCTTAGTTGAACTTGTGATTTGAGTACTACCAGTGGGTTGTTTCTCTACTTGTCATTTTCACATGTCATTATGTATCGCTTAGGCTATTTACTTAATGTATTATTGTAATACAGTTATAAATATCAATAGATAAATAAATAAAAATGTGGAACAGCTGAGTCATATATTAAAGTTGCAATTATTTTTAAAAACTTAAGAATTATTTTATTAAACTATTTTCTGCTCAGAAATAAATAAAGTGCTTACTATACATAAATTTAATTTAATTAGTTAAGTTAATTATTTTCTGTACAAAATAAATAAAATTCTCTCCATAAATATAAATTAAAATAAGACACCGGTGAGCTCCAATATTAAAGCTATTATTATTTTTCTAAACATAATAATTGTTTTATTAAATCATTTTCTGCATAATATAATTAAATCGTTCTCTATTTAATTAAATTTGAATATGAAACAGTTGAGCTTCAATATTAAAGTTATAATTATGTTATTATAGTAATGAATTTTTTTTAATAAATGATTATCTGCACAAAAATAAATAAAGTGCTCTTTATATCCCTGAGTATAACTATCTAATTGGTGAGCTTAAATGTTACAGTTAACATTGTTTAATTTAAGCCCAATCCTTTAAATATCATAATTTATTTTATTGGTAAATTATTTTATCAATCTAAAGAATTTTAATATTACATAAATGTGATATTGTATAGAATAGAACAGAAAAGTAACTTTATTCTGGGACTAAGTCCCTTTAGAATAACAAACATGAACAGAAAAAAGAAACATAATATATATCTGGCCAGAAGGTTACACAATACAAATCAGTAAGGTTATAAAAAGTGACAGAAAGCAATAATAAAAAAAAATGGTAATAATTTAATAAAAAGTACGAATCCTCTCTTTAAACAATTAAAGAGAATATATAAATCAATAAATAACAACTGTTAAATGCATGAGCTAGCTTGCAATAATTTCTTTACATGATGTACATCTTCTTAAAAACAAAAATTAAAACGACTAAAGAACTAAGTCAATTATTCAATACATTTCATTTCAAGCAAATGACTAACTTGCTTAGAGAAAATCATTTTGAGAAGCGAGGAGATGTTGGAAAAGCAAGGATTTAAATGAAGACAATGAAGGAGCATGGCGGATTATAGAAGGGACTGAGTTCCAAGCCGTGGTAAAAAGACAATTGTTCATTTAACTGTACTAGAGTAGGTAGTTAATGTTTTAGTAACTGTAGCCCATTATCATTCCAGAAATTGAAGTTCCGTTAAGTATTTATTCTGTACCCATCCCCCTCCCCCAAGTGAACTTATTAAAAATGTGAGTACCCTAATATTATTGTTCTGAGATATTAATGATGAAATTTTATTAAGTTTGTTTTATAAGTAAAGAGATTTACTAACTTATACTCGATTATCTGAAAGATGTTTACTGTTATTTACATGAAATTAATAAACTGTTTCTTGTAAAATTAAATTTAAATAAGTAATTGTTTTAAAAATATTTAACAAAAAAATAAAAAAAAACCCACTCATAAAAAATATTGGGAACTACCCAAAAAATAGTACAAAGCGGTATGTACATAAAAGAAGGAAGCATTTATTATTGTAGGATACCAATATCTTTTATTTTATTGTTATTGTTTATATATATGTATATAAGTTATGAAGAATGTATTGTTTATTTTTATCTTATTTTTTCCCTTATGTTGGAAGTTTTTTATACATTTTTTCATTCATTGTAAATTATGATTCTGTACAGATACATTTAAATTTGTACAATGATAATTGTTTTTAATTTGAGACTGGTATATTTTGTACAGCATGTAATTTTGTGAATTGTAGCAAATTGAACAAGAAATAGATAAAATAATCAAAAAAGAAAATTTTATTTTGTTAAAAAATGACTTCATTCCATTAAAATTGTTTAGCATTTTCTAATAAATTGCTTCTTATGTAGTTAAAATTTGATATGGAGTACCTTCAGTATTAAAATTGGAATTCATTTATTATACTAAAGCTTCTTATTATATTTTTTAAAAATAATTTAATTATTTATACTAAAGAATTTTATTTTATTTATATCTTCTAATATAATCACTTTACAGAGAAACAAGGCGTTAATCGATTATGAAATATATACAACTTTGTATGAATATAGTATCCTTCATATTTTGATATATTTTAATTTTGAAACATATACGATTTCGCCATTTTTAGGAATATACAATATCTGTTAAATTATGGTTACTAAACATTAGTATGTAGTGAAATATAGTTAAATTAATCAAGCTTTATTTTAAAATTTTGGTTCTGATTTGTATCTGTGTAATATTTAAGATATATGTTTAATTTTGTAATTTCGTAACATTTTATATAATTGCATTTATTTTACTTCTCTTCGGCTGCTGAGGCTAAAAGTTATTAATGTACAATTTAATATCCACGAACTGATACAAAGTAAAACAAAGTAACAAAAATAATTTCAATTAACTTATAATTAAAAAAATAATAAATGGAACGTTTATCGAAGCTGTGCTGTTTCGTTTGAAAGAAGATATCGATTTTCGGACAATGGCGCTCGCCTGTATGAGTCATTTATCGCGGGAGGACACCATTTTTATTTTTAAGGCTGTTATTAACTCAAATATTCACTTATTTTCTGATATACTGACATACATATTTTATGTATTACCTATTAAATATCAAAGTATTTCCTAGAATTTATAATTTTCCCAAAATTTCTAAACATTTATAGAATTAGTTATGCTTAAATATATAAAAAATACACATTATGGCTATTGGAAACCCAAAAAATGTATAAGAAATATGTGCACAAATGTAAGCATACTTACTTAAAAATTACTTCGATATTAAGAATATATTATTGACACAAACGTTTTCTAAAAGTATCATAAGTTTATCAGAATAACATAATATATTGTAGAAGTGGCTCACAGAATACGAAAAATATATAGATAAATATGTTTAATTGTTTTTAAAAATATTAATTATTAAACATAATTATATCCTCTCTTAAAAAATCTAATATTTTCTTTTATTTGGACTAGGGACTACTCATAATATTCAACCCCCATTTGAAAATATATACAGATAAATAAATAAATAAATGGCTTAACGAACCCGAAGGCTCGATGCCGATACCACCAATCTATGTTTACAAACCTCCGTCCACGGATCACCACCCAAACTCAAACCAGCCAGATCACTCTTAACGCAATCCTCCCACCTACGCCTCGGTCTACCCCTCAGAAGCTACTCAATCGGTACAGCACTTGCTAACATATTAGGAATTCGTTCGTTACTAAGCTCAGCAACTTTACATGCCCATCTTAATCTTCGCGACAGTATAACCTGAATAATATTTACCGGATGCATGCTTCGCAATTCCTATATTCCCCAGTGGTCTCATCCTTTTAAGGACCGAATATTCAAAGCAAAACCTTATTTTCGAATACCTGAAGACGTTGTTCGTCTTTCAGCGTTTGCGGCCAAGTTTTACATCCACAATATATACAATAGTTCATTGAATTCTACTGCAGTAGGTACTTAAAGTTATAGCAGAGCTTAGCCTGGTATTATTCTAGAAATGAAGTTCAGTTAAATAATTATTTTGCTCTGCCTTGTGATCCAATTAAAATATGAGAATCCACTTATTGTTTTGAGATATTGAGCATTCAAATAAAATAATCAAATTACATTAATTAATATTTATAATATACATTTATATAGTTATAAACCATTATAATAGTGACAAAGTATTATTGAAACATCAGTTAAATATAAATAATTTATCACTAATTAAGGGATTTTTTGTTGACCCTCACCCGGATCATTTTCATCTTCGAATCATATTTTAAATTCTACAAATATAATTAGCTAAATTTAAGATTCACTCTACACATCACACTTATTGTTTTTAATTTTAACAATGAAAAATCGAATTTTATTTGTAATACTAAATTTCTCCCGAAGGAAAAATTATTTTTTGTTTAATATATATTTTTTTAAATTGTTATTTTGATGGTAATTATTATAATTTTTTTTTTTTTAAGAGAAAAGTTTTACATTGGCCGGGATTCGAAACCGGGTAATCCGGTGCAGTGCTTTAAACCACTGAGCTAACAGGAGTAGTATCTAAGTCAGACAAATCCGTTCTCTTCACTGATCCTATATATCCTATATCCCTACATCATATATGCTATCCAATATCCTCAATGGTTTAAATCACTGCACCGGAGATGCAGGTGACCCGGGTCGAATCCCGGCCAGGACAAATCTTTTCTCTTCAAAGCAAAAATATTTAAAAATAATTACCATCAAAATAACAATTTAAAAAATTATATATTAAACAAGAAATAATTTTTCTTTCGGGAGAAATGTAGTACTACAAATAAAATTCCGTTTTTCATTGTTTAAATTAAAAACAATGTGTGATGTGTAGAGCGAAACTTAAATTTAGCTAAATATATTTATAAAATTTAAAATATGATTCGAAGATGAAAATCATCGGGGTGAGGGTAAACAAATAATCCCTTAATTAGTGATAAATTATTTGTATTAAACTGATGTTTGTATAATACTTTATCGCTATTATAATTGTTTATAACTATATGATTATATATTATATTTATTGATTAATGTAATTTCATTATTTTATTTGAGTGGTCAATATCTCAAAACAATAGTGAGTGGGTATTAGGGTTATCCGCTTTTGATCGTGAACGCAACATATTTTATATAATAAATATTAGTGTATTAATAAAGTTATATTTTTCAACAGTGGTTCAGAGGTATAGTGCTGATCTGCCATGCGGAAGGTCCTGGGTTCAAACCCCGCTCGTTGACAGACTTTTATTTAATCTATTAGCGGCCAGAGATGGATACTATGGTATCTAGGATCCTCTTGGGGCTCACCTAGAGTCTATAAATTGTACCTAAAATAATGTAAAATCTGGCGGTTGAGCGTTCAGGACAAATTCCTCCCTGTTCAACCAAGAAACAATACAGTCTCTATGATATACGGAATCCTATATAGTTAAGTAGTGCTTTATGCTCACGAGACTTTAGGTTCCGAACCGGACTAAAATTAGACGAAATATCTTGACTAAACTAGGGAAACTTAAAAAAGTCATTTTTTGAAATTTTAGTCATACACTTTTGATCGTGAACGCCATATATTTTATATAATGAAAATTAGTGGATTTCTAAGCCATGCTGAAGGTCCTGGGTTAAAATCCCGCTTGCTAGCCGACTTTTATTTATCTTTTAGCAGCCGGAGATGGGTCAACGGGATCAAGGACCCTCCTGTAACTCACCTAGCCTCTATAAAGTGGGTACCCAAAATAAGGGGGACATTGTGGCGGTAGAGCGTGATCTAGGACAAATCACCACCTGCTCAACCAACAAACAGCACAGCCTCTGTGATGTACTGAATCCCAGACCCTTCACGGGTTGTTGTGGTTGCGATTTTTTTTTTAATGGAAAAACAAGAGACCTTTTTAATATTGATTTTTAAAAATTTTACAAATCCCATTTTTATTATCTAATATGCATACTCTAATAAATATTATAAAATTATATTCTTTAAAGCTGTATTATTCAGTCTTATTGAAGCACAATGGTAACGGTGAAATTTTAGGTAAAGGAGAGAACACAATAGAATTAAAGTAGAAGTATAATTAATCAAAAATCCTTTTGTCATGTTGGAAGTTGCACTTGGAAGAAAAGGTTAGCATGCAATTGAATAATTGTGCCCTTGTCCACAAAACTTCAAAGGTCAGAGTCGAATTAAATCCACTCCTATGCCATCCCCTTAATTACAATTGAACCAGTGGCAGAATTAATTTTAGCGAGATAAAATTGTCTTTCATCTAATTATTTGGCATGTGCCATTTGACTTGGCCATTGTAGAGAGACTGAGGCCCTCCTAGATGACCTAATTGCTCCTACTGCACTAAGCTGCCATTCATCTCTTTGAAGAAACATTCCCTTATTTAATTAATTAGTTATAGTTAAGTTTACAGTGGAGATACAAAGGGGAATAATTAAAGGATTAACTGAAAAAACTATTCCAATTTTAGTTATTCGAAAAACACAGTGTTTGACTCTGGGCAGTCAATGTCAGGAGAAATAAAAAAACAGACGGAATGAATATTCAGAATGTAGTCCGTGTAATCTTTTTTTTCAATTTCACATATTCTTTTTTCAACTAGTCCTAATGATAGAGTAGAAAACTAACTTTAATCTGAGATTAAGTCCATTAAGTATAACAAACATGAACAGAAACAGAAGCATAATATATATCTGGCCAGAAGACTACATAATACAAATCATAGAGCGTATAAAAAGTGACAGAAAACAGTTTAAAAATAAATAATTAAACAAATAATAATAAGTAAATAAACAGTACGAATCCAGACAAGATATTAAGCAATTCAAGAGAATAGATAAATCCATAATACCTGTTAAACCAAAGACATAAATAGAGTTTTAAACTAAATTGAGATTTCAGAATAATAAAAAAAAATACACTGATTGCGTCTTGAATATTGATTCAATTTTATGGATCCCGGTCCATCGAAAATATCATTATATAAAAATAGATTGTTTTTACTGAAGGAGATTGGAAATATTAGTGTTAGATGGAAATCATAGTTAAAATATTTTTTAATAAAACTACAACCAGTGAAGGTCATTTGGTTCAGTAAATCATTACTTGTATCTGATGGTATCACCAATTTATAATTTAATAGAATTTATTGAATTTCATGATTATAAACCACATGTGATGTAAGCAGATAGAAATTGGTAATTATATATGGTTTTTGCACAGTGAGTTTTATTTCTAGGAAAATGTACAATTTAAAAAGCGTATTTCAAGAGTTTCAAGGCGTTAATGAGTGGTCGAGGGGATCTGCGGGGAAACAAATTAACGTTTCCTAGAATAGGAGCAGGATAGACAGAAGTTACTCCATTAGCAGTGATATAAAGAAGGATCCATTCTGGAATTATTGTAGTTTCCCCCAGCTGGAAGGGATACGTGAGTCTCTACAAGCTTGGCTATGTGCATAAAACTGTGAACCATAGTTACAATTTTTTTTTACCCGAGAATGTTGGCAAATATGAAACAAAAATTATGGGGATACGCCATCTGGGGTAGCAAACGAAGACAAGGAACAAACCGCACTTTTAAGACATCCTATCTTGCTGAGATTATGTGGCGTACACAACTCAAGGGTAAAGGCCAAATTTTTGGATTTATGCAAGCAATTAAAAATAGTTTCATAAAAACATATGTTAATTATTTATTTCAAGTTTAATCAATTATATAAAATTCTGATATTGTGATACCATAACAAACAAGTACTAGTAAATCATTGAAACTGTACTATTTCTAGAACAACGGTTGAGCAGGTCATTTATAGAGACTGGTTGGGCCCCAGGAGGGTCTGTAGATCTTACAGATTCCTTTGGTAGATGTTAAAGACTAAATAATTTATCCGAAACCGCTAAAATTGAACAAAGAACCTTCAGCATTGAAAGTGAGCACTCTAGAGACTAAGCTACCTCGCTCGTTAATATTTCTATATATCTCTAATCCATAAGATTAACAATGGAAATTCAAAAGTACATTTATTTAGACGAATTTGTGAAAAATATTAGTTATAATTACGATTCATGAAAAATATTTTATTTAAATGTCTGACTTGGATACGACCCCTGGTAGCTCAGTTGCTTAGACAACTGCACCGGAGATACAGACGAACAGGGCTTGAATCCCGGCCAGCACAAATCTTTTCTCTTAAAAAAAAATATATTTAAAAATAATCACCATCAAAATAATTAATAAAAAAAAATATTTTATATTTTTCTAGTGAGCTAAAATATCAAGCTATTGTACCGATAAATTATAGAAATAAAAAAAAATATCAATTTAACAAAAACCCAGGCAACGGAGACTGTGGCTATTAACTGATAACTTTTCTGTCAAAGCCGGATTCGAACCTCCAAAATTGCTGCCATGTTGGCAGCTCAGCAGTCTACATGCTACCACGCTCCCAATCTAATTTAAGATAATAACAAATATCACAACATACAATATTAAAAACTTTGGATGTTTTTACTAATGGGACAAGAATTGTAATGATTTGTTTCTTACCTCAACAAATTAAAAAAAATAACTTTAATAATTTAATAAAATAAATTATTTGCAATTTTTTCAATAAAATAAAAAAATTTCAATTTTTAAAATAAAAATATTTTAAATGTTCACCTCTAACAAAGAGTTGTGTCGGGTCTCATGAAACGTTAAGGACCAAAAGCAGATAATTCCAAATTTTAAATATTGTCTTTTTCACATTTTTCGTTTAGTTAAGCTATGTGTTTTGCTCTCGAAACTTCAGACCAAGAACAAGCAAGGTGCCGTGTTAGACCACAGTGTTTGACTAAAATAGCTAAAAATACGAAAAATTTGATTTTTAATACTTGGGATTTATCCGTTTTTGATCCAGATATATTTTTGTTTGCATTTATTTATAATTTTAGTTCGATTGTATGTTGCACTGTTTTCTAGACATATTTTTCTTGTTTTCTAGATATTATAGTCATCAGAATTTTAAAGCAATGAGGAAATCAGTGAGAAATACTCAAGGATACGAACCAATAAGGAAAAAGGATCTTATATTCAACCCTTTTATCCTTATCCAAGCCCTTCTTGAATATAATTAAATATAGTTTTACTTTTTCGGATAAATAATAGTGAACTTGATAAATCCTAAGTTTATTGTAAGAATATTACATGCAGTAATTTTTCTTAGTATTTGAGCAAGCATGTATTAAGGTCGGCAACAGAAGATAGTTAATTTTTAATAAAATTCAATTACAGTTAACCGAAGACCTTAATTTTAAAAACATTTATTTTAATTTACCACTATAAATCGAGAAATTGTTTTATGATTTCTTTTAAGCCGAAAGACAAGTTAGAAAGTAAATATTTGAAGTAAATCTTAATATTTGATTTAATATTTATTTAGTTTTCCCCAAGCTCTACTTGGAATGTTTTTATTATTTCTTTTTTAATAGAAGAGAATAGAAAACCGACATTATATTGGGACCCTTTAGAATAACAGACATGAACAGATAAATAAACATAATATATATCTGGCCAGAATGCTACATAATAATACGAATCATGAAGTATTTAAAACGTAGCAAAAAAAAAGAAATAAAATCAAAATATAAATGAAATAACTAAAAAGTAAGAATCTTTACAGGATTTTAACCAATTGTAGAGAATACATATATTTAGAACAACAGTTACTAAATAAAATAAATGATTCTGATAGCACCATACATATTTTATATACATATTCTCTCCTTATTCTCCTCGTTTTTCTTTTTTTCATTTTGCTATATGATAACATATAATAACATATTATATCATTTTAAATTGACTAATGTAGCTGTATGTTAAGACATATTTCATCCTTTCATTTGAATTTAAACTAATTTAGCATTATACGAAATTTTATCAGTCATAAATCATATTTTATAAATTGTAAAATTATTTCTTAAATATATAATATTGTAAAATTACATAAATTATTGTGTTATGTTTTATTACCTATATAGATTTTATTTTACTCTTGTAATTTTTTAATTTCTCGTCAGCTAATTTTTAACTTAACCTTCTGTGTGTTATTTCTTTCTTTTTTTTTTCAATCTTATAATTTCATTCTAAAAAACAGCCGATACTATAGAAAGTATCGACTAATTTCTGATAATATTCATTGGTCATTATCACAGACCATAAATATTGCACTTTCGGTAATAATAGAAATATTCCTAAGGGTGCTGAAAGAAAAACAGCATTTTTGTATTACAATATTGTTTGATAGTTGCAGGTAATCTTGGAAAGGAAACGATTTAAGACTTTGAACAAATCTAATATTTTTTCAACCTCCACTTATTTTTAAAATAATCGCAGTATACAATTATAAATTTTACATATCATTTTGTTATCCTCGGATATTTTACGAAATTAAACGAATAATTTTCAGATATAGAATTTTAATTAGCGAATACAAATTATTTTTCATTTATTATAATTTTTTAATGATAGTTTTAATTTTCAAATATTTTCATTTTTAAGAGTAGGCGGAGATCCGGGTTCGAATCCCGGCTGAGGGCAAATCTTTTCTCTTCAAAATAAAAAATATTGTAAAATTATTTTTCAGTTGATTAGTTAGGTTCATTCGTTTGATTGGTATGTGATTATTTATTAATTAATTTATTGAGTTTGGTATATAATTATTGAAAGTCTTTTTTTTTCGAAATAGTGACTTGTTTTTTTTTCGAGCTTACAATATAAAATGAGTTCTGTAGTAATAATTTTTGAATTCGAAAGACATTAAAAATTAATATGGTTCCTTAATTTTAATAATGAGCCTTTGAAATCGACCTAGGAGAAAAAAAAAGTGTATCCTTTTTTAATTTTTATTTTTTTTTAATATTTGAGGTTTATATTTCAAATTAAGTAGAATAAGAATACTACATTTTAAAAAATCTCGCAGCCCGCTTTCCACAATACCGTGTCCGCACCTTTTGGAAGAGACCGAATTTCATTTAATGTTTATCTAAAAGTCATAAATGATTCTCTTTATTACACACAAACTATGTATATTTAATGGGGAGTGGTAGAGCACTGAGTTGGAATGCCGGAAATCCTGGTTTAAATCCCGCTGCGTGCAAGACTTTTATTAAGTCTGTTTGCAGTCGGAGATGGATCATATAGGATCTAGGACCTCCTGGGGCCCACCCAGCCTCTATAAAATATTATAAAAATAGGGTACCCAAAATAAGTGACAAAAATCAAGCGGTTGATCGTAATCTTGGACTTCACCTCCTTCCAGAACCGTTGGCCATGAAACAGTAAAATATCTACCATGTACTGAACCCCAGTGTTGTAGTGGCGCAGGTAAAAAACATAATCTATATGCAGAAGGTTATGGTTTACTTACGAAGAACCTTCTTTAATTAACCTTGAGCATTGATATCTTGATAATCTTCTAGTTCTTGTTAGCACGTCTTTTATGGTGAACTATAAATCTATAAGGTTTACGTTCATATGTGCATACGGATTAAAAAAAATGGATATATGTTTTTTGAGTCATCAAATTTTCAATTACAATGATTTATAAATAAAATAAATAGTGATTTCAGTATTTGTTACCCATGCTGAAGGGGGAAAATCTGGCGATTGAGCGTGACCTAGGACAAGTCACCTCCTTGCAGAATCGTTGTCCGTGAAACAGTACAGTCTCTACCATTTACTGAACCCCAGACTCGTACGCGGGTTTTTATATATATATTAATTGAAATTTATAAAACTATCTAATCGGGCAATCGATGCTCTGCTGTATTTAGAAAAAAATAATACAAAGAAAAAAATAACTATATAAGAACTATATATAGTTCTTTTTCTCATAACCCATCCATCTTCCCATTCTATTCGATCTAAGATATAAAAACTAATTAAACTCATTTGATGGGTTTTTAGTGAATTTTACGGCAACGAATATTAAAATTTATGGTCTTCCACTTCTTATATTTTTCCAGATATATACCTCCAAAAGACGTCCTATCTATGTATAATAATAAAAAATAACAATAAATTATAATAATACATAGTGATTTTTTTCAAGTGTGCGTACAGGCAATGAAATCTTGATTTTTGTTTGGTTGGAAAGCGCCCGACTTCATCAGCAAGTTGCAATATTCATCGGTGTCAACTCTACTAACAAACAATCAGTCCGTTTATTCAAATATGCGAGTAAAATCTGTACCACTGGGTCCATAGGAATTTATGTGACCAGTGTCAGGAATTATTTTTTTGTTTCGCCCGGACCATTTTGTTCTCCATATTATATTATATTGAGATACCTGATAAGAATTTCAATTACAATATATTCGTCTATATTATATATATTCTACATTATATTATAATAATCACAAATTATATTGGTATAAAGAGTGTTTCAGGATTTAGTAGACAAATTATAGAGACAATTTGAACTAAGGACCTCATAACAAGAAAAAAAACTACCTACGGAGATACGTCCGAAAACGATTTGTTTAGGAGATATTCACACAAAAAGATTTTTACTGTTATGAATTATTTAGGCATAGTAAATAAATAAAACTTATTGTATTTGTTCCGACTACTTGAATGTAAACATTTCAATTCATATTAAATTTTGTTCAAAGTACTTATACAAGTTTATAAGATTATCCGACGTTTCGGGTTACAATGTAGGCCATCTTCAGGGCTAAGAAGGAAACTTAATAACCTTATTTAGTGTTACTTATGACTACACCCCCAGATTAATTATATCCTTCATTAATAAAGTCTTTTAGTTTATATAGGAGCATTGCATCTATTTATTATATTTTCAATTTGTATATATTGTAACTAAGCCCCCACAAGCCAGTCCAATGAGCTTAATTCTTTACCAAAAAAATAATAGAGTCTTGTAAAACAAATACACTCATACAGTGCCGTTCTGCTACTGAAGAACCCGTGGAGCTGCTGAAGAACGGTGCGGAGCCTGTCTTAATGTTCAAGGAAATCACTTTGAACATAACATTCAATATGAATTTCAATATTTAAATTTAATGAACAAAGTAGTTGAAACAAATGAAATATGTTTTTTTTATATCCTATTCCTAAATTATTCATAACAGTGAAAATCTTTAGGTGTGAATATTTCCTAAACAAAGCGTTTCCGGAAATACCTCCATAGGACTTTTTTGGTTCTTTTGAAGTATAATTTTTGAAATATTGATCAATATTTTCAGTTTAGCTACTTAACCCTGAAATCTATATAGGAAAATTAGCTAACTTTCTTCTGTCCCTAACCCAAACTAAGCATTATAGATTCTCTTATAAATGTAGATTCTCCGATTTACTGTAATGGTTCTTGAAAAGCTATGCTATAAATTCGGTTTAATATTTCACATTAATAAAGTATTGTATTCTATCGATATTATTTAACATAATAATAAAATCATACTTTTAATATTGCTATTTATGATGATTGTATTCTCTATTAAATAATCATATTATTTTAGACATTATACTTTGTGACTTGGTATCTAGTAGTAGTGATATTATTGTTAACAGTTACCTATATATCTCAGTAGATCGACCATCCCCTTACAGATCCTGCCCTGGACTGAGGAGGCCAACTACCCGGATGATATCCCTCCTTGCGGTCTTGCACAAGGGCTAAGGGATGTTTCGACACAGGACCCGGTCCTAGCTCTTGCACAACCCCGAACCACAATGAGGACCGGACCTCCGTGTCCACTTTTGTCTTCAACTTCCTACTCGCTCCTTTTTATATGCCAATTTCGTCCTGTCCTCAGGACAAAGAGTGGAGAGGATAGCTCACCCGTGGGACCCTGGCGCCGGGGGAACAGCTGATGTGTGTCATTCAATGAATCATTGAGGATCGCAAACGTCTCAAGTGCTTTGTTCAGGTGTTGCTTCATCGGGGAATTGAAATATCAAGGCGATTATCATCTGCTATTGTATTATATACAAAAACTTTTATATTATTTATATAGGGGAGTATATTATGAATACAGAGGAGGTGAGAATGGATCTGACATTAAAAAAAAATTATGCTTATAATTATATATTATATTATAAACAGTATAGTTTCTACCATGTATTGAACCAAAGATTCATACATGGGTCGTAAAGGAATACCAGCTCCGACAATTACACAGGTAGTAAGATATATTATGCCTACATGTTTTGTCTGTCTAATGTATTTTATTATGTAGATATTATAAACATAAAAACAAAACAAAATATTTCTTTATATACGAATTTATTTTCTTACGCGTTAAGTTTTTGCGATTACCCATCACGTACTCATTTAAATTATATGTATAATATATTCTAATAATGCGCATGAAATTCTTAAGGTAACTAAATTATATCTCTGACTTTTTTTAGATCTATTAAAGAGGAATATTGTGCCATGCATTGTTTAGTTACATGACAAATGCATTAGGCAGCGTCTTCAATGAAACGTCCTAGGCGGCTATAATATTACCGATAATTATAATTAGGTATATTCCAACAAATTTACACAAAACCTCGGCAAATTATTTACCCAAACCTTCCTAGTGCATCGCTCTATCTAATGGTGAAACCGCATGAGAATCCGTGCAGTAGTTATTGAGTTTACCACGAACAGACGCGACCGAGGACTTTGTTTAATAATATGTAAAGATATATATTATTAGAATTTGTATACGCCATCATTAGAATATCGAATTTTCTTTGTTTCCTGTTGCATTTAATTTCAAATATTCATATACTAAATATTTAAATTATTCTGTCTTTTGTTTGTTTGGTGTTTATTTATTTAAGGTAACTTTTTGTTGCTATGGCTACAGGCGTCATACATTTTGCCATTCCCGCTATATAAACGATAATGATCCTTAAAGAGTATCTGACGTCGCATAGGATCGTGAACACCATAATAAGTCCTCTGTAAAGGGCAGTATACCCGAGGATTTTTCACTCTCTTTAAAATATCCCATGTTAACCCGTGAAATAATAAAGTATTTAAAAATTCCAAAGAATTTAAAGATGAAAATACGAAAAATCATTGTACAGGCAGGTTTTGTAGTCCTTTTTGGTCCGGCACACTGGAAGAAACATAAATACTTAAAAAAGGTTTTATGGTGGCATCCTCGTTAATTCTAAGGTAAGGGTGTGGTTTATTTGCTTACTTCTTTTAGTGTTATCCTCTTCTGCCCTAACGATGCCTGAATAGACGAAATATTGACAGGTATTTTGGTTTCTTGTTGGATCATATGTACTTTGTATGTATTTTGAATCATTATTTTAGTTTAGAAGCTTAAGGCTTTTTGTTTGGAATCTTTCCATTTATGTCTTAATAAAAATAAAATTCTAATTATTCTTGATAAACCAAAAAAAATACTTTAATTGAAACTCCTGACTACATTTTACCGCCCATCAAACGGTAAGCGAGATATATGACTTGAGAAAATCATCTGTATAGATTTTTAAAGTTAGGCTTTTGATCCACTGATATGGTACATAACCTGCTTAGAACGAAATACTTTAACCTACGAAATTCATGGTAACAGAATGTTATCGGATTCAGAACATAAAAATGCGTTGTATTACTTTCTCGAAAATCAGTTTCAGAAAGATCGCATCTGCTCCAACTTTATTGTCCCTTTTCAGGTTTTACTCATTTGGTTTCGGGTTGTATATATATGAAAAACTCTTCTGCGTCTCTTCCTCGTTATTAAAGTCATCCGAAAGATGACGAGGAACTGATGAAGGACACGGCTGGAGCATAAACAGACAATGCGTATTCCAGCGGAGAGCTGAGGCTGCTGTGTGCGCATAAAACAGAGGCGCGATGGAAATGAATCCCTTGATTGTCTAAGTACGAAAAGAAGTTGGGGGAGAGAACTTATCGATTTTATCATCACGACCACTTTACGAGGAAAACGCAACTTGTCTCTAAATTGGTCTCAAATGAGGGACTGATATTTGTTCGCTTCGAGAATTTTATTACGAAACTTCTCGTGGTTAGAAATCGCTTTGCAATCTGTGATTACTTTCAAAAAGCAATAAGCTTTGTAAAATCCGTTTTTTATTAATAATGGTTTAGATATGCTAAAAAAAAACCCCTGTACCACTACAACCCGTGAACGGGTCTGGGGTTCAGTCCATGGTAGAGACTGTACTGTTCCATGGACAACGGTTTTGCAAGGAGGTGATTTTTCCTAGGTCACGCTCAACCACCAGATTTCCCCCCTTAATTTGGGTACCCTATTGTTATAACATTTTATAGAGGCTGGGTGAGCCTCAGGAGGGTCCTAGATCCTATATGATCCATTTTCCGCTGAAAATAGACTGCAATATGAAAATAGACATCTCCGGGCTGCAAACGGACTAAATAAAAGTTTTTCCTGCAGCGGGATTTGACCCAGGATTTCCGGCATGGCAACTCAGTGCTCTACCACTGAACCACTCCGCTCCCACATTTGATTCAGAAAATTAAGCGAAAGAAGAGTAAGACATTTTTAAAACAAATTATATATACACTGATTGGATGAAGACTTTCATCTTAGTTGGTTTGTTCTTTTAAAGTAGAAGGATAAATCCGATTGGTCATCAACGCTTAAGTTTAATTTTTTATAAATATATAATAATAATGTTTGTCAAACCCGAAGGCTTGTTGCCAATACCACAAATCTCTGCTTACAATCTTCTGTCCACCGAACACTACCCAAACCTGCCAGATCCACTCTTAACTCAACCCCCCCCCCCAACTCCTCGGTCTACCCCTCAGGCGCTTCCCAATGGTCAGAGTTTATTAACTTTTTATGAATTCGTTAGTTACTAAGCCCAGCAACTTATGTGTGCTACAACTCTCGTATACAGTATATTGATGGTAATTCAGTGGTATAGCGCTGAGTTTCTAAGCTCAAAATCGTTGGTTCAGACATGGTTGTAACAGACTAATTATTTAATCTGTCAACTGATTTATATGTACACTGTGAGATCTTCTGGTCCTTCTGTAGCTCTCTCTCTATAAAGTGGATACTCTTTCGGGAAAAAACCTGGCGGATGAGCTTGATCAGTGATAATCAACCTCCTAGCACAACCTTTGTCATACAAATAGTACAGTCTTTACCATGTACTGAATCCCTTCATGGATTACAGATTTTTTTCCTTTAGGCTTTATTTAAGTGTTTACTTATATTATTTTATAATAATTTTAAAAAAGCCTAAAGAAATTATTAACAATCCAAATTAAAAACCTCAGTTACTTGAGCACTTAAACAAGTGATTGCAGTCTGTAATACAGGGGCATCTCATCACTGGTCTCAGCAAATGTTGAAAAACTTTCTTGAAGGAATGAACAAGGATCAATCCTAGATCTATTCACCATATGAATAGATCGTATCCACACCCGACATGAGTAAATACACCTGATACTGTAAAGATCCCTGCAATGTTTACTATCACGTATGCCCAAAATAAACAGAAAATCCATGACATACATAATTTTATAATACTTATTGTCCAAACAAAATTTTGAAAATTAAGTTTCCGTTCCTTGTTTCTTTCTACTATATAAAAAAAATCGTGTAACATCTCATCGGCATTGCAGTCTTTTGTCCAGCTCGATCGGTAAAATTATAACTATTTTTAAAAATCGGCCAATTAAATCCGCCACTGTTCCTGATTTCTTTAATCCACTACATAAAATATAGCACTGTTTTCTAATTTAAATGGTAAGAATGCGATTAACCGATTTAAAAAGTAAAACTAACTACACCCTATTCCGAAATTTCGATTTTACAACTGTCATTTCAATACAGAAAATATCCTGTAATAATGTTAAATCATCTTTGTTATAAATGATACAGTGTTTTATCTATAAAACAAATCTGAATTTTAAAAAACCTGATTATTTTACTTAATGGCAGATACTCACTATCTCGAAACAATATATATGTTATATAGACCACTATATAAATATATACGTATTATCAATTAGTATATAAATGTATTCGTGTATTAATATAGACGATGAAAGAGACCAGAAAATGGGTGAATGGCTTTCTTCTTCATCACGACAATGAACACCTCGCTTCTCATTCACGAGTTTTGGGCCGAAAAAAGTGTTCCTGATTGTCCACATCCGCCAAACTCACTCTATTTAGCACCATGCGACTTCTGGGTCTTCCCAAGAATTAAAACTGTGTTAAAATAAAAACGCTTTGACACCATTCCTGACATTGAGAGGGCCATGACCAAGGAGCTAAAAGGCCTCCCGAAAGAAGCCTTCCAGAAGTGCTTCCATAGATTAAACGTTGGGATAAATGCATTGCCAGCTAAGGACAGAACTTTGAAGTAGATTAAGTCCAATTCGATGTAAGTTAATTACTTTTTTAAATAGAAAATTATTCACCGTATTTTTTTTATCGCACCTCCTATTTTAATAGGCTCAATAGAGGATACAAATTACTCGTAAGTATACACTCAACTGAACTTCAACTTCTAAAATAATATCAGAGTCTCCCCGAGTAAAATGTTAAGTACCTACTGTAACACTGTCAAATAAACAGTTGTATAAATTAGTAGTTGGGGGGGGGGGGTAGGCTAATATATATATATATATATATATATATATATGTAAAATAGTTAATAAATAGGTAGGCTATACAGGAGTAATAATGTAACCTACACTAACTAGTGAAGTACAAGCTTTGTGTAACATATGTTTTATAGTCATTTGTTTTATCTTTTCAATTGTCAAATCGTTGCATTCTAGGAGTCTAATGAAGCATTATTAATTTCTAATTGTACTTTTGTATTAATTTTTTTATTTGTCACTGACTTTTTGTTTTGGTTAATAAATTTTCAGACAGTTGGATGTTTAAACTGAGATTACTTTTTATTTACTATAGTAAATAATAAAATGTAGAATTACATATGTAATGATATAATAATAATAATCGTGTTTATTCAAATACATTACATTACATTATTGGCGCGACAGACTCATAAAGAAGTCCTTGGCCTGCTCAACCGCTCTACCCCGATCTCATGCTCGGGTGATGGAGACCTTGCTCAGCCTCAGATCTTCACAGACGGCATCCTTCCATCTAGCTTTGGGCCTTCCTCGAGGTCCTACTCCATCCGGATTTCCTTTATACAGCTTTTTAGCTGTTCTTTCTTCGCCCATCCTATATAAGTGGCCCAGCCACTTGATGCGTTGAATCCTGATGAAGCTCGATATCATTAGGTCTCCATATAACTCACTTAGCTCCTTGTTCCTTCTGATCCTGAGTTGGTCGTTTTCTCGAACTGGACTCCACGCAGGATTTATTCAGTGTGAGGGTTTCACCATTCAAATACATACAAACATATAAATATAATTCTATTCATGGACAGTAATACATGGACAGAGTCCATCTGTAGAATTAGATATATATTTCTATTAAAATATGAAAAGCGACACCTAAATGTTGAACGCTGTCAATATATTCAGTTTCCGAGGAGATATTATATTACATTTTGAGTAATACCGTAATAATATCTATATTTCAGTGATATCTATATTTACAGAAATATGTTATTCATTTGTAGAATAATGATTATCAAAGGTTCCGTGGCCGTTGTGTGTAAACACATAGGCCTCTATCGGGCAAATATTATCCGCATATATTAATTTATCCCAGGTTCGGAGCGGGCAATCAAATATATTCTGTTTAATTTGACCCTCCCCGGCTCTGGTTATAAACCCATATCGCCATAATTATGTTTATTTTATTGCGTATATATTTTCTCATTAATGATTTCAGCTGAGCAAGATGGAAATTTTATCGCTTATGCTTCGTTATTACAGGTTCGTGAATTTGAATTAAAAATCAAATCATTTATGAATGTTTTGAATTCATTTGCACAGATGTTTCTTTACTGTAAGTTTAGCGAAAAAAATATGAAAAGGTGTTTGTCGCAAATCCACTAAAAAAGGACCCAATTTTTTTTTTTTTCCGAAGGTTATTGTAATTCTTGTTTTCAACGAGTTAACAAAACCTGTACTGCTACAATCTATGACGGGTTAGTGAAGACAGTACAGTTAGTGAAGACAGTACTGTTTACTGGACAACAGTCGTGCAGGCAGGTTTTTCACCCAATTCACTTTATAGAGGCTGGGCTATGTTCCGCAGATCTCACAGAGACCGGATGTGGATGTCACAGTTGGTTTCGAACCTTGGATCTTCTGTTTAGAAATTCACCGTTCTACAACTGAGCTATCCTTTCCACATTCATCAAATTATGAATAATTTAAGGAGCTTTTCTTATTTCCGTTAAAAATAATTATAAAAGTTGGCATTCTAACATTTTTTAAGACATTTTTTGGGTATCTACAAAAACAAATCACTTTATCGATTTTTCTGTTAAGTCCAAAAATTTATAATACTTAGTGGAAAAATTCCAACTAAAATCCTTAAGTCTCTAAACTAAAACAGGAAATCAAACATACCTGTCCCATAGTTTTCGTAGTGAATAAGGGGCTAAGTAACTCATTGGCTTGATAAGGAGTTATTGTTTATATTTCAAGCCAAAAACTACGAGAATGATACGATTCCGGTTTAAAGCAGTTAACTCTCTCTAGATAAAATCCGACTTAACCACTTATTATCCGGGGCTGTAGGTATAATTCTTGTTAAACTTCGAAATAACCGCATGAATATAAATAATTAAACTTCGTCCCTAATATACGAACGCTTTCCTTAACTTTGTATTCGCCGTGATACCTACAAAGCCTTGATACAACAGCTGTTATAATTAAATACATATCAGAGGCTACAGACATATGTATGGATATAAACTGTTTAATTAATTTCGCGTGTTGAGTAAACTACAACTTATATCTTGAAAGGTATAATAAATTATTAAGTAAGGTCTTTAAATGGTGTTTCATTAATTTCTCCCAGGGAGTGACTGTTTTGTTAACAAATATTGTAATTATTTAAGGCCTTTAAATATGTATTTTAAATAAACTTTTGTTTATTTCAGATAAACCCAATTTAGTCTTTATTTCCTTATCCAAGGGCATATAAAAATTATATTTATATAACACTAATAGGTTTAATATATTTAAAAACACATGGAAATAATAAAAATAATATACAAGCATATATAGATTTCATTTTGTCCCACTGCGCTCGTTGCCTCAAACTGAGGTTTCTATATTTAGCTGGAGGCGGGGTTCCAAATGTTCGGCAACCCTTTCTTCGTTTTTTTCCATCTCATTTATCTTGAAGAAATTTGTTCTGTTTCTCCAAACAGCAGTGCCATGTTCGTTGTTTTTTGGTGTCTATGTCACATGTAGCTATAAGTCACTGTATTCATTAATATTCCAATGAAACAGGCCTATTTTCAGCCATAATCAGTCCAAATACCTTTGAAAATATAGCGAAAAGAATGTTTCTAAAAATAAAAATAAATCTATTCTGAACAAACCCAGGCTCAGAACATGGTAACGATTGTGCTGTTTCTATGCTAACAAAGTGGAGAGAAAAGATTTGGCCGAAATTACGCTCAATCACTTGCTTTTTCTGTTAATTAATGAGTATTAATCATTATCAATAATAGGAACATCTCTGTGGATAAAAAGCTGGGGCCTTTTTCGTTTAATCCCCGAATTCTTAATTCATGGAGAGAAATAAAAAACATGTTATAAAAAAAATAACTACATTTAATAACAGTTATTCTAAAGACCAAAATGATACACGATGCTTAATTCTTCTTTACAAAATAAGCAGGTTGTATATTTTTTAGTCCAAGCATAAATGAATGTCTAAGTCCTATTTGATGGAACTTTAGACCCATGGGTCTTTTTGGTTTAATCCCCGCATTTTTTATTTATGGTTAGAAATAAAAAACATGTTATGAAAAAAATAACTACATTTAATAACAGTTATTCTAAAGACCAAAATGATACGTGATGCTTAATTCTTCTTTACAAAATAAGCCGGTTGTATATTTTTTAATCCAAGCATAAATGAATGTCTAAGTCGTATTTAATCGAACTTTAGAACCCATGGGTCTTTTTCGTTTAATCCCCGAATTCTTAATTTATGGTTAGAAATAAAAACCATGTTATGAAAAAAATTACTACATTTAATAACAGATATTCTAAAGACCAAAATGATATGTGATGCTTAATTCTTCTTTACAAAATAAGCCGGTTGTATATTTTTTAATCCAAGCATAAATGAATGTCTAAGTCGTATTTAATGGAACTTTAGAACCCATGGGTCTTTTTCGTTTAATCCCCGAATTCTTAATTTATGGTTAGAAATAAAAACCATGTTATGAAAAAAATAACTACATTTAATAACAGTTATTCTAAAGACCAAAATGATATGTGATGCTTAATTCTTCTTTACAAAATAAGCCGGTTGTATATTTTTTAATCCAAGCATAAATGAATGTCTAAGTCGTATTTAATGGAACTTTAGAACCCATGGGTCTTTTTCGTTTAATCCCCGAATTCTTAATTTATGGTTAGAAATAAAAACCATGTTATGAAAAAAATAACTACATTTAATAACAGTTATTCTAAAGACCAAAATGATACGTGATGCTTAATTCTTCTTTACAAAATAAGCCGGTTGTATATTTTTTAGTCCAAGCGTAAATGAATGTCTAAGTCGTATTTAATGGAACTTTAGAACCCATGGGTCTTTTTCGTTTAATCCCCGAATTTTTAATTTATGGTTAGAAATAAAAAACATGTTATGAAAAAAATAACTACATTTAATAACAGTTATTCTAAAGACCAAAATGATACATGATGCTTAATTCTTCTTTACAAAATAAGCCGGTTGTATATTTTTTAGTCCAAGCATAAATGAATGTCTAAGTCGTATTTAATCGAACTTTAGAACCCATAGGTCTTTTTCGTTTAATCCCCGAATTCTTAATTTATGGTTAGAAATAAAAAACATGTTATGAAAAAAATAACTGCATTTAATAACAGTTATTCTAAAGACCAAAATGATACGTGATGCTTAATTCTTCTTTACAAAATAAGCAGGTTGTATATTTTTTAGTCCAAGCATAAATGAATGTCTAAGTCGTATTTAATCAAACTTTAGAACCCATAGGTCTTTTTCGTTTAATCCCCGAATTCTTAATTTATGGTTAGAAATAAAAAACATGTTATGAAAAAAATAACTGCATTTAATAACAGTTATTCTAAAGACCAAAATGATACGTGATGCTTAATTCTTCTTTACAAAATAAGCAGGTTGTATATTTTTTAGTCCAAGCATAAATGAATGTCTAAGTCGTATTTAATCAAACTTTAGAACCCATAGGTCTTTTTCGTTTAATCCCCGAATTCTTAATTTATGGTTAGAAATAAAAAACATGTTATGAAAAAAATAACTGCATTTAATAACAGTTATTCTAAAGACCAAAATGATACGTGATGCTTAATTCTTCTTTACAAAATAAGCCGGTTGTATATTTTTTAGTCCAAGCATAAATGAATGTCTAAGTCGTATTTAATGGAATTTTAGAACCCATGGGTCTTTTTCGTTTAATCCCCGAATTCTTAATTTATGGTGAGAAATAAAAAACATGTTATGAAAAAAATAACTACATTTAATAACAGTTATTCTAAAGACCAAAATGATACACGATGCTTAATTCTTCTTTACAAAATAAGCCGGTTGTATATTTTTTAGTCCAAGCATAAATGAATGTCTAAGTCGTATTTGATGGAACTTTAGAACCCATGGGTCTTTTTCGTTTAATCCCCGAATTCTTAATTTATGGTGAGAAATAAAAAACATGTTATGATAAAAATAAATACATTTAATAACAGTTATTCTTAAGACCAAAATGATACATGATGCTTAATTCTTCTTTACAAAATAAGCCGGTTGTATATTTTTTAGTCCAAGCATAAATGAATGTCTAAGTCGTATTTAATGGAACTTTAGAACCCATGGGTCTTTTTCGCTTAATCCCCGAATTCTTAATTTATGGTTAGAAATAAAAACCATGTTATGAAAAAAATAACTACATTTAATAACAGTTATTCTAAAGACCAAAATGATACATGATGCTTAATTCTTCTTTACAAAATAAGCCGGTTGTATATTTTTTAGTCCAAGCATAAATGAATGTCTAAGTCGTATTTGATGGAACTTTAGAACCCATGGGTCTTTTTCGTTTAATCCCCGAATTCTTAATTTATGGTGAGAAATAAAAAACATGTTATGAAAAAAATAACTACATTTAATAACAGTTATTCTAAAGACCAAAATGATACGTGATGCTTAATTCTTCTTTACAAAATAAGCCGGTTGTATATTTTTTAATCCAAGCATAAATGAATGTCTAAGTCGTATTTAATGGAACTTTAGAACCCATGGGTCTTTTTCGTTTAATCCCCGAATTCTTAATTTATGGTGAGAAATAAAAAACATGTTATGAAAAAAATAACTACATTTAATAACAGTTATTCTAAAGACCAAAATGATACATGATGCTTAATTCGTCTTTACAAAATAAGCCGGTTGTATATTTTTTAGTCCAAGCATAAATGAATGTCTAAGTCGTATTTAATGGAACTTTAGAACCCATGGGACTTTTTCGTTTAATCACCGAATTCTTAATTTATGGTGAGAAATAAAAAACATGTTATGAAAAAAAAACTACATTTAATAACAGTTATTCTAAAGACCAAAATGATACATGATGCTTAATTCGTCTTTACAAAATAAGCCGGTTGTATATTTTTTAGTCCAAGCATAAATGAATGTCTAAGTCGTATTTAATCGAACTTTAGAACCCATGGGTCTTTTTCGTTTAATCCCCGAATTCTTAATTTATGGTTAGAAATAAAAAACATATTATGAAAAAAATAACTACATTTAATAACAGTTATTCTAAAGACCAAAATGATACATGATGCTTAATTCTTCTTTACAAAATAAGCCGGTTGTATATTTTTTAATCCAAGCATAAATGAATGTCTAAGTCGTATTTGATGGAACTTTAGAACCCATGGGTCTTTTTCGTTTAATCCCCGCATTTTGAATTTATGGTTAGAAATAAAAAACATGTTATAAAAAAAATAACTACATTTAATAACAGTTATTCTAAAGACCAAAGTGATACATGATGCTTAATTCGTCTTTACAAAATAAGCCGGTTGTATATTTTTTAGTCCAAGCATAAATGAATGTCTAAGTCTTATTTGATGGAACTTTAGAACCCATGGGTCTTTTTCGTTTAATCCCAATATAAAAAAAATGAAGTTATACAAGAGTATATCTAGAACAGTGGGTTTTCGGTGGGATATGCAGGAAAACTAAAGAATGCTTCATTTATTCAGTGCCTAACAGGAATGAAATTAGCATGCATTAATGAATGCATTCATTCATGTATTCATCCTCAAACAATTATAATGTCTGACTTATGGAAGGCCTACTCAAAAATAGAAAAAATTATGGGATATGAGTACAAACATTTTACAGTCAACCACTCAGAACATTTTGAGGGTCCGTCAACTGGAGCGCACAGGAAGTCAATTGAGTCACTATGGGCTGCAGCCAAAAGAAGAAATAAGAAATGAGTACAGGAACTAAAAGATCCTGGACTCACATTTTTGTGAATTTATGTCAAGGCAGAGTCATAAAGACAATAATATTTTTGTGGTTATTATAAATCACATATCTATATTTTGGTATTTAGAATAACTGTTATTAGTAATTTTTTTCATAACAGTTATTTTTGTTGGTACTTTCTCTCCTTTCTGAGACTCATCCAGCCTCAATAAAGGTACCCTTAACTGAGGGAAGAGACCTGACGGTTAAGCATGATCTTGGAGAAATAACCCATCTACACAACCGTTGTCTTCGAAACAGTACTGCCTCTACTGTGCACATAACCAAGTATCCTTCATGGGTTGTACTGGTGTAGATTTTTTTTTTTTAGTAAATAAAAGGCAATAAACTTGTTTAAAAAGTTCCCGATTTTGTATTGTCTTTATTCAAAACTTGTGAAACAAGGATTAGTTACATATTTTTGTTTTGAAGAGAAAATATTTGCCCTGGCCGGGATTCGAACCCAGGTCTGCTTCTCCGTAGCCGTGTTCTAATCCACTGAGCTACCAGGATTAGTTACTTTTGCTGAATCGGCGAAAAATTCTGTTATTTTTGATAATTACGGCTTCTTGTTTGAAAATGTTCACTCATTTCCTTAATTTATAGATATGTAAAATTGTTTCTAGGTTTGAAAAAAGTGGTTTTGAGTGTGAATAAAGTTGGTCATGAAAAGATTGATATTGGATTCTGGCCAAATCAGTAACAAATGGGACATTAAGGACGTGGTAGACTTTATACGTTACAAAAAAGGATCATTGACAATTTTACGACGGATTTTGATAGGATTGGATACGATAGTGGAGCACCAAAGCTCTACTCCGTAAGTCCAGATGGGACTTATTCTAAAATAGAAACGGAAAATAGTACCTGAATAAAATCAATTTAAGATTCATCTTTACAATATTAAAATGGCTATTAATCATCTGTTAAAGATTTTCTTACTTAACTAGTAGATTTTCCATATCAACTCTTATACATAGCCTTTCTATATATAAAGTATTTGCATTTATGTATATTAGTCACACAAAAGTGAACACTCATATTAACAGCTGTAAGAAAGCAATAGGTGCGTACAAGAGGACACACATGGATACTCATAGAGGACTACATTGAATTACTTAAGCGGGTGGATATGGAGGAGGCTGTGGGTGACGTGTTTGCGATAGGGCGGCTGCCGCGGAGATAAGCTGCTCCGGGTTCGATTCCCATCCCTATTTGTCCACTCCTCGACCTCCCAGCTCTCTTAGCACTTTCCCATTCCATGAGGACTCTTGTCTTCCGGAAGGGCTTTCTTGCTTGCTGAGGTCTACCCGGGGAGGGAGGAAGCGTGCGCTGGTAGGCTTATCTTTGCTGAGTAAGCGATAAGAAAAAAGAAGATAGACCTGCCTAAAATTTTCAAGATTTATCGGATAAGCATTTTTTTTTTTTTCATTGAAACTACAAAAAAACAACCTATACAAATAGTTATTTGTAGTGGTATAGGTTATTCTTTTCTTATGATAAATAATTAAGAAAATTTTTGGTTCTTTTATTATTGAAAATTACAGAGGAAAAAATATGCTACTGAGTTGTTTCCCAAAAGTAGGTAACGGTTTCTAATAGAATTCCAAAGGCGATGGTCAAAATCGGTTTAAACGGCTCAAAATGGCTAATGACAGGGGGAAAAAAACTATTTCATCCCTACGTTTTTGGAAAAGAATGAAGTAACGTGGCTTCTTCGAATTGTGCTTTGAGTATTTCAAACATCCTATCCCATGTCGAATTGACAGGACCAGCAATCTTCAAAGACTTAACAAACATAATGATGATGATACTGATATTCTTGAAGTTAATTTTGCTCTCTTGAACTTTCGAGACATAGGGCGTCACCTTGTTTTTTCCTGTATTCTTCAATTATTCTACATACAATAATACACAGTAATATACGTAATAATTTATTACGAACTTCCTATAGTTATAAAATCAAATCAAGCATTTGCAAACAAACCTGGACAATCTAGTAAAGTATATGCCAACTTAAACAAATACAAGATTAGTAAAATATATTATAACAAAGTTACGTCAATTTATCACAGCCAGCCAGCCGTTATTTGTGTAGCAAAATAAAATATATTTAAAATGAGGTACCCATAATACTGAATTGAATATTATTGCATTATTATAACAAAAGGCTTGGTGAACCTGGAGGGTTGTATTGTACAAATGAAGATAAAAGTGGATTTTAAATAAAACAAAGAAAAAAAAACTCAAAGTTTCGATGCTGACTTCCAAACACAGTTTACAAACATCCATCCATGGATCACCATCTAATCCCAAACTCCTGAAATCACCTTTAACGCTATCCTCCCCTCTACTCCTTAAGATTCTTATCTACGTATTTACCTCGCTACGGCCCAACGTTAAATACGTTTATAGGAACTCTTTCGATAGCCCAACAACATGACATGCCCACCACTTCAATGATATTAACCGGGTGCAGTGAGAACCTCCTATACTCTCCAGTGGGCTACTTTTTATTTTGGACATATTATACTTCGATCAGACATTCTGTCTCGATTACTGTCTGAGCGATAGTGAGTTGTAGGTTTGTATTTTCTTGTTTTTCTTCAAATTCATAGAGAAAGCGATGTGCTTTTTCCATTTAGTGTATTCCGTAGTAGATTTTTCCTGAATGATTTCCCCCAAAAATAATGATAAGCTCGTTAGTATTTGTATCCTATTTATAAATACATATAATTTTTTCCACAGGTATAAAAGGACAATAGCTAGCAGAGGCCTTTATACAGAGCCTCATCGACGTTTCGACAACCGCAGACAAAGCTTCACCAACAACTAATGAAACCCCGGCTTCCGTTGTCACCGGACGGGGATTATCATTAAAGAAGAGAAGGAGGCTAAAGAGGAGAGCAAGAATTAGCTAAGTAATTCTAAGACCGTCTTGATTAAATACCTGAGGGCTCTTTCAATCACCCTCCCCCCCCCCCTGCGAGGAGGAGGATTGTTAAGGACTCTGATTGCTCGGGACGTGCTCCCAAACAGCCAATGGGAATCCCCCGTTCCCATTGTCCATGCTAATTGGCTAATTCTTTTCCTTCGGGCAGAGGGAAGGGTTGTAGGGACAATGAATTAAGTCTTTTTGTGTCTTGAATCAAAATCAAACTTTCTTCTCATTGCGTTCTCTCTTTTTCTCATCCTCGTCTTCGGAATTCTAATAGCTTTTACACTTAATGAGGGGGCCCCTTCCCTTTTTAAACTAACTAACAGCATCCTGCTATTTGTTGTTAGTATAGCTGATTAGTTTTTTTTTTCCTTAAATAAAGGAAAAAAAAGTACACTTTTTAAATAAATATATAAATTTGAGAATTGATTTCCAATAAAACTCTTCATAGGCTCGATTTATTTTAATAAAATAAATCAATTGATATAACTACAGCCCCGGTAAGTAAAAGGTTAGTTCAAATGTTCATTAAAACGAGTTTCTTGTACTTAGGGGGATAGGTCAGACATTGGGTAGAAAGGTTTAGGTCCAGTTTTAAGATTTCAACAGATACACCAATTTTTTCCATTCCTAAATTTGTTTGTTTTTTAATAATAATTCTAGACGTTTTTATGATGTGTTTTATAATATTATACCAATCTGAATGCATTTAATGCTTGATATTATCTACAGCTCCGGTGAATGAGTCGTTAAGTCGAATGTTCTCAAAAATTAGTTTTTGTACTTAGGGAAGCAGAATAGTGTTATATTTGTAATAAATAAGGCGCTAAGTGAGGCATTGGCTTGGAAAGGAATTATCGCTTATATTACAGCTCCATTTCTAGCCCGAAACTATGGGAATAACACGATCCCGCTTCCCTCAATCCAGTGAACACCGTTTGGACAAAATTCGACTTATCCACTTATTATTTTTTTCCTTAACCACTTATTACGACGCATTATTTTATACACGCATTAGGCTACACCTACATTGGATCCGATTCGGTGCGACGTGATTCTATCACATACGATGCTGGGGTGTATACATTATACATATTTTACTATCCATTATAGTAAAATATAAATGTATTAAAAATAATTAATAAATAATCTTAATTTTATAAATACAAAGAACCAAATGTTAAAACTCTCGATATATTTCAGTCATTTGGTTTGCTAGCGACGTCTCATCGTATCACACCGGATCCAATGTAGGTGTAGCCTTACACGTTAGGCCGTTTGGAGGGATTCGACCAATGTTTTTATATTTTCTTTGACGGAGGTGGTTTTGCGGAAGTCTCTCCCAATTTTGTCCTAATTTTCTTCAATCTTATTGGATATAACATTTAACTATAGATATATGCATATGTTACAAACCATGAAGGGTCTGAGGTTCAGTACATGGTAGAGACTGTACTGTTTCATGGACAACGGTTCTGCAAGGAGGTGACTTGTCCTAGGTCACACCGACCGGCAGATTTCCCCCCCTTATTTTGGGTACCCTATTTTTATAATATTTTATAGAGGCTGGGTGGGCCCCAGGAGGGTCCTAGATCCTATATGATCCATCTCCCGCTGCAAACAGACTAAATAAAAATCATGGCCTGCAGCGGGAATTGAACCAGGATTTCCGGCATGGTAACTCAGTACTCTACTACTGAGCCACTCCTCTCCCAATTTTGTCCTAATTTTCTTCAATCTTATTCGAGAAATACTTATATCAATCGAGAAATACTTGAGAAAACGCATTTAACGAAAAATGGGGGAAATATTTACACCATACTTAATCATTAAATGATCGTTCTTACAGCTAAACTCCAAATTGTCGAAAAATCGTGAAAATCTCAAATGTTAAATCATCATTTCTGGAGATAAATATTGTTAGTATCGTTGAATAGATTGTTTTATTTTTTAATCTTTCTAATAGGAAAATCAAGGGTTTAGAGGTAAGAATACCCAACAGATATTTGACCCAAATGCACATCTCTATTTTCCCTATCAGTGGTAAAAATACCCGAATTTAATTTTCAAAATTGGTGAAAATTTACTTTTTTGTGAAAATTTTGATTTGGTTGTTTTCACTACCTAAAAGCTCGTAAAATATAAGAGAAAAAGGTATTGTAAAGTAAATATAACCTGAAAAAACCTATACCACTACAACCTATGAACGGGTCTGGTTTTCAGTGCATGGTAGAGACTGTACTATTTCATGGACACCGGTTCTGCAGGAAGGTGACTTACTTGTCATTGATCACCCTCAACCGCCAGATTCCCCCCCCCCATATTTTGGGAACCCTATTTTTATATTTTTATAGAGGCTGGGTGAACCCCAGGAGGGGCATAGATCCTATATGATCCATCTCCGGGCTGCAAACAGACTAAATAACAGTCTTGCCTGCAGCGGGATTCGAACCAGGATTTCCGGCATGGCAACTCTAACACTGAGCCACTCCAAAGTAAATAAGTATAAAGTAAATTTTGAATATAAATGCATAAATGCATTTATTGAAATTTACAACTGTATGCAGAATACATCAGGTAAATATAATGAAAAATAAATCATGTCCAGAGATTAAGGTAAGTAGACTAACTACCCAGTTGTAGTACACAAATAAAAATTCTAGGGAAAAAAACAGCTCTTCATTGTCAAGTTAAATACTTTTGTTTTAAAGGAATATTTATTATTTGTTTTAAATATATATTTATATTTTTAGTGATTGAAAAGAAACATTAACTTTGTTTACAAAAAATATTTATTATCTGAAAGGGTCCTAATGTAATATTTCGGGCTGACATTAAAATTTATAACTGTTGGAAAGGAAATGAATTTAAAGTGAATTATCGCCACAGATGTTCGACCTGATTTTTTATTTTCATTTTCACAGGCTATTCCGATTCGTTTACTTCTCGATAGGCCATCAAATCTTAAGTGCTCAACGTTTCAGGCCATTTTTAAAAACCTTTCTAGCTTATTTATGGTCCTGGGCAAATACTTCTATCGAAAGCGAAATCAAAATCTATTTGAAAAACAAACTCTGTAGAAGTGATGTGCCGAGTCTTTAACAAAGTATGTCAGCGGACACGGATCCAAATACGGATATTTGGTGTCAAGATCCGCGGATACGGGTACGGATCTTAACTTTTTTACTCAATCGATGTCAGTGCCTTTGACCTTTGTTGTCCGATAGTTGTCGCCACTTGACGGTACATGTTTCGAGTTTTCGACTTGCACTGCGCGGCATTCGTAACGTTTGTGCTTGGTACTGAGTTATAAGATGGTCAACAATGAAGTTTTTTTTAACCTAAAAACTGAATGTAAACAGAATGCCTGTACCTTGGACAAATCAGATTAAATATTTAGGACTTAACATGGAGAAAAGGTTATGTTTTACTATTCCCACTGATTATGTGTGTAATAAAGCTAATAGAGCTCTGTGTACTATATATCCATACATTAACAGGAATTCTAAATTAAGCACAGATAATAAATTATTATTATATAAAGCCTGCTTACGACCTATACTAACATATGCATGCCCAATATTTAGTTATATGTCGAAAACAAATTATAAAAAACTACAAATATTTCAAAACAAATGCCTAAGAATTTCTGGAAACTATGCATGTTACACTAGAGTTAAAATTATGCACTAAGAATTTCATATATCGTGTATTAATGAATTTAGCGATAAATTATGCAAACAATTCTTTAATAAGTGTAAAAACAATAAAAACCCACTTATAAAAAATATAGGGAACTACACAAAAAATAGTACAAAGCGGTACGTACATAAAAGAACAAAGCATTTATTATTGTAGGATACCAAATTATCTTATATAATTGTTATTGTTCAAGTGGATGAATAATAGTTACTAAGAATGTATAGATACAATTATTGTTTATTTTGATTGTAATTTTTTTTTTCTCACTGCTGAAAGTTATTTTTGTATATTTTTTTTCTTTCATTGTATATGTGATTCTTTTTAGATACATTTAAATTTGTCTATTAATTTTTTGGGCTTGAGACTGGTCTATTTGGTACAGCATATTACTTTTGTGAATTGTAGCAAATTATAGTAGAAATAAATAAATATATATTTTTTTTAATTTATTTATTGATATTTACAACTGTATTACAATAATACATCAAGTAAAAAGGCTATGTGATACATAATGACATGCGTTAATAGCAAGTAGAGAAACTACCCACTGGTAGTACTCAAATCACTAGTTCAACTATGAAAGTCACGTGACCATCTTCTTTTCAGACGCCTCGGAGGATTATCGGGAATCGAAGAGGAAGCTAGGTTTGAAACTAGAGGGTTTGAGTAAGAATGATGTTTGTTATGAAAGGATAGATACCGGGTTCGGGCCAAATCAGCAACACATGGGACATTAAGGTCGTTATGGATGACTTTATTCTTAACAAAATAAGGAGCGTTGAGGATTTTACGAAGGATTTTGGATTGTAGGGATTGGATACGAGAGGAATTCGATGGCTTAGTGGAGCCCCAAAGAACTACCCCGTAAGTCCAAATAGGTCGTATGATGATCATGTAGATGAGTCTTTTGTAGTTATTTGGGAGGTTATAGCGTTTGTCTAGTAAGTGTTGAAGTAGCCTGAAACGTCGAGCGGTTTCTTGTCTTTTCAATGTAGATGAGGATTCCAGGTTAATCGTTTGTCGAGATGCAACCCTAAGTATCGGATCTGTTCTACAGGCACCAGTGGGATATTATTAAAGGACACTGAAGGGCAGGAAGTCATTGGTTTACGACGTAAGGTAAAAGTGATTTGACGAGATTTTTGAGAATTTATTTTAATTCTCCAGTTTTGACACCATTCTTCAAGATCGGTGATATGGGATTGGAGGCTTTGGGATTCAATAACTGGATTGGTGTTGACAGATAATACACATGTATCATCATCATACGTGGTGAGGATAGTATTAGGATGAGTTGTGACGTCAGCTGTATAAACTGTATAAAGGATTGGGCCAAAGATACTACCTTGAGAAAAAAAAAAAATTAATCAGGGTTATTATAAATTTATTAAAAACCTCTTAGGTGCGTGTTAGTAATACCATAAACAACAACCTTTTATAAGAATTACAGTTACTCTTTAAATTAATGATAAATATAAACTATTTTTGGGAGAGATAATGTCGGCGCCAATGATTTCGTCTCCGAGTCAGTTTTTTCCATAATATCATAATTTTGGTCTCATTTGCTTAAATTTAATTATAGTCTGGCTATTAAGTCCTTTATTGCGCGGAACTGCAAAGAAGTTTTTATAGCCTTTTTTTTTCCTCTCTAACTCTGATGATAATATTGCGCCCTTAGAGGATGATATTGTATAATAAAAGGACATCTCGGGAGCCTATAGTTGCCCTTTTTATTAGCAATGTATTATTCATAAAGAAGAGAAATATTTAACACTTTGCCATCCGGTCTCTAAACTCCCCGTGTAGATAATTAAATTATCCCTCGGCCCGGGGGAGAGATTTTTATAAAGTTTAAGCAGTTTTAGGAGAGCGAGGGAGGGTGAGAGAGAGAGAGCTAGAGAGAGAGAGAGAGAGAGATGGAGACTTTGGGAGACTTTTATTGCTCTCGATATTAATCCTAGTTGAGTGGAGGGGGGGCGGCAGTTTACAAGGTGAGCCCTTCCCGCCAATTTAGAAGCAAATCTTTCTCTCCCTCCATCTTCTTCCTCTTCTTCTTATGGAGCCCCATCTTTTTTCACATCATCAACAATAAACACATTCGGAAGACTTCTTTTACGACCATAGCTACAATAACATTGCTTAGGAGATCGCTCGGAAGATCCGAGTTCTCTGTCGTATAATGTGTGATTCTTATCAGACAGCACAATATAAAGACATTATATTTTTTCCCATCAAAGCTTTCATAATGCTGTTTTTTAAATTTTATTTTACTTGTATGCAGTTGAGATAAGAATTTTAAGACGTAGTTTTCAAGAGATAAGCTCATTTGATAACTTTCCAGGTAACATCTCGATTTAAGTTCCTATGTCCTCCTTTATCGTTTAATAACATCTTACTGATTCCTGTAGAACAGGCCCGGTACTTAGGACTTCACCTTGAAAAACGCTTAACTTGGAATCCTCATACTAGACTGATACGACAAGAAGCAGATTAAAAGTTTTTAAGGCTACTTCGCTATATCCAAGACAAACGTTCTAAGCTCCCAATTAATTACAAAAGACTCATATACATGACAATCATTCGAGCCATCTGGACTTACGGAATAGTGCTTTGTGGCTCCAGTAAGTCATCGAATTCCTCTCCTATTCAGTCCACACAATCCAAAATCCTTCGTAAAATCCACTATGCTCCTTACTTTGTTACGAACAAAGTAATCCAATGAGGAATGAGATGTAAGATGTTTTATTTTTTTTTTAATAATTGCATTTCATTTTTTCTGTTTAAATTCAAATATTTTGTGTAACTGCTTTATGAAGTCAGGAATAGTGTACCACATGGTAATTATTGCTTAATAGATTGTTCAACCCCTATAATTTTTTATAGGTTTATTATCAGGGTTAAAGAAGGAGGTGGCCATAGTTGTACCTCTTTATTTCCATTATTATTATATACATTTTATATAATATATATATATCTGTTTACTTAAAATTAACTATCCCAGAGCTATATCGATGGTAGTGTTTGGTTCCAAATATCTGGGATGCCTTGGCAGTGACATTGTTCTCCTGTGCTGGAAGTAGGCCTTATGGAAGGGAGCCAAGAGCAACTGCTTATCTGGAGAATTGTTTATTTTTCTCTAACTAAATAACAGATGTTTAATTAGTTTAATGAGTTGTTTATCGAAGTTCTGTGCTAATTAGTTAATTATATGTATTTATACATGAGTGTGCTCAAAACTTAAACATTAAGTCGTGAAGTTGCTAATAAAGGAATCATATTGTTTGATTTTACTGCTTTTTTCTTCTATACTCAATGAATTATTTCTTTTCTCAGGATATTTTCATTCTGATTCTTTGCTTCTTTGTTGAAAATATTTAATAAAATATTCATTCTGATAATTTGCTTCTTTGTTTAAAATTGCTTCTTTATTGAATAACTCTATCAAAGTTTGGACAACTTAGGCGCTATCAGGACATAAGTATAAAGAAATATTAAATCAAGAGGAGAAGTGCAGCTCATCTCATACCAACAGCCGAACGGACTCAACAATCAGCTACAGCACTTCAATGCTGTGCAGTACGTTCTGGGCCTACTTATAGCTAATAAATTATTCTACAATTATTATTGGTCTACTTTAGAGTTACTAAGGAAGATATAGGTAAACAATTTTTTATTACCATATTATTGTTATTCGTTGTAAGTAGCATTGGTCCAAACAGACTCATGTTCCACAAACAACACTGCTTGATAAATCTGTTTGGAATATTGATTTGAGATGTACTGGATTTGATCATCATCTATGTGTTTTTTTGGTTATTGTATATCCTGGTGATGCCTCAATTTCAGATACTATTATGATATTAAAAAGTACTGTAGACATTTGAACATTATATTAAATTGATAACAATTACACTTGAACATAAACTTTAACTTCAAACTTGAACAAGTACTTCCTGGCATCCTTTCCTTACCAAGTTGTCCAATCCCGCCGACCATCTTCGATCTCCTTCATTTCAAAACGACAGTCCACTCCCGTAACACTAGTTCTCGGCTCTCAGATCTATATACAGTATCCCACCGAACAACATCTTTTGACAGAGCTTTCCTTATCCGATCTCTTTGGAACTCAATACCTTCTTCCATTCGTCATTCCAATAACCTTTCAACCTTTAAATCCCGTATATTCAATCACCTAAATTCCTTAGAATCCCCATAAAATCGGAAATAGTACGTCTAGTTTTGAGATTAAGGTTTTCTAAATGATGGATGAATGATTTATTTTATATATATGTGTGTATCTGCATAATTGTATATGTGAATACCCCTGCGATTGAGGTGTGCATATATATACATTTGCTTTCTTTGATAATTTGGCTGTTCCCACATCCAGACACTTATGTTTATATTTACTTATTTATAATAGCTTTAATAGTTATCATAGTTAGTATTTTCTATATTTTTTCTTTCATTATTTTATTCCTTGTTTTGTTGTTATCTTGTTTTTCAAAAAATTATATATATATATATATAAGTTACAATTAGACTGAATGAAAACTCTAAAAGAAGGGGGTTTAGGGCAGAGTCACGACACGCATATAGATAACAACCGACTTTATTTATCTTATTTATACAGCTCTATATATAGTCTTTGAGATGTGTTTATAAACTAAGAATAACAAAACTTAATCCCAAGGTCCTATTGATATTACCTAGGTCTAAGTGTTTATTTACAGCGGATAACTTATATATGACTACCAAGTGTTTCTCTCTCAATAATCATTGTTATCTTATTTCGATTTTCTTTTTACTTTATAGGAAATAGTTTTCTTTAAATATTGTTTTAGGAGGTAATTGATAATTTTTTTCAATTATTTTTTTATTTATTCCTCATTTATTAATTTAATTGTTATTAATTAACTAAATGTAATATATTTTATTCTAAGACATTTTGGTTATACATTATTCCTGTAATGTTATTCTAAAGGGACTTGTCCCAGAATAAATAAAGTCTTTATTATTATTATTAAAAACATTAAGTAAGCTTATAAGCATCTATAGTAAGTCTAATAACAGCTGGAACATTCTGGCCAGGGGTGGTTGCCATGGATACTCCCAGTGCTGACTGTATTAGGAATGCCAGTGCATGGCAGACACGTTAACTGGCTAGTTTCTATCATGAATTTTAGATATTTAATGCTTTATTTTTTATTTATTTATTATTGATGTGCAATTCTGTTTCTCTCCATTTAATGTCAATGAGAATTTAAGGTTTGCATATTATTGTGACTCCTATAAGTTTAATAAACTAGGATCATTCATATATTTGGGATCTGAGGTGAACTTGAAGGATAACGTGCCCCAAGAAATAAGCAGGCTTTGAGAAGCACTTGAAAGGCAAATTTATTTCTTCCTGCACCAAAGTCAACCTCCATAAGACTTTAAGTCCGGTGCTTGGATACGGCTCTGAAACGTTGTCAAACCACGAAATCTGAACTTTAAGTCGGAATTGCACGACCTGTATTAGGATATAATGGGGTGTATAAAAAAAAATGTTTCACCTTCCCCATGGAGAGAAGATAGCGACTAACAGTATCTTTCGACACACCACACTCCCTGGCAAGTTCGCGAGTACTTGTGGACGGGTTTGACTCAACAGCTTCCTTCAGAACCTCATCAATATCCATCGCCCGGAGCCCTTCTTCCTTTCCAACGCCGTATCTCCACTGCTGAATTTTTCAAACCAACGCGGCGCAGTGCTCTGGTCAAGGACACCTCCCCATCATATTTAATAGTTTCACGAGCTGGTTCAGCGGCTGTAAAATTTTTTTCTCCAGAAATATCTTAAAATTGCGAGAATTTCAAAGGAAACTGCCATGTTTCTTCTTTGAAATAAATAACTAAACTGATGCTTTTTTTGAAGAAGTCCAGTGTTAGTAAACAAGCTTAGAGAATGCTCTAAAGGGATATAAGTGTTGGTAAATAATAAATAGCATTAAAATATTTACAGACTTTTGAACTCTGGAATTTGATAAAACGGTAATTTTTTTTTTATACACCCCATTAAATGTACTCTGCCTTATGAAGTTGTGAAAACTTCAATAGGCATCAGCGAATTTGAAACTTCTAAAAATTTATTTTGTTAGGAGCTTCGCCAAATTAAAAGTGTAAACGGGCCGATGCTAGAGACTTCTTGGACCGGAAATGGCTTTGTGTTTTGTCTAGCTAATTTTGATGATTGCCTATTTAAAATGAAACATCATGTTTTAATTATTAGAGATTAGCATAATAGAAGAAGATGTATAATACTTCCAGAAGTTTTAATTAATTCCAAAAACGAAATTTTGTGAAAAATATTCATCAAATGGGTTTTGTGAAGGTTAGAAAGGGACATGTTTATGTCGAAAATGCAGAGGAAACATTTATATAAGAAGAGGAACGTGTCTAGAGTTATCTTTTCATTATTACATGAATACGAAGGTAGGTATTATTAGCAACAGTAGTTATAAACAAAGGCGGATAACAGTCACTGGAGACCGGCTAATACACAAGTACCACCTTGAGAATTTTTAAATTCTTTAAGTGTGAAAAAAGAAAGTACAGCCATCTCGAGGAACATACAGTTCTTCTACGCCTTTTTCAGTCTTCGTCATCCATGTGTTCGCCAGTTTCTTTTTTTTAAAGATAAGTGAATACTTTCTTGGTCATTCTGCTATAATTATTGTATATTTTATATTTATAAAATTTTAACAATACTCCCCCCCTGCTATAAAACACCTGATAAAGGCACAATTTATTATCGTTAAAGGCGAGCGGTCAGCGGAAAATAAAGGGCTCCTTGCGGATATAAGGCGCTTGTTTGCCCTCGTATAAAACTCCAAGGAGATCCCTGCGCTGTTATATTTCCTTTATTACTCGTTTTATCAAGAGTTCCGCTTGGCGGCGCTAGCAGTCCCCGCGAAAATTGCTTTTTTTTTTTACGACTCTAGTCATAGGCGTTGGTCCGGGTCATATAATGCTCTTTATAATATGCAGGGAGAGGAATACCCGCCGCTCTCTCGAGGTATAAATATTTTACAGCCCCAACACCTCGCTACGAACAATGACCTCCGGAGCTTATATTGCATTAGAATTACAAATTTCGATTTAGCCGAAGCCTCTGATGCAGTTTGGTTCCTGCATGGAACAAAGGGCCTTTTAACAGTAAAACAAAATATATATCTTTTTGATTATCATGGCAGCCATTTTCCAATCTGCCCGGTTATGTAATAAGCTATATATAAACCAACTTTATTTATTTCCAGATGGAATTGTGAATTCAGATAACGAACAATCCCTATGCATTTTCAGTACCAATTTTATTTCAAGGAAATAAAATTGCAGTTCAATTTATATTTATTGATCCATCCTTACATCAAATTTAAATTTGAGGTTAAAAGTAACATCTCAAAAATACCATCACATTTGCTGATAGAAGAATACAATATTTGTTATTTACTTAAATGATTCCATAATAAACTCCAGGCCCATCCAAACCCACTAGTTTCCATCCTTGGCTCCAATTCCATCCCGGACAATCCTCCTAGGCGTCTGAAGAGAATACGGCCTCTGGACCTTCTATAATAGAAATGTAATTAGAGTGCTGCCAATGGGTAGTGCGTCTACACGTCCATTCATGTATTTATTTATTCATACAGCCCTAGTACAAGGGCTGTATGAATAAATGAAGTATATATTACAGTTGTAAAATTCAATAAAATAATTTAAAACAAAAAAATTTAAATGATTAAGAATTGTCTACCTAATTTATGAAAAAATGTTTAATTCACTTTAACACATCTTCTGATAGCAATTTGCTTTTTATGTGTCGTAGTGTTAGTTCATATAATGAATCTTCCTTTCATCTTATGACCTATGTGAAATAATTTCAAAAGGGTTTGTTGTTGGCTGTTCATTTAACGTCACTTTATGCTGCTATGACTAATCGGACGATGCTACAGTGGGAGCTCTAAATTTTAACTTTTTTTAAAGTCCGAAGGCTGCAGAAGCAAGGATTTTTACACCCTTTAATAATCCAATGACCACCTGTCGGACTACGAACCCGCGATCTTGGGCATAGCAGTTTGTTATGATAACCACTAGACACCCCAAACCGGTTTGCTAGATCCTGAAATCGGCACATTATGTAATTAATAGTATGGAAGTGATAATATTATTGTATAGAAAAAATAGAAACCAGTAGAGCATTAAGTTGGCTTCCCAAAGGTCCAGGGTAAAGATCCGGCTGTTGCATGTAGACTTTACTTAATCCGTTAACAGCCGGTAATATACCTTTTAGGATCGAGAACCCTCCTTTGTAAAAATAAAACCAAAAAATATGAGGGGAAACCTGTCGGTTGAGCGTGAGATAAGACAAATAATATTCCTGCACAACCTTTGTCCAACAAACAGTACATTCTTTACCATGTACTCAACCCAAGACATTTTTGTTAATATCTATAGTTCGATCCTTTCGAATATGCACACCCTCCTGGGGTTCACCTGCCTCTTTAAAATGGGTAGCCTTAATTAGTAGGAAAACCTTTTTTTTTTCTTTTTTTTAATTTATTTATTGATATTTACAACTGTATTTAAAAAAAAAAAATACATCAAGCAAATAGGCTATGTGATACAAAATGACATGAGTAATGGCAAGTTGAGAAACTACCCACTGGTAGTACTCAAATCACTAGTTCAACTAAGAAGGACTTCTTTTCAGACGCCTCGGAGGATTATCGGGAATCGAAGAGGAAGCTAGGTTTGAAACTAGAGGGTTTGAGTGGGAATGAAGTTTGTTATGAAAGGATAGATACCGGGTTCGGGCCGAATCAGCAACAAATGGGACATTAAGGTCGTTATGGATGACTTTATTCTTAACAAAATAAGGAGCGTTGAGGATTTTACTAAGGATTTTGGATTGTAGGGATTGGATACGAGAGGAATTCAATGGCTTAGTGGAGCCCCAAAGCTCTACTCCGTAAGTCCAAATAGGTCGTATGATGGTCATGTAGATGAGTCTTTTGTAGTTAATTGGGAGGTTAGAGCGTTTGTCTAGTAAGTGTTGAAGTAGAGTAGGAAAACCCAACGGTTTAAGCTTTATCTCGGTTAAATCATTTACATTCACATTCGTTGGAAGAAAAACAATACATTCTCTACCAAGTACTCAACCCAAGAACCCTTCGTGGCTTACAGTAGAACAGTTTTTTTTTTTAGTTTTTTATTTGATTTTGTATAATATATCCTGGGAATAATATTGATTGACTGACAGATCAAATATGTCGTCTTAAGGCTCAACTTATATCGCAAGGATTAATTCAAACCATTGCAGTTTTCATTTCGTAGAAACTGCGTTTGGTAACTTATCCGTTTCTGCATTAGGAATAACGATTTCTGAGATCAATTACTGATATTGAATTGGAGATTCTTCTTGGAATAAAATAACGCAGAATACCAAGGGACGTTGCTAGTCCCCGAACAATCTTGCAGATTACCGCCAAAGAATGGGCAGGGGTGGGTGAGGGTGAAGCTTTTAGCATATTGAGGCCTTAAATTGATAAGATCGCCACTAAAACCCGATCCTCATCCGATCGCGGGTTTTTACCTAATGAGTGAGTCCAGGTGCGTCTCCCCGGTCTAAGGCAGTCTTCAGAGGATCATATAAACCCAACATATTTGGTATTTTTACACAGTAAAAAAGTATTGTAATCACTAAAGTTTTTGTTTTCAAAGCGCATACATATATAGTATTTAGATATTTAGTTATTTACATAATTATTTATTTAGATATAGTTTTTGCTAGTATCAAGTAAATAGATTCTTTTTTGTTTTCATTTGATTATTATAATTTTGTTAGTTTAAGAATAACGCTTACTTTTAAGTATAACTTATTCGATTCACGAAGCGGTTTCTTGCTTAGTACAGTTGGCATAATTATTTACTATGTTCTAGTATTTTGTTTGAAAATTACAACCAATTTTATTTTAATTAGTAATTATAAAAATGTAGCGAAAGCGTTAGTCTAATATATTGATACAAATTTGGAAGCCTTTTGTTTCAGGGAAATAGGGCAGAACGTCTGCCAGGGCAGCTAGTATACTATATGTTGACTTCCCTGAGATTGGCATGTCGAATAAATCTTGATGAACCATTACTCCAAATCTAGGCATACGAACCCCAAGCACAAACTCGAAACTCCCTAGAGGTTTCACAGACCAAAATGATTTACACTTACAAACTCTTCTGTTATTATTTACCCATTTATCCAAATTCACAAGCATGTGGATGGGACACTAGCATTACGGATTGTACTAAATCAAATAATTTCAAGAAAAGGAAAACACAAAAGCAAAAAGAATTGAGGATCAAATTAATCCTGACGAGGGACGAAACGTTAATGGGGGTATACCACATTGAAGGGAGTGGGCGAGGACCTAAATTTTGCTACACTATAATTATAAAACCACCCACTCTCCTGCACCACGACTAAGACATCAGCTGCTCATTAGTGTTTTCCTAAATTGAGGATCTTTTCTCCTCATTATCCTTATTTAGTGAAGAAGTCCTTTTGACTGATGAGTCAGCTGTCTATACCTTTTTGTCTTCTCTCAGCCTCTTTACCTAATTAGGTTAAATTAGGCTAATTTTTTTTTTTTTTAGTTATTTATAAGAATACACAATATTTAGAGTCTCTTGGAACATAGCTCAGCAATAATATTTATTATTTATATCATAACAATATTCGATATTACTATTTATATAAATAGTTTGATATTTATAATATTCAGGAATATTAATTAAACAATAATACTCAATGCTAATATTCACATTGTCTTATTTTCACAATTCCGTTTAGTAAATTATTTTTTTATTGATTAATTAAAATAATTTATCATTTTTAATGGTTGGAATTAATAAAAAAAATGGCTAAATGTCACCTATGAACGAATTTGGTAATTAATTAAATGAGTAGTCTTTGTCCAGGATCCATGGTCCATTTTTTCACTTGATTAGTATCAATCTGAATCTTCATGAATAGCTTCGTTTCGATGAGACGCCCAATAATATCCTGTTTGAAAATTCTCGACTGTGGTAGCTAACAGAGGTAGCAAGGATAAAATATGTCGATTTGATGATTCTCAAAAATGTATTACTAAATAGTTTTTTTTTTGTTAAATCTCAAGATAATTATCTAAATTATAAGAAAAAATATTTGTCCTACAAAATGTATGGTTTGATAAAAAAGTCCCCTTCTTCCAATATGTATCGACAACAAAGTCAAAAAAGAAGTACAAAAAAAACCGCTGGTTAGTAATCATTTTTGATGACCTCGTTATCGATACACGTTGGAATGAGGGGACTCTGCGATCAAACCATACATTTTGTAGGAAAAATATTTTTTCAAATAATTTTGATAATTATCTTGAGATTTAACAAAAAAAAAAATCCAGTTCGTAATACATTTTTGAGAATCGTCAAATCGACATATTTTTTCATTGCTACCACATATTTTGTGTTAGCTACCACAGCTTGATATAGATCAAGTGGAAAAATGGACCATGGATCCTGGACTTACTTCTTTATATTGAGAGGAAATTTTAAAATTTAGTGTGTATTAATTATAGAATAAAATAATTATGTATTATATACTGTTAGTAGTCTGATATTGTTTATATGTTGGATAACATTTTTTTTATAAACTTTTTGGTATTTCCATAGCAATTGTAGCATTTATTTTAATATGTTTTATGGTTTTATAAAAATTTGAATGATTTATAACACATTGCTAGTTGTAATATTAGTATAGATATACATGACCGGTATATAAGTCGAAATTTTTCCAAAACTATCTAGCTCCTTGTGGATTAGGAACCGAAATCGTGTTATTTTCTTACTTAATGAGGGTCTAAGTCGGGCATTTGCTTGAAAAGAAATTATTGTTTATATTACAACTCCATTTTAAGCCCAAAACTACGATATTGATAAGATTCAGCTCCCCTCAATAGAGTTAATTATCTCAAGGCAAAGTTCGGCTGAATCACATATTCACCTTGGCTATAAATATAACAAATGTTGAATTTTAAAATACTATAAACAGATTTCAATTTAATTTAGGACAATATCTAATATGTAGGTTATCTGTTACAGAAGTAAGTCATATTTTGATATGCTGTTTTATGCTCAAGACAATGATCTTTGGATTGCACTTCTATCTGACAAAAAATAAAGTGGAAAAAAAAATTATTTGCTGACCACAATGCCATCAGTTTTTAACGGGCACATTTTTCTTTGTATGTGCATGCACAAGATACCACCAAGAATATTTTCCTAAGGATTTCCCCATAAAAAGGTTTCATTCAATCCAAAATTTCTTTTGGTTTCTTTTTCAATTTTCTTCAGTCTTAGATATTTATCTTTCCCTTGGTCTACCTGGGCGTTCTTCCCTTCAGCATTCCGATTGACAATTAGATTTCGTTATTTAATTTTAAAGCGTTAACTTGGAATCCTCATACTAGACTGAAACGACAAGAAACAGCTCGCCGTTTCAGGCTACTTCAGCATTTACTAGATAAACGTTCTAAGCTCCCAATTAACTACAAGAGACTCATTTACATGACAATCATTAGACCCATCTGGACTTACGGAATAGAGCTTTGGGGCTCCACTAAGCCATCGAATTCCTCTCGTATCCAATCCCTACAATCCAAAATCCTTCGTAAAATCCTCAACGCTCCTTATTTTGTTAAGAATAAAGTCATCCATAACGACCTTAATGTCCCATTTGTTGCTGATTTAGCCCGAACCCGGTATATATCCTTTCATAACAAACTTGATTCCCACTCAAACCCTCTAGTTTCAAACCTAGCTTCCTCTTCGATTCCCGATAATCCTCCGAGGCGTCTGAAAAGAAGATGGCCACGTGACCTTCTTAGTTGAACTAGTGACTTGAGTACTACCACTGGGTAGTTTCTCTACTTGTCTTCTCATGTCAATGTATTCACTCATTATATTTACTAGATGTATTTTGTATACAGTTGTAAATTTCAATAAATAAATAAATAAAAAAAAAAAAAAATTTTAAAGCGTAAGGTATAAAGGCTTTCATCCGCCTCTCCGGAGTTATTTAAATACGAGGTTTTTCTATAATACAAAATTGGTTGAAGATGAAAGTAGGTCGTACTTGTGTAGCAGCTGATGTACTAAATGTGATTTTTGAAATATGTTTGTGAGTCTAAGAATATAAATAGTTTGATGTATGACTTGAGAGTGAGATTGGCCGTGATGAAGTTCTTACTGGGGCTGCAGACATCAGTCACCCAATCCCAATAACGAACTGTACCTAATTGGAAGGAACATCCTTAGGAAGGAGTGGGCTTCGAATTAGTCCTCAGAATAAAAGGAGTAACCAAACCATCGAACAAATCGAGTTAGAGGCGGACTATCGATAGCATTCAAATCGACTCCTTGAAGCTTCTCTTTACTCACTTAATGAAATTGGTCTCCTCGAGCAAACTCCTTCCCGGTAACTCATCCCCTAACTCACCTTCTCAATCTAATTAGCCCTTCCAGGTATCCATAATTAATAGGAAGAAATCAGATCCCCTTCTTCGTCTCTTCTGTTTTCTTATTCATTGATTAACTTCGTGATTAATTGAATGCTCCCTTGTCTTGTCCCTGGATTGTGGGATCTGTTTGGGTTCGCATACAATTGCCTTCATTTGCTTCATCTCGATTCGATTCCTCGTTAATCATTTTCTTTAATCAATGAGTCGAGTTGGTTTGAATGTCCCTCTTGAGACTACACAATTCCTGATCTTCGATGAATGCAATCAAGCATTGACTAGGATCTTATTTAGGTAAGAAGGACATTCATTACTGATTTCATCTAGATTGTACTCATCAGCTTTCATATGTACCACCCTTGTATTATGTTTTCAAATAATTATCTATTAAACGTTATCAACATAAATTCAATTTCTATTAAATTAAATGAAGGTTTGCGTTACTTCAATTTATATCACTACAACCAAATTGGGTCTGGTACTTGGTAGGAGGCAGTAAAGTTTCCAAGCCAACGGTTGTACAGGGAAGGTTTGGGCTTTGGTTTCCTCTCTCCAGTCGAAGAACGGGGTAGTTCAGTAAGTAGATTTCTGAATTAGAGGTGAGAAGTACGTGAACGAACTAGTTCATTGAACTAGATCCGGAAAATGAACTATAAAGAGCGCTCTCTGTTTTGGTGAACTATAGTTCTTTTTAGTTCACACCACTTACCAGCGACCGTGTAGACCGTCGGCGTCTTGCCTACGATCGAATGATGAACTACTGACTGAACTAAGTGAACTAGTTCGTCGTTACGTCGTTTCTCATTTCCGGGTTTAATCGTGTAGTGTACGAGTTGCTATATGTGTAGTCAATTACTATATAAAGCCTGCTTACGACCTATACTAACATATGCATGCCCAATATTTAGCTATATGTCTAAAACAAATCATAAAAAACTACAAATATTTCAAAACAAATGCCTAAGAATTGCTGGAAACTATGCATATTACACTAGAGTTAAAATTATACAAAAAGAATTATATATACCGTATATTAATGAATTTATCAATAAATTATGCAAAAAATTATTTAATAAGTGTAAACACAATAAAAACCAACTTATAAAAAATATAGGGAACTACACTAAATAGTACAAAGCGGTAAGTACATAAAAGAACAAAGGATTTATTTTTGTAGGATACCAAATTATATTATATTATTGTAATTGTTCATGCAGATGTGTATAAGTTACTAAGAATGTATAGATACAATTTTTGTTTATTTTGATTATAATTTTTTTTTCTCCCTGCTGAAAGTTTTTTTGTTTAATTTTTTTTTCATTGTATATGTGATTCTTTATAGATACATTTAAATTTGTCTATTAAGTTTTTGAGATTTGAGACTGGTCTGTTTGGTACAGCATATTACTTTTGTGAATTGTAACAAATTATATTAGAAATAAATAAATATATTTATGTGTATAGTCTGTAATAGTTTGGATCGAATAAATTAAATATATTTGCTTGTTTAAATTACCAATGAGTTAAAAAATTTTACATTGAATAATTAAAAATAAGATATAAAAAACTAATTGAATTTATGTATTCCTCAGATACAGAACAGTTTAACCTAACTATTTATTGTAGGAATTTTCGGCAAAGACTCTGGTAGCGTAGGGTCTTGAGAAGAGGGAAATGTTAAAACCGACAAGGATCAAAGAAAGTTAAATGAACATTTCCACTGCATATCTGACAGATATGCGCGCCTACATATCTTAAAAACAATTAATTAAGACCAGTCATTTTAATTATATTATAATTAACATAATCCTTTAACATAATCGGTTCCTTGTGAACGAATCTTTTCCAATGCTGGGCAGGTTATGACTGAAATAAGAAATCGTTTTAAGTGAAATAATAATATAAAGTAAGTGTATAATAAGATATAGAAAATAAATATAATCAATGTAAATATATGATAAATATTAAAAAATGTAAATAAATGTAGAAATAAGATTAATTTTTTCTAGAACCTTCTAGTTCATTTGACCTCTAAGCCCCCTCCCTTTTTCCATAGTTCAATTCCTCTCTTAGTTCAGCACATTTCTAGTTCTTTTGAAAAATGAACTATGTAGGTCATTTGAACTAGTTCATTAGAATGAACTATCTCAAAAGGAACTACTTTGCCCACCTCTATTCTGAATTGCTATGCTGAAGACTCTGAGTTCAAATCCGGCAGTGACAGATAATTAAATCAACTAATAGCCACCGAAGGACCTAATGAGATTTACAGACCCTACTGGGGCTCACCCAATCTCTATAAAGTGGTTACCCTTACCTTTTGTGAAAAATCTTGCTGTTGAGCGTGGTATCAGGCATATCACCATCCAGCATAACCGTTTATTTCTACTAATAGATTCAGTGTCACACCGGATGGCATTTAAAGACGTTCTTTAGAAAAATATATCAGAACACTCAATGCTTTCAACCAAGTCCAAAATCATATGACATCAAGAGCAGAAACACAAAGGGTAATTCCATAAATGACTGACTCTACATTTGACGAAAAATGCGTCTTATTTTGCTTCATACTATGTAATATATGACAACGGTTTTAGTTTGTAGAGTATGATCGTATAGTTGATTCTACAATTATCCCTCTGTAGTAAAAAATTTCATCATAAAACTTTGTGAAGTATGACTTATTTACCAAAATGGAAATGTGACTGACCGACATGCTAAAGGAACTCGAGTTTAAGAGTGTTTTTAAACTTCAAATATCTTCTTCTTGGCAGACTTTATAATTTTAAATTGTATCTGGGGCTGAAATATATATATATATATATATATATATATATATATATATATATATATATATATATATATATATATATATATATATAAAACAAACTGTTGGAAAATAATAAAATGAAGAACCTCAGTATTTAAAAATCAAATTTATTACAAAAAGAAATCGTGACTGGCACTACCGTCAATTTGGAATGCAAAATAATTGTCTTTTTCAAAGAAACCTTAGAAACTAATTTTACAGAATACAATGTAGGAACTTTATCATCCATTTTAAATATTTAAAAGTGTACTAAAATGTTATTTTCGAGTACAATTTAAAACATGAAAACGTCACTTACAAAATTTAAATTTACTAATACTTATAATTAATATCTCAACATTTTTATAAACAAGAGTAATAACATATAATTGAAACTTAAAAATTTAATTAAAACTTCATTACAAATTGCGCCAGCAGTTAATGTTTATGACGTCATCTTAAACAAGTCAGTATTACCAAAATACAAAAAAAAAAATGAGTTGCCATCAGTTAAAACTAAAAGTACTACTAGGGGGGCGACCTGTGGTCTAGTGGTTAGCGTAACAAACTACTAAACCCAAGTTCGCGGGTTCGTAGCCGGGCAGGTGGCCCTAGGATTTTTAAAGGGAGTAAAAAATCCTTAGTTACGCCGTCCTTCGGAAGGGACGTTGAACGGGGGTCCCGAGCCTGTACGATGTCAGGTACTCGTTAAAAATCCCTATCCTAATTAAACCTGGATAAGCAAAATTTAGAGCTCCCACTGTAGCATCGTCTGATTAGCCATAGCAGCATAAAGTGACGTTAAATGAACAAACAAACAAACAAAAGTACTACAGCGTTGCCATCAGTTAAAACTAAAAGTACTACAGTGTTGCCACCCTACTAAATTATTTTTACCATAAAAACAGTAATTTTTTTTTTTCATTCACGGTAGACTTTGACAAGGAATCACCCCAAAGGAAAGGATGAAAAATATATGGAAAAGAAGAAAGGAACAATTCAATTGAACGTATTCTAGTGAGGCTCAGTCTTATAAAAATAAAAATCATAAATAAATAATACATTAAAAGATTTTGTATGGTATCCGTTGAAAGATTTGAAACCAATAGTGATTACACAATTATTTTGCTGATGGTATAATCACGAATAATTGTTGTTTGTTTCTTTAACGCCATTTTATCCTGGTATGGCTAATCGGACGATGCTACAGTAGGAGCTCTAAATTTTGCCTGTCCAATCTTTATCGAGAACCTGACATCCTATGGGTTCGGGAAACCCGTTTTACGTTCCTTCAGAAGGACACCCTCAATCTTGGGCATAGTAGGTTGTTATGATAATCACTGCACTACAGATCGCCCAAATAATAGCTGTATGCAAGTAAGTAAAATGTTTGTTAATTTTTCTCTTTAAATATATTTTACAATTCTCGTTCTCACTCTTAAAGATAAGAGCCAATCTCGGAAGCAAATTAAGACCCTCGAACTTACCCTCGAGAAGAGACCACTCTCCGAAGAACGGGGTCCTCAAGATCGATCACTTATCCAATCAGAGGAGATGACGGCGGGACTCGACTAACGACCCGACCAAGAAGTAGGCCTAATGACGAGCATCAGAGCCAGGTAACGAATCGACAGGATCCACCGATAATGGCCGCTCTTCCAGGACACTTCATCCACTTCTTTAAGCGACTTGTTAACGGAAGTCATCCGCGGTCGGCTAATGAACGTCTTGAAGGGGAAGGAGAGTAAGCGATGAGGAGGGTGTCATTCAAGAGCAGGGGTTGGTAAAATGCGTCTTCACATTGACAAGTTTTTTTTTTAACTTAACTGACGTGTTATAAATGTAACAATTTTCATGGGTATATAGAGAAATAGAATAGCAGTATAAATAAAGCCAAGAATGTCAATCTAGGTACAGTGGAACGTCGATAATCCGAACTAATGTTGTCAGGGATGGTTCGGATAATCAAAAAATATATTCCATAGCCAATTTTTTTTTTAAGAAAGTCATATTTTGAGTTGTATCATGTTTGAAGTTTTATGGGAATAGTGACATAAGTTGAAATAAAAAAAGTTTCAAGATTTAAAAAAAATTTGTAATTGTTTATGCTTTACCAATACCCAATTTTTTTTCCAACTCACATGGAACATTCAATACCTGTATTGAAAAATTAATTATTTTTTTTTAGTCATGGCGTTGTTCTTTTAAAATAGAAATGAAAAACTCCAATTGCAGAAATAAAGCCAACAAATATGAAGCTTACATCGTCCCTACATTACGAAACGATTTATTTAATATCTTTTCCCAGTATAGGCTCAATCCATTTCAATTCACCGAGTCACTGTTGCTCAACATTTTTATTTTCCTGATTCTTTTATCATGGATTGACTACGGGTAGACATTAACAAAACTCTAATTGAAAAAAAATTTACAAGACATATTTTTTAATTTACAGCCATTTTAAAAATAATAACGATTTGTCGAATTTGATACAGAAACAGTGTTTACGGAAAATTGTATTGCCAAGTCATTTTTCAAGATATGAGAATAATTTAAAAACAAGCGTGTTCAGGATGAAATGATGTTCTTAACGACTATATTTTATTTTCCCTATCATGCAAAAAAGTCAGTCAAACTCTTTCTTTAAAAGCTCGGAAAAAATTAAAAAATCGTTAATTTTTAAGACAATACATTTTTAGGTAGGAAAAGATACTCATTAACAATATTTTATTTCTGTGTTGAGTACTCACAATACTGCCATCAGCATAAGTTCTAGTCTTGAGAATGAACTCCTTTTCGTTCATTGGATTTTCAAAAAGGACTAAAAACACATTAATGCCAATTTTCATCGGCCAGTATCTGAAAAGGGACTGCTGAACACGCTGGTTTTTAAATTATTCAGGTATCTTGAAAAATGACTTTGCAATAGAATTTTCCATAACCCTGTTTCTTTATCAAATTTTAAAAATGGCTGCCAATTAAAAAATATGCCTTGTAATTTTTTTTCAAGTGGAGTTTTGTTAATGTCTACCCATGAGGAAACTATGATAAAAGAATCAGGAAAATAAAAAATCCTCAGCAACAAATCATCACTTACATTAGGTGATTTAAAATGGATTGACCCTATAATATATTTACAGAAATAAGCTCGATAAGTTATCCAGTTCCAGAAATAGATGGATGGGACATGTGGAAAGAATACCAGACCACAGGGTACCAAAGATAATGCTCTATGGGAAACCAGACGGCAAACGAACTAGAGGACGCCCTCGGATCAGATGGCTTGACGATGTCGAAGAGGACTTTACCAGAGGAAGCTTCTGGGTGTACAAACCTGGAGGAGGACAGCACAGGCACGCGCAGATTGGTTGGCTGTGGTGGAGGAGTTCTTGCACGACCGTACAACCAGAATATCAATAAAAAAAATCCCAAAAATATTTGGTATTAAGAAAGGAAGTCAAATAATGCTTAGTTTTAAAAATGAAAAAAAAAAGTTCAAGTCATGGTGGTGATGCCTAGGCTTAAAAATTAAAATATAAAAAGGGATCAAATCGTTGCTTTAGGTTTATGAAACGTTTGGTGAAGCGTAAGCATAAAAATAATATTTTTTTCGAAATAAATTAATTAAAAAATAAAAAGTATATTAATAAGATTAAAAACAAAATTAATTCCATTCGTTACTACATTAACATGAAGAAATAATGAAAAAACACTGACATTGACTTTTACATTTGTAATATGTTTGAGTAGAGTATTTTTTTTTTTAATTCACAATAATATTTTATATACATGAATAATTAAAACTAAGATTTTATATTCTAATTGCTAATTATAGGATATATAATAACACTTGTATTGTATGCAATAATAAACAGTCAAAGGGTTATTTGCTAACAATCATTAAAGTAACCGAATAAAACGTCATAAACTTGCAAGTACTCACTTCACTCATACAGTTCTATATATTTTAGGTAACCATTATTCTCCTGCTCTGCAGGACGTTTTGGTATTTTGGTCTGCAGTACGTTTTAGGATGTATCTTTCCAAAGAGGTACATACACATACATAAGCACGAACAGTTAAAATGGATACATTCCTTGAATTCAGAAGGTCAAAAAATGTTTTACAAGGAAGCATAAAAGGAACCATCAAACAAGGAAATCGATTAATTGTAAATTCGACCGCTGAAAAAATAATTAAAATAATAAGTTTTTCTGATATTTTTTAAAGCGAAGTTTTGATAGCCCTGTCGGGTGATCTATACGGAATTTAACAGACAGATTTCAATTTAAACCTGCCTTTGAAGAAAAAATATTAACAGAAAAAATAAAAATGAAAAAGCTAACATTTTTTCATGGTAGCCGGAGAGATAGGGGACGCCGATAGACAAGATTAGGAAATCAAAGGCACTGTCTGATACAAATTCCCTTTCGTCAACCGTCATTGAGGAGATAAGCCTGAGTCGGGCAAGAGTAGAAAAAAAATCGAAAGTTATCCGCAACGTCAATCATTAAAATAAAAATGAAAAAAAAATGTTTAAATTAATAAATATTTTCTCTGGGCTGTAACAAAACATTTATTTTACCTCATCTACACATTATACGTTTCGATAAAAGCTTGGTCATTTTCAATATATTATTTCATCAGTCAACATCATAAAAACTCTATCAGCAAAAAATTAAAATGAAAAATTCAAAATAATAAGAAAATTCAACAATTATAAAAATCATCACTTAAAAATAACAATTTTGGTACTTTAAGTAGTTTATACAGATATACAAGGTACTATAAACCTATATTCAATAACCGTTACAATCCATATATCTTTATTGTCCTTACAAATAGTACAAAAGAAGGATACCTTTCTGTAATTTAAAGATGTCATTATTTAGAACATGCTGGGTGTGTATCATCCAATAGCCAGTCAGCTAATAAGGGACTTTGAACCTGTCTGGATTAGCAGAATAATAGTAATGGCTTATTATAGTTTATATAATAATTTTAGGGAATACAAGAAACAGTTCACCACTAAATATACGTTCTAAGCTCCCAATTAATTACAAGAGACTCATATACATGAAAATCATAAGACCCATCTGGACTTACGGAATAGAGCTTTGGGGCTCCACTAAGCCATCGAATTCCTCTCGTATTCAATCCTTACAATCCAAAAGCCTACGGAAAATCCTCAATGCTCCTTACTTTGTTACAAACAAAGTAATCCATAATGACCTTAACGTCCCGTTTATTGCTGATTTGTCCCTAATCCGATATCAATCTTTTCATGACAAACTTCCACTCAAACCCACTAGTTTCAAACCTCGCAACCTCTTCAATTCCTGATAATCCTCTGAGGCGTCTGAAAATAATACGGCCTCGTCACCTAAGCTGAACTTTTTATTTGAGTACTACCACTGGTTAGTTTCTCAACTTGTCTTTTCATGTCAATGTATTCACTCATTATATTTACTTGATGTATTTTGTATACAGTTATAAATTTCAATAAAAAAAGTATTTGAGCAGATTCTTTTTATTTATAAAAAAGAAAAACTATATAATGAGGACTATCGTTCAATCTATTATATATATATATATATCCGAAATCATTCTTTAAAATTACAGAATTTAATAGATAGATATGTAAAGTTGAGTGGGTCTTGTATTGAGGTTGAATATATTAGTAAGCTGATAACTTGTAGAAATCAAATTTTTTAATTTTCTATTTTTCAGTTCCTTTAATTAAAGAAAAATTGAGAAGTAATCTTTTGACAAATATCCTCCTACCTTTTTATCATTTACTATGTTATTTAGATTGTCGTTTGTATCAAATGACCAAGCTTTTGGTCGAAACATATAATGTGTAGATGAGGTAAAATAAATGTTTTAGACTAAAGGTTTTGTTACACCCCAGAAAGAATATACTTTTCAAGTCCAATACCCTTGACGCTAACATTAATATATATTAACCTTATCTGATCCAGAACTAACCCCAACTAAGGAGCGAGATTGTACGGGGATCGAGACGTAGCCTGCAGAAGTACAACTGCTTTTTCTTTAAACAACCGTGAATCGACCAGCGGTATATGGACTGTGGAATCGGGGGTGTAGTCATGCTAATTAATGGTTTAATTTTTTCTAAATATTACAATAATAAGTCCTACTTATTGATTTTGTTTTAAAACATGTCTGAAATCTATTGGTGGCACCACCGATCATTTTCAGCATTTCTTAAGTTACATCCAGGATAACAATTCCCCGTCAATATCTTCTCTCTTTTTTAACGATCGAGCCACTGCAGACTATGTCTGTTTCAACTATTTTTTTTCCCTTTCTATCATGCGTTTAAATTGCACCCATTTTTCTCTTGATGTTTTTTGGAAACCCGGAGCATTCTGAAGTTTCAGCCTAAGTGAAGAACGCCCTTCAATACTTTTCGGAGGGACCTCGAGCTCTTTTTAAGGTACGTGAATACCCTTTTTGTCATTCTGCTCCATTCTCTCTAGGTGCCTCTAGAACTAAACTCTGAGTTTTCTCATTGCATCAGTAATTTTCTCTATGTGTGTGTAGGATTCTTCGTTGTGGCGTCCTTTATAATGGTATTCTTCACTAATCGGTCCCAGAATTTTTCTGAATATCTTTATATCCGTAATTTCTAGATCACACAATATTTTCTTATTCAGAATCAAACATTCTGCCGCATAGTGTATCTGGATGGATAGTTGTTGAGTAGTGTCTAAGTTTAGCATTAATAGATATTAATTTCTTGTTTTAAATATCTTTAGTTCGGCTTTTTATGTACAAGGTTGCTTTCATCTTGTTAACTCTTGATTTAATGGCTTATTTTTCTGATATATTTTGTTCTATTATTTCACCTTAATATTTATATATTTTTCCGTTTTGTAATATGATGTTTTTAGTTTCTTAGGAGATGTCTTGATGTAGGTAGACTTAATTTTCTCAAAGGCAATTTTTAAGCAAGCATCTTAAACCTATCGTGTAATTGACACCACTTCTAAGCTTCACTTAATTTTTTAGCGTGCTTTGCTGGGATTGATAGTATCATATTAGTTTGTAAATTTCTTTGTAAAATTCAATTCAAAGTTCAGGACCATTCAAGAAACCCTACATTGTTACTTTAACCCCACTGGGAACACCCTCAAGTACGTCTCCAACGCCACACTCCACCGATCAGTACCAGACCCCGTGGCTCTCATCTCCCCTCCTCCTCCGGGAGACTTCCAATTAAGATTAGGCTCGATTAGCGGAGCTCTCACTCAGGAAAGGTCCTGCGGAAGGTGACCCTCGGTAAACTGTATTAATTGCTGATGCCGTGAGTTGAAATTAATTGAAAGGTCGGTCAAGGCATTCTCTTCCGCTCCTCGGCATTGAAGTGGTTCCTTCGGGAGGCGGAGGATCGTCAAAGAGCCATTGTCTGCGGCCATCCAGGTCTTCGCTAATTATACACCTGGCTCTTGCCTTTGACAGCTGAGTTGAGAAGTATCGATCCCAGCTGGCTCTTGATACATTCCTTGTAATTGTATTGTAATATTTGTTGGGGTGCCGTCCGCCAACAAACTAGAAACGGAACTTGATCTTATATCCAGATCAAGCACAAATTGTTGTTTATTCATTCAACATAACTTTATGTTGCTGTGGCTAATCGGACGACGCTAAATTAGTAGGAGTCCTAAATTTTGCTTATTCAAGTATAGATAGAATAGGCTCTTTAACGAGTTCCTGACGTCGTACAAGCACGCCCCACCCCTGTTTTACGTCCCCTCCGAAGGTCTGCACAACTAAGGACTTTTTATTCTTTAAAAAAAAATCGACGGTAACTTGCCGGTCTGCGATAGTTAAAGGTCCATACGAGATATTATCAAAACTATAAGGATATGATGTATGTACATACACATAAAAATGACCGGATCACCTGTGATCTATTGATTAGCATAACAATCTACTAAGATTAGGGGTCCGTATCTCGGCAGGATTTATTAAAAAGAGTAAAAAACTCTTAGTTACACTATCCTTTGGAAGGGGCTTAAAATGGGGGTCTCGAGCCTGTAATATGTCAGATGCGTGTTAAAGAATACCCCTATCCTAATTAAACCTGGATAAGTAAAATTTGGGACTCCCACTGTAGCATCATCCGATTAACCATAGCAGCTTAAAGTCATGGTAGATAAATAAACAAACAAATGCAAAAATGAACAAAAACTCAAAAACAATAATTAAGTATTAATTATAATTTAAAAGTCCTTACAACCTTAAGTCTCAAAACATTAGAAAAAATAGTGTTCAGTCAACGTTTCGACAATCAGGCATCATCATGAGATAATGTTTATCACATAAAGAATAATCACATCGAAGAATTTCTTCTTTTGCATGACTACCAACCAAGTTTTGTTTGTGGAACGTCTTGGAGTGAGGATGCTGTTTGATGAGACTATTTCGGCTTAATGCTTTGGTTTTGGAATTTTTCATCTATTGCATTCTAATATATAAAAGCATACACAGTTTAAATAAGCTTTGTAAATTTCTATATATAACGGCAAGTTCACTAAAAACTCACCAATAGGTATAAATATATACAAATACACTCTGTATCATAGAAAGAATATTTGTATGATATAGAAGTTATGCCCCTAATCAAGATTTTATTTATTATTAAAATGAAAAATAAAAGGTAGCACTACGATACTGGATATTGAGGATATTGATTTCGGTATATGCTAGGGACTGTTAGGTTACAAATCAACGACTGTGCAACGAGGTAATGGCCGGGATCACACCAAATCGTCAGGATGGTGTAGTTGTGCTGAGTGAGACTCGGGAGGTTCTTCATATCCAGCAGATTCGAGAAAAATCCCTCTCATTCTTGGGGAGATCTATTTATATTATTTTTAGATGGAATCCATAAATTCTGTAAGCGCCCTATTGCATAGGCGTTCATCGGCAAGAGGAACTTTAGTAATGTTATGCTTCAAAGGTTATGGTATGCCGATGACGTAGTATTGATTGCGGACACGAATTGCTGCAGCAAGCCCAGGTGGAATGGGAGGAAGAACTCATCCGCAAAGAAATGACAATAAATATCAATAAAAGGAAAGTGCTAGTGGTATCAAGAGAGGAACAAGAGGACGTCCTGATCTGTGATGGGGTGGTACTTGAAGTTGTGGAAGAGTACACCTACTTGAGGACAGTCATCAACATCAGGAGAAGAATTGACCCAGAAGTAGCTAACAGAATCCAAAGCCAACCAGGCTTACTACCCCATCTGCAACAATATAGCTGGGCAGAGGGAGGTTGGAAAGGAAACCAAAATTCACATTTACAAATCAGTTTAACTCCCAACCCTCACTTATGGAAGTGAAAGCTGGGTTATGCTGGACAAACAAGCTAGCCGAGTGACAGCGGCGGAAATGAAATTCCTGCGGTGAGTCGTTGGAAAGACCAGAAGGGACAGCATCAGGAATGAAAGAATCAGAGAGAAGCTTAAAGTGATCGAGCTAAAAGATTCCATAAAAAACCGACAGCTAAAGAGGTTTGGCCACATCTGTCGGATGGACGAAGAGAGAGAGAGCCAACGAAGGCCATGGAAGCTAGACCCACTGGGAAAAAGTCGAGAGGCCGTCCAGAGTGTCCTATCAAGAATATATCCAGCACATAGGAGGGAGAGAGGCAAGAACTCCAAGAGGTGAGGCGGTTGAGTATAAACCGCGAGGCATGGCTACATTGGGTGGAAGCTCCTCGACGCTAGCAATGGCATAAGAGGAAGTCAAAGAAGAAGATACTTGGGGATATAGAGATTATTAACCCAGCACTCTGTACTTTACGATACTAGAATTAAATAGACCTTTATGAAGTTGAGTGGTAATCGCTCATGGTTAGTTTTTATAAATATTTCTTCTATTACTTAATAATAATAATAATTATTATTATAACAAAGACTTTATTTATTCTGGGACAACTCCCTTTAGAATAACAATATAGGAATAGTGTAAAAACTAAAATGTCTTAGAGTAAAATATATGACATTATATTAATATGTCATTGATATTAATTTAGATTAATAGATCAGAAATAAAAAATTAATTTACAAAAATGTATGAATTACCTCATAAAACAATAATTAAAGAAAACTATTTCTTAAAAAGAAGAAGCAATAAAAGAAAATAGAAATAAGATAACAATAATTATAAACAAAGAAATAATTGACAGTTACATATATACATATACACATACACACACACACACATATACATACAAATTTTTGGAAACAAAATTACAACGAAAAAATAAATAAGACAATGAAAGAAAAAATATAAACAAAACTATGATAACTATAAAAAATAAAATATAAACATATGTCACTGGAAGTGTGAACAGCCAAATTAGCAGATAAAGAAAATGTAAGTAAATACACACCTCACTCACATACAATTATACAGATACACGAATATAAATCAAATACATCATCCATCCTTATAAAACTTTAAACTCATGCTGAACAAACTATTTCCGATTTTTTGGGAATTCTAAGAAAATTAGGTAGTTGAATAAACGGGATTTAAAGGTTGAAAGATTATTGGAATGACGAATGGAAGAAGGTAAAGAGTTCCAAAAAGATGAGGATCAGATAAGGAAACATCTGTCAAAAGCTGCTGTTCGGTGGGATACTGTATATAGGTCTGAGAACCGAGAACGGGTGTTATGGTAGTGGACCGAGGTTTTGAATTTAAGGAGATCGGAGATGTATGATGGTCGGCGGGATTGGACAACTTGGTAAAGAAAGGAACCTAGGAAGTACTTACGACGATAGGAAGGGTAAAGCCACTTCAACTCTTCGTAAGATCGGGTGATACGGGCGTCTCTCGAGATCCCAAAGATGAAACGAACGAAGCAATTAAGCAACCGTTCTTCTATTACTGAGTTGATCTTACTCATTTAGAATTCAAGTTTCTAATTTTTTTGCTATTTAACCTGTATTATATTATTGATTAATAACGGAATATTTTATTAAATATTATAATATATAAAATAATTAGTTTATAAAGCTACTATACTCATTTCTAGCATGGTCCAAACCTTTCTCCTTTCTTGGAGACTTGCCATATTTTTCGCAATGGGGAATCCCGACTATTATATTGTTATTTAAGAACCGGGCTAATGGTTGGGATTACCGCTGATATTGTTTTATTTTCGGTTTGCTCTTGAACGAATTAACACGAAAATGTTCGACCTCTTTAACTTTATGATTTTCAAATTGGGAATTAAAAATCTATTTATTGAAATATGTTTATTTTCAATCATTTTTGGTCACGAGGAAGAAGGTGGTGCGGATGGAGGTAAAAAAAAAATGCACTTAAGTAGGGCGAACTGTTTATTGGAAAACTGACGTTTCGACCCAAATTACAGATCTTCTTCAGGACTTGGGATGAGGTCAAGTGTTAAAGCTTAACTTAATATTTTTTTTTTAACTCCACCCAGACCATTTTCTTCCTCGTATTCTTATGTGTTAACTATTATTATTGAAAATTTGTATTTACATCATTACAATTTTGTAATTATTTTTAGGTTACAATGAAACATAGGGAGTGGGTTACTGGTCTTTCCTCGAAGCAGACCGTTCTAGACTAAACCTCTATGTGGCTATTGACATCTCAAATGAAAACCACACCACGATTGGCTCTAGTAGACTGAAGATTACCATTACGAGAATACCCTTTTCAACGATTTTACTTGGTGTATGGTCCTGGAATTGGTGAGGTCAATCATCCGAGTCCATACCACGCTGAACGTTGGTTAACTTTCGAATTATTTCTTCAAGCTCCTTAGTCCATCCAGGAAGAGTAGCTCGGCCTCCCTGCCTTTTCTTTTTTATTAATCCTATAAAACATAAAGTTCATAATGTTAAATATTTAGTTTTGAATTAGATTACTATTTTATATATAGTAAGGACCCATCACATGACGATTGTTAACTATCTTTTCCTACCAATATCAATTATGGACCTTTCCTTTGGATTCCATTATAATCTATGGAATCTATGTATGCTAATAAGAAGAGTTGCCAAAAAAAAAACTCTACCACTACAATCCAAGAACAAGTCTGGGGTTCACAACATGGTAGATACTGTACTGTTTCATGGACATGTGCATAGATTTGTCCATGATCACAATCAACCGCCAGATTTCCTCCCTTAGAGTGTGTACTCACTTTACTGAGGCTGGGTGAGCCCCAGGAGGGTCCTAGATCCCATATGATCCATCTCCGGCTGCAAACACTAAATAAAAGTCTTGCCTGCAGCAAGCTGAACCAGGATATTCAGCATGGCAACTCAGTTATTTACCACTACAGTGAGCTACTCCGCTCTCTGGTTAATATTCCAATCTAATATTAAATAAATGATAAGATAAGTAGAACAAATGAGAAATGATAATAATACCAACATATTATATATTGGATATAAACAATAATATATCCAGTAGCAATATGGCCAAAATTTTGCATCAAGCCCTTGCGGTGAAACACAACCTATTAGATAATAAGATGTCCTATTATAAACATCACCCAAACAGACTCCTCCTAAAAGGTCACCTATAGCTGTATTGGGATGAGTCAATTATAAAGGACAATACAGCCCGTCATGATACACCAGACACCTACATTTCGGAGGCTTGGCAACTCAGTGCTCTACCACTGAGCCACTCCGCTCCACACACTGAGTATCCACAAAACACACTGTAATTATATAATAGCTATTATAGTAGTACGTCTTAATTATTTAAAAAATAAATGAAATTGTTTTATCTAACTAATTACAAACAAATCATCTTAAAAAAACTAGTTTTAGCTACTTAGTGTGTAGCTCAGTTTATTGAGCACTGAGTTGCTGTGCTGAATAAATATATATATATATAGTAGCTGACCCGGCCACGCGTTGCTGTGGCTGTTATAATAGTTTTAAAAAATATTACGTTAAAATTTGAATGTAAATGAAAAAATACATTAATTGTGTTTAATAAATGAGATATAAAATGATTTATTTTTAATTGTGGATAGTTATATTGTTTTAAATTATAATAATATCAATAAAATCGGTCCAGTAATTTCGGAGCCCGGACAAACATCGTGACAGGAGATTTATATATATATATATATATATATATATATATATATATATATATATATATATATATATATATATATATATATAGATAGATAGATAGATAGATATGATCCCGGTTTTTGTTATATGATAGAGACTGAACTCAAAATCTATTAGACGTACAGAGCTGCAGTAGGGCTAAAATTGTAGCAAATTTAATTTTCTTAAAAAATGGTTACTTCGTTGTTTTTTTTAACGGATCGATTAGGAGATACAAGCCAAAAACTGAAATAACTCCGAAAATTTCGCGGTTTTTCGTTCACCAAAAGTTTTACCATCCGTTTTTTTCGTATGCAAATTTGGATTTACATTGCTAAGACATGCCCTTACAACATATTAAAAATGCAGCAGGTTAAAACAAAAAGTAATTTTGCAAAAAAATATCAGGGTCATTAATCGAAATAAAACATAGCCAGTATTTTAAGTCGGACACTGTTACATATCTTTGATTAGCCCGGACGAACATCGTGACAGGAGATTTATATATATATATATATATATATATATATATATATATATATATATATATACATATATATAAAACCTCTCAACAGACTCAAATGGAACCTGCGGATGTATTGTAGCTCACCCAGCTTCTCTATCGTAGGCACTTTTAAGTGGGATAAAAACCTAGCTATTGAACGTGAAATAGGTCAAATCGCCACCCTGTACAACCGTTGTTCTGGAAACACTCTTGATTCCTCCTAGAAACAGTATCTAAGATCAGTTTAACGATAGTTAAATTTTTTAAACATTTTTGGTTTGCTAAATTAAAACCAAGCTGAGTAAATATTCTCTAAAAGAATCCACTCAAAGTGAGGAAGAGAAAGACATGAGGAGAATATATAAGGAACTAAAGATAGCTCGCATATAAATCGACCACAAAGAGTTTGGTCTGGGAATTTCGGTGGAGGCCCACGGACATGTTCTATTCCGGGAAATTGGGGCCCCCTTTGCCAAAAACTCACCTCATTGGCCCCGCAGTTCTTCTTGGTCTTTTTTTTTCTTCCTTTAAGGAACAGACAGTTCCCCTGGAAGAATTATAGCGCGACCTAGAATATTCTGGGTTTTCAGTTTAGTGTGGCTAAAACAAAATCCACGGAGAAGTATCGTTGTAATGATAACAAATAACATATTCTTTTAATTATGATAGATTTAAATGAGAAACATTTTAGTATTTAAATATAAATAAAATATAGTATAAATAGAGACCAAAGTTTAAAATATTAACAAAAGGACAATGGACCTCCAAGAAAAGATTTTAGCAAATGACAATGAATAATATAAAAAGGTATCTATACTTCCTTCTATTTATGGACGATTTTAAGAAATGTATATTTGTTATATTGTTATGATTGTATGTAATTAATAGATTACAGAAAAAAAGATGACTTATAACTCTTCTTAGATGTTAAAGAAGTTCTTGATGGATTGTAAATGACATATAGTCGAAACGTATCCACATAATAAAGTTATATGCCAAAAACGACTGGAAATAGGTTTTCATTGAGTGAATGAATTATTAGATAATGCAATCCAGTTTACATCCTTTCAAAACTTATTTTTAATTTAAATAAACTGATATTCATTTAATATTTTTAGTGTTTATTATTTTAAAATTACAAAAGACTCATTTACATGACTATGATAAGACCAATTCGAGCTTACGGAATAGAGCTTTGGGGCTCCATTGAGGCATCGAATAATATTCGTATCCAATCTTTACAATCAAAAATCCTCCGTAAAATCATAAATGTTCTTTACTTTGTTGGGAGCAAATTCTTTCATAATCTGATCAATTTCTCATTTATTCCTGATTTGGGTCAAATCCGATACCAGTCTTTTCATGACAAACTTCCCACTCAAACCCACTATTTTCAAATCTAGCTACTTCTTCGATTTCCAATTATCCTTCGAAGCATCAGAAAATAAGATGATCTAAGTTTGTTTTTTTTTTTAATTTATTTATTGATATTTACAACTGTATAATAAAAATACATCTAGTAAATGGGCTAAGCGGTACATAATGACATGTGAAAATGACAAGTAGAGAAACAACCCACTGGTAGTACTCAAATCACAAGTTCAACTAAGAAGTCACGGGGCCATCTCAGGATTTGAGTGGAAATGAAGTTTGTTATGAAAGGATAGATAGCGGGTTCGGGCCAATTCAGCAACAAATGGGACATTAAGGTCGTTATGGATGGTTTTATTCTTAACAAAATAAGGAGCGTTGAGGATTTTACGAAGGATTTTGGATTGTAGGGATTGGATACGAGAGGAATTCGATGGCTTAGTGGAGCCCCAAAGCTCTACTCCGTAGGTCCAAATAGGTCGTATGATGGTCATGTAGATGAGTCTTTTGTAATTAATTTGGAGCTTAGAGCGTTTGTCTATCTTCTAAGTTGAATTTATTATTTATGTTCAACCACTAGGTAGTTTCTGTTACTTCTTTTACTATTGATCGAAACTAATTATTACTACTATTATTATTGTTATTGTTTTTATTGATATTATTGTTACTATTGTTATCTGCTCACTAACTTAGTGTTGTATGGGAATATTAAACAAACCCTGACAAGCCAAGGGCCATGCTCTGTCTATTGAAACATTTAAAAACATTCTGACCATGATGATGTCAATTATTATTATTTTCTATGTCATTTAATGTCATATCATGAGCGGTAATGGTCATTCAGTCGCACATTTCCTAATCCTCCCTATTCAGTTTACGTCTTCCTCTACAGGGGCGGTCCGGAGGGACATTAACCAGCACAGATGCGCAGGAAATGAAAAGTATCCTGAAGAACAATAAACAAGAAAAGCGCACTTATCCTGAAGGCTTTCCTTCCCACCTTTTAGAGAAAATTCAGCTCTGATTCGGAAGCCCGTTTCTGGCTCGTAAAATGGCAATAAAATGGGTCGTAAAAGTGCACTAAAACCACTTTCCTACTGCGTACCATTTCGCCCTGGCCAACGAAAACATTCCCTTCCGCAGAAATAAAATGAGAAATAAATTATTTATATCCCTCCCCTTTTATAACGGAAAGTCGCAGGATAATCTTTCGGATATGGCGATATTTCTCGAAAATCCAAAACTTAAATAAGCTTTATGTCGAGCGTAAAAAGTTTTATTTTTACAAGGACACTCTGCGGTCCTTATATCCCTCGATAGGCCTCTGCTTTATTATGTCCTTATAATTTATTATATATTATACGATGCTATTTAATGGGGATGAATTCATTATACCATATACTGGGCACTGTTACTTCTCTTTACCATTTTGAGAGCTACTTTTTAGAATCACTCGTATACCCTGCACCATGAAGGATCTTGGCTTTAGTACATAGAAAAGGCTTAATAGTTTCTTAAAAAAATGATGGTTCAAACAGACCGAATTGAGTGACATCCAGGAGGGCCTATCTGTTGTAGATCAGACAAATTCCTTATGGGTGTTAACATATTAAGTAATTTATCTGTTACAGCCGGATTTCAAACCAGGACCATCGACATAGAATTTTAGCGGTTTACCCCGGAGCTACCAAGCTCTTTAGAGCCATGCATATAAGTACCATAAACGTACTACACTCACAGAAGGCACGAGTGAATCGTGAATCATTCAAATGAAAACGATCAACTCAGAACTAATTTATTGTACTAGCAAAGCTAATGTATTTTCCATTTATTTTATTTTAAAAATAATTTACAAGAATAGGGCTTTTTCTGAAATTCATTGACTTTTCAGTTATCCTCCATGTTTTAAATCAAAATTTGGTCATAGAAAGAGCATAAATATGTTTAATAAGAACAAAGTAATAATTAAATGCTTATACATGAAAATCATGTTCGTCTTTATGTTCCTGCGATATGGATGGGCAAATATCACCTAGTGAAATTTATTTACATCCTATTTCATTGAATGATACAGTATGGATTCTTAAATAAGTTTTTTCAAGTTAAATTTTAGAATAAATTTCGTGGACTAGGTACTTACTTGGGTATTCTTAATTCGGGCTTTTGTCATTAATATTAACGATAATCTAAATATTTTTACATCCACAACAATTTTTTTTAAGGCCAATATATATTTTGTGGATATTCTATGTTTAGTATAGAAATCAATGTAGAAAGAAAACAAGTTCTCTATATGTTTGGTTTCTGAAATACAAATTAACTTATAATTATCAAACCTACATTGTTGTTAAAAATCTTTAGACATAATGATATATATTGTACAATAGTTTGGTAAAATAGGCCACTTCCGAGAAAAAAAATGATTATGTGATGTTTCTGCTATTGAAATGCTGCTGAAGTAAATATTTGAAAATAAATTATGATGTAATTCGAATATTAAACAATTAGTTAGTACGAATTTTACTAGATAATACAACTGCGGCACCAAATCTGATAACACTGAAGTATTCTCACTTAATCTCTCTACTACGAATGAGGTAGTAATATTTGACTTTTTACACGCCAATATCTATTATTCTGTGCCATTTACTGATTCCCTTATATGTTTCACTCCTATCAGAAAATGTCAGGAATTTTCCTATTCGGTACAAAAACTGAACTTTTCGATAAGATAAAGGTAACACAAAAAAAAGTTTTTGTTTTTTAATAGTGCTCTGTGGAACGTGGAACTTAAATTTCATTTTATAAATATTATAACTTCATATAATAACCCTTTTACTCGGTATGAGTATCCCGTAAAGGTCGATAAAATGAGAATTTCGGGTATTGTCTTCCTGACCACAGATGAGTGAGAGAACTTAGTGGAAGTTACTTCCAGAAAGATGGACAATCTTGGAGGATATTAATCCTTTGTCCGATCCTGGGGAGGGCATCCTGGCGGCAGTTGGACTGGGAATTAGGAGCGGAGAGTACGGTCCAACAGTCGTTTCCTCTGCGGCTTAATAACTCGCAACAGCCCGCCATCTTCTGGTCTCGCTAATATCCTGCCGTCCATGTTGCAGGACCTTTTTGGAGAGTGGCAAGTGAAGCGGCATGACGCGCCTTGGTCCTGTCACGCATCGCTAAGTTCCTCTTCACTGGTCCAGTCTGTAATAATTGATTTGGCTAAATCAGTCATTTATATATGCATATGCCGATAAGCACACTCATACGCGCGCACGCCTGCACACATGCACACACAAAAATATTGTTCTTTTTCTATATTCACAATCTGAATTTTCGCCTAGATCGCAATTGAAATACACATACAAAAAAAGGCTTAAACCACTAATATACTGGAAAGTAACATATAACGATACATAAATGAAGATTAAATGCAGTACTTCTCAAATTAACAGTCTCATCAAATAGAGCGGGATCAATCGGGGCCTTGTACCGAATAGTACCGAGTCTATGGCAGGTAAATTATAAATTTATTCTGCTATTGTTATTATTATTTTGTATTTTGTATATCATGTTTTATTTAGAAAAAAATATGTTAATATAGACATTTTTTTATTACCATATTACAGATTTTCAATTGTTATTCAATGCAAGAGGCTTTATAAAATATTAATAGATATAAAAGTCTGTTAGTCAATATCGAATACTCTAATTAAGTTTTTAGATCTAGGGAAAACATACCCCCCATGGTCAGCTAAAAGTTTAAGGAATGGTTTGAGACTTTGAACGATGAAATAAGAAGAGAGCTACTATAATTTTTACTATTGTTTAAAATCCTGATGCTTTAAAATATAAATGTATAAATTAACAAGAATAATTCTTTGAATTTTTATTTAATTTGTAGTATCTGTTCAGTAGCGTAACATTTAAAATTTTGTATATTCAAATATTATACTCAAGGTAGTATCCTTGGCCCAATCCTTTATACAGTTTATACAGCTGACATCCCAACTCATCCTAATACTATCGCTGATGATACATGTGTATTATCTGTCAACAACAATCCAATTATTGCATCCCAAAGCCTCCAATCCCATATCACTGATCTTGAAGAATGGTGTCAAAACTGGAGAATTAAAATAAACTCTCAAAAATCGCATCAAATCACTTTTACCTTACGTCGTAAACCAATGACTTCCTGCCCTTCAGTATCCTTTAATAATATCTCAATGGTGCCTGTAGAACAGATCCGATACTTAGGGTAGCATCTTGACAAACGATTAACCTGGAATCCTCATACGAGACTGAAAAGACAAGAAACCGCTCGACGTTACAGGCTACTTCTACACTTACTAGACAAACGCCCTAAGCTCCCAATTTATTACAAAAGACTCATCTACATGACCATCATACGACCTATTTGGACTTACGGAGTAGAGCTTTGGGGCTCCACTAAGCCATCGAATTCCTCTCGTATCCAATCCCTACAATCCAAAATCCTTCGTAAAATCCTTAATGCTCCTTGAATGATCCTTAATGAACCCGCTATCTATCCTTTCATAACAAACTTCATTTCCACTCAAACCCTCTGGTTTTAAACCTAGCTTCCTCTTCAATTCCCGATAATCCTCCGAGGCGTCTGAAAAGAAGATGGCCCCGTGACTTCTTAGTTGAACTTATGATTTGAGTACTGCCAGTGGGTAGTTTCTCTACTTGTCATTTTCACATGTCATTATGTATCGCTTAGCCCATTTACTAGATGTATTTTTATTATACAGTTGTAAATATCAATAAATAAATTTAAAAAAAAAAAAAAATATTATCACCTAGTCACCGCCGCCATGATCGGCTATAGCCATCTAGATTAGGAAAGAAGACACCATCTGTTGGCAGAATTGCCGACTTGATCTTCGGATTCACTCTGCATGCTAGGTATCTCGGCTCTGCTGGACAAAAGGCCTAACCTCGTCGTTCACCGCGAGTTGACATTGATGATATTCGCCCATAGCCTTGGATCGCCTAGCAGAAGACACAAGAAGTGTATACGCGATTTTACCAGATCGCCTGCTAACCCAAAGACTATCAGAGCTCAGGAAAGGAATCCATCTTCAACTGTAAGTTATCTTTCATTGAATCATCAAAAGACAATTTAACATCATTTGCTGTTCGAGATAAAGACTCTATAATCAATCACCATGCGGCCTACATCGCCCAGTGTCAATGTGCTCCTATAACTATTCATCAAGTTCAAAACTTATATTAATATTTCTTTCATATTCGAAATTGTTCATGTTCCTTTTTTTTCTCATTAATTGTAAAAATTATAATTTCGATATTTTCTTAATTGTAAGCCTAACCTGTAATCATATTTAGATTTAATAAACTCTCCCACATGTTTCAGTATCTGGCTAAATTATTTAATATCCTCTATTATTTATTTATTTATATATATTTATTATTTATATTTTTGCTATTCAGCCTAATCACGCCCGTACAGTATCATTACAAGATATTATTTAAAATGAATGAAGAGATAGAAAATGTGGGTAAGTTAATGGGTCAGGTTATCATTACTCTTTATTAAAATTGTTATTGAAGTTGAATCATTTTTGCATTATTGTTTGTTAAGTTTTAAAAGAATAGATGAATTGACCATGGGGGATAAGTATTCCCTAGATGAAGAAAATTTATAAAATTAAAATTATAGCAATGCATTTTAGTGGTATCTAATCAATTCCAAAAAGTCCCATTAAATTACCTTTACCCTTCGCCGAAAACCCATGACTTCCTGTCCTACTGTATCCTTTAATAGTACTCCACGTATCCCAGTTGAATAGATCCGCTACCTAGGACTCAACTTAGACAAACGTCTTACTTGGAAACCTCACACAAGACTGAAAAGACAAGAAACAGCTAGACGCTTCCGACTACTTCAACACATACTAGACAAACGCTCAAAGCTTCAAATCAATTACAAAAGACTTAATTATGTTACTATTATAAGACCTATATGGACTTACGGAATAGAGCTTTGGTGGTCCACTAAGCCTTCGAATTCCTCTCGTATTCAATCCTTACAATCCAAAATCCTTCGGGAAATCCTTAATGCTCCTTACTTTGTTACGAACAAAGTAATCTATAATGACCTTAACGTCCTGTTTATTGCTGATTTGGCCCGAATCCGATATCAATCTTTTCATGACAAACTTCAGTTCCACTCAAACCCTCTAGTTTCAAACCTAGCTTCCTCTTCAATTCCTGATAATCCTCCGAGGCGTCTGAAAAGAAGATGGCCTCGTGACCTTCTAAGCTGAACTTTTTATTTGAGTACTAACACTGCGTAGTTTCTCAACTTGTCTTCATGTCAATGTATTCAGTCATTTTATTTACTTGTATTTTGTATACAGTTGTAAATTTCAATAAATAAATTTAAAAAAAAAAAAGGTATCTATGCTTTATTTCGCTAATTGTTGGAAGAAAAATGTTTTTAAATTTATATTATTTTAATTAATTTAATTTTTATTGTTGTATTTACAGAAAAATTGGCATATAACTTTATATAGTTATAGACATTATATTTAGATGCAAACAAACATAAATTTAATAATTGATAATGACTAAATGTGGAAACGTATGAAGAATTAATAAGTAATGAAGTATGACTGGATAATGGATTTTTTTTTTTTACTTTTTCATATTTAAAGTATCTAGTCCAGTGGGATATATCAAATTGATCTTAACTCTTCCTAATCAATAACAATCTATTAACATTAAGTATATGTTAGGGGATATATTTATTTTTAAAATTATATATAAAGAGAAGCTTAGAAATATTGCAATCAGGATTATGTACTGAACCTGAAACCCTCCATGTAATAGTACAAGTTATATATTCAGATTAGGTTTAGCTTCTTTCTTTTTTGATGATAAAGCTTCTTATCAGTTGATAGGTGTACAACGCCATAGTTCAAACATAAGCCCTTATCAAGATTCTTCTCCCCCCCCCCCCTTTAAGTTTCGGTAAATCGTTTAATTACCGACCCCGACCCCCAAAGGTCGTAAAGGAGACGCCAAACGGTAGCAGTTGAATTAACAATAGCAGCACTGCCCGTAAAAGGAGTAGTAAATTATGATAGTAAACGTCACTGGCATGGCAGCGTCGCGCGATAAAAAGCGGAAAGCTCTTCGCCAGTCATCAAAAACTTTTATGTTGCCGTCCCAGTGTCATTATATCTTCCCAAATTGGCAACTAAATCAAAACTACTGACAGGGTTTGTGACTTTGTCTCCTTTGTGTTTGAGATCGTTATTAGCGCTATAAATGATTTACTGGGACTATTGTAGTTTTTAGGACTTCTTTTTTTAATATCCAGTTTGGACAAAGGAATATAAAAAAAAAATTTTCGTCACTTAGTATTCAAAGAAGTGCCCGTTTTTATTATTTCTAAAATTCAAATTTGAAATAGTTGACTTCTGTTTACTATGGATGTGGTTACAGATTGTAATTAGCTCTTATCAATCCTCTCGTTTTTTATAATGTTTACTGTAACTAAAATTGAAAAAGCGTTGTTTAAAATTAGTATGGAAATCAAACAGGACCATGGAACCACGTGATTTTCCTCGAGCCCAACTTGCAAGAAATGCTACCACCGCGTTCCGGGTAGCGTGTTGTGACGAACGGACCAAGATTAAGAAAATTTCAGCAGGTAACGCAGTTCATAAATAATCAATTTTTCTTTCTAACTCCTTCTTCGTAAACCAACTACTTCCTGTCCTCCCTTATCGTTTAATAACATCCCACTTATTCTTGTAAAACAGGTCCGGTACTTAGGACTACACCTTGACAAATACTTAACTGGGAATCCTCATACTAGATTGAAACGACAAGAAACAGCTCGCAGTTTCAGGCTACTTCAACATTTACTAGACAAACGCTCTAAGCTCTCAATTAATTACAAAAGACTCATATACGTGGCGCTCATTAGACCCATCTGGACTTACGGAGTAAAGCTTTGGGGCTCCACTAAGCCATCGAATTCCTCTCGTGTTCAATCCTTACAATCCTTCTTTCTGCCTTGATGTGAGACCATCACATCCATAACGTTTTGCTGGGATATTTACATAAGGCAACAAAATTATATAAAAAAACAACCTTTAGTCAGTAAAACAATCCAGCTATTGAGTCAGGGCCTCCTCAAGAAGCTTTCGTCATCCCACTCTTGCCGCGGTCCAATTCCGCACCCCAAGGAGATTCCCCGATGCTTCTCGATCCATAGTTCATTATCATATTTTTTGGAACGCTTTCATTGTTGATCCTGTTGATATGTCCAGCCCTCCAAACCCTCCCTATGGTCAAGCCTCTCATGATGGCTGGTTATCCTGTCAAGGTGTAGAACTCCAAGTTACTTTCCAGTACTTTTTTTTTGTTTTCAGTTCTCGCCCACATTCACTGGCCCATAGATGAAACAACCTACTTTGGTTAATCGGAAATGGCCTTTAACCTTACAATGCCAGAGATCATGTTTCACGACATTTTTACGAAGACTTATACCCATACCCAACTTATTATCCAGACTTATCTTCAACAGATTTCCACATGTTCAGAAATTTTACCCTAAACTTCATGGAAGGGAAAACATTTTGAAAATGATTCTATTCAATAATGATCTAGTCAATATTGCCTTTTCAGGCTTCATTTTTTCCAACCCTGATTTTTTCCGTTGAAATTTGGGGTTGGAATGTTGATAACACGTTTAAAAAAATGTTTCACGAATGTTTTGTTACGCTTCGCGGTCGACAAAGAAGAGTAAAAGCAAGAAGATTTCCATCAATTTGGAAATTTAGATTAGTTCATCAAAGCTAAAATTTTAAGTCAAAAATGCATTTTCAGACTTTATTACATCACAAAACATTGAATATTTAAGTTCTGGGTTTAATTATAAATAATTAAATTAATATTAATAAATATATTAAGTAGGAAATCTGTTGTAGGTGAGTGGAGTACCTGAGTGCCAAAGTGCTGAGTTGTCGTCCCGAAGGTACTGGGTTCAAATCCCGCTGCTGGCAATCTTATGTAATCTGTCAGCAGCCTGAGATGGACCCTCACCCAGCCTCTATAAAGTGGGTACCGCAACCGTCTACCACGTACTGAATCCAAGACTTAAGACTTAATGGGTTGTAATGGTACAGGTTTGTATTTTTAATTGTTTTTTTCTTTTACTGATCCGTTGTCAGAACAACAGCTGAGGTTGTACAACTTTGTATAAATGTTTTTTGTTTTTTTTTTAAATTATTTTATTGAATTGTACAACTGTAATATATACATCTAGTACAAGGGCTGTATGAATAAATAAATACATGAAAGGACGTGTAGAGGCACTACCCATTGGCACCACTCTAATTATATTTCTATTATAGGAGGTCTCGAGGCCATCTTCTCTTCAGACGCCTAGGAGGATTGTCCGGGATGGAATTGGAACCAAGGATGGAAACTAGTGGGTTTGGATGGGCCTGGAGTTTATTATGGAATGATAGGTATCTGGAATGGGCTAAATCGGTAACATATGGAACGTTCAGGTCATTATGGATGGTTTTATTTGTGACAAAATAAGGAGCGTTTAGGATTTTGCGAAGGATTTTGGATTGCAAGGATTGAATACGAGAGGAATTTGATGGTTTGGTGGAGCCCCATAGTTCAATTCCGTAAGTCCATATAGGTCTTATCACAGTCACATAAATAAGTCTTTTGTAATTGATATGAAGCTTTGAGCGTTTGTCTAGTATGTGTTGAAGTAGTCGGAAGCGTCTAGCTGGTATAAATGTTATATTTAAAAAAGTAAATGGTTACCATAATGATAACCATACCGATAAGTCAGCCAGGACATTTTATTTCAGGCTGAGAGACAAGCAAGGACCACTCTTTGAAGGGGTGAGGTATAGGAAGGGTTGGACTATTCAAATCGATGCGTCGGCTACCCCAACACCCTGGAGCGGGGCAACACTGACCATGTCTCTATCTGCTTTTTCACGAGGATCACATGTCGTAGGGTGTGTTTATATATTTTCAAGATATATGTAAATACGATAGAAGTTTATTGAATGGCGTAATGGAAACATTTCGCTATGGGATGTCAGTAAAAAAAATATTTAAAAATACAAAAAAATGTAACATTATTACCAATCAAGAGTCTTGGTATGCAGTAGAGATTGAATCGTTTTAAGGAAAACCCTTGTGCATGATGGTGATCTATTGTAGATCAAGCTCCACAACCATTTTTTCCCACATGTATGTTCAGAAGGGTAGTAAAACAAAATAATGGTGCACCATCTTACCAAACACATTAATTTTCAGGCGATAGATAGATACCATTGAGAGAAAATAAATCATGGGATTAGATAGAAAATTAATTGAAAAAGCAGCTTTTAGCAGAATGCAACATCAAATCTATAAGACTAAGACTGTTAATTGGCGTGTTATTTACCATGATGACCAGCTTGTTACTGTTAAAATTTGACAGATGATAAAAATACAAAGATTATGCTTGCTCTATGTCACTGATAATGGTTTTTTTGCGTACCATACAATTGATCAGTGAGTACACTTTTCATAATTGATATACATTTTTTTAAACCTATCAACTGTTAATGTGCGGGTGACTCTCGCTTACCATAGCTGTGGACTGAATATTTTTAGCTCCTGCCAGCTCTATTGCTTAGTTAAGTTCAAGGCGCGACTAACTTATTATTATTATTACTATAGTATTTCTTTTGCAACTGGTTGTATAGTAACATAACGATATTTTTAAGTATCAATAGTTTATTGAGATGAATAAAATGTATATTTTTATGACATAACAATAAGAAAAAAGATCTGGAATTCCTTCGCAGCTGCTTCGGGTCTCTGGCTATTACGGAAAATATATCAATTATAACTCAATAATAATATCAAGATGTTTTAGTCAGTTTCAACTCCTAATTTTTTTTTTTTTTTATAAACATTCATTTGTCTATATAAAAACCTGACGAATCTGCCCCTCAAAAAGTTATAATAATAATGCTATAATAAATGTTAGCTAGTGGAAAAATTCCAACAAAAATCCCTTAAGTCTCCAAACTAAAACAGAAATTGAAAATATCTGACGGACAGATATTTTCAATTTCTGTTTTAGTTTGGAGACTTAAAAGCTTGGATTTTTTCCGCTAGCAAAACATTTATTTAAGGTCTCTTTTTCCCTTTTCATATAATAATAAACTTATAATAAATTATAATAATAAAAATAATCTATTTTCATCTTATTTCTATGATATTTTATATTTCTTCTACTCGTTTTTTTTTTATTCTTTAAATGCTATCACTGGAGGCAATTCGCAATTTTTTTCTCATTATTATTTCTCATTTGTTAATTTAATTTTATTAATTATTTAAATGTAATCACATTATACTCTAAGACGTAATAATACCCTGTATAGAAACCTGTATTGTAAAGGGACATGTCCCAGAATAAATAAAGACTTTATTTATTTTAACTAGCTTTGTTCGGTTAATAAGGCATATTGTGCCTACATAGTTTGTCTGTGTAATTTTTTTTTTTTTTTTCATATACCGGCCACTAAGGATCATTATTGGTTAGGCTTCTTTGGAAGTCTTGATTTTCTTTATAGAAATTATAAAGATAATAACAAAACCAAATATTTCTTTATATACGAAATTATTATCTTTAACGTTAGATAATTGCCCTGGATTAGGCAGCGTTTTCGGTGAAACCCATCGATATTCCAACCCATTTACACAAAACCTCGACAAAAAATATACCTAAACCTTCCTGGTGAATCACACTATCCATTGGTGAAAACCGCATGAAAATCCGTGCAATTGTAATTGAGTTTACCTCGACCAAACGCGCCTGAGGACTTTGTTTTATAATATGTATAGATAGAAGTTATAGAATAGAATAGATAACAAACTTTATTCTTGGACCAAGTCTCTTCAGAATAACAATAATAAACAAATAAAATAAACATAATATTTTATTTATAATATAATATTTAATTATACTTAATATTTTAATCATAATTTTATTCAACAATTACATGAAAAACAAACAAAAATAGGTCCTTAGTCCTTGTTGGTGACTTTCTACAGACGCATACATCAGCTCATAGTACGATTGAACGGGCGATTGCTTTTTCTTAGAAACATATTAGCGTCCATAGCAATTTAAGGGTTGAAAATAAATCGGCATACATCTATAATAAATCCAGCTTCGAATATAATATTTCTTGACTTTTTCTAATTTTTTTCTTTTTATTAATATTTGGCTATTATAATCCATAATACTTCACAAAAGGTTTTAGTAGTGTTTAAATAATAACACAGAGCCTGGAGGCAATAAATAGACTTTAACGACCCATACTGTAATAATTCCAGGCTATCAGGCTCCTGAGGGTCGTAAAGTACGCCATGTTAAGTTGAAGAATCGATAGTGAAGGGGATTACTTCCACGACTAATCGATAGCCAAGTAGCACGTCTAGAAATAATCGATTTTCTCTTTAAGGTTTACGTCTGGCTCCCTCTCGAAGAGACAGGGTTCAACACTTCCAGCTCATGTTATTACGTTCGTTCCAAATAAATATACCAATAGTTATTTCATAGTTTACTATACTCTCTGTATCGCTTAGCATTATCATAATTTCGTTTATCCATACTTATTCTATTATAATTTTATCTTATTCTCTGTTTTTCTTCACATTACTATATCTTCTCTAGACAAATTAATATACATATATTTATATTATAAGTGTTTTTATTTATATATAAGTATACATATTTAGTTCATTATTTATATATATTTAGTAGCTGACCCGGCCACTAAAAAATATTAGTTAAAATTAGAATTTTAAAGAAATAATGAATGAGCGAAAAAATGAATTTAATAGAATTTTGTTTTCACATTTAATTCATCTTAGATCAAACTATAGTATAGAATAATTATTAATTAACTTAGCGGTATGAAAAATAGTTTACAACCTATTCTCAGACCTACTGAATATACGCAATAAATTTCATAAGAATCAGTAAAGTTGTTTCGGAGGAGTTTTGTTACAAACACTGTGACACGACAATTATATATATTAGGTAGAGCTAAGATTCCGGTTAACAATTAGTATATTGGAACTGACGATCTGTTTGACCTACTGAGCTGCATTTGGGCTCAAATTGTAGAAAATTTAAACTACTTTAAAAAAGGTCACATAGGTTTTTTATCCAAAAAAGCACCGATTAGGAGATACAGGCCAAAAATTGAAATACCTCCTAAAATTTAAAGGTTTTTCATCCACCAAAAGTTTTCCTTTCCATTTTTTCTGATGCAAATTTGGATTTACTCTACTCACACATTCCCTTAAAAAAAATGCAGCAGGTTAGAAAAAAATTTAATTTTGTAAAAAAATAACGCGGTAATTAATCGAAATAAAACATAGCCAGTATTTTAAGACGGACAACGTTACATATCTCTGCGAAATTGCATTAAAATCGGTCCAGTAGTTTCAGAGATTAGTCCGAACAAACATCGTGACAGGAGATTTTTATATATATATTTCTATTTTTGACGCTTCTACTCATCCCAGAATAAATGAAGAATTTATTATTACTAAATTCTGTAATTCTTCCTTTCTCCAGGCAAAAGAAAGAGAAAGGGAAAGAAAGAGGCGGTTGAAATAGCCTATATATATATAAATATATATATATTTAAATTATATAAATATCTTTTGAAAAAAATATTAAAAATATCATTATTCTATATTTTAAAAATCAAATTTAAGCAAATAATTCTATTAATGAAAGCGAATAGATATAGACGACTCGATAAATGTCATATCTCTTGTAGTGGAGAGGCCCTGGTGAGAAGTGGCCAGCCTGGTACAAGAGTACCAGAGGACACTCGGTCAGTCCTGCCACCACAGCCTGGAATTGATGTGCGGTGGACAACGGAAATCTGACACTGACGAAGTAGTTCCGGCGGACATGACTGCACCGCGATCAGTGACCCGTTGGATTAGCGCTGCCTCTTCGATATATAATCCACTAGCTATCTCCAACGGCCGTGAGATTGCGCCTCGGTCCATTTTACGATAACATATCCCCTCCCCAATCCCTGTCCTGTCGACTGTTACGTATGAACTTTATAATCGTCGCGAAGTCTTATAAATGACTGAGGGAATAATGGGTTTCCAAGGGTTACATTATGGCTTCTATTGGCTGGCCCAATGGCTCTATAGAATAATTTATTTATTTATGGGCGAGTCCCTTAAGAATAATAATACAGAAAGGATCTTGTAGATAGGCCGGACCATTCCGAGACTCACTCAGCCTTGATAAAGTGGTTACCGTTAATTGGGAGGGAAAGGGCGATTTAGAGTGACCAGGATATATCAATCCTTGTATTAGAAATATTACGCGTACTATCTGTCCTGTACTGAACCGGAATACAGTGGAACGAATCAACGCATTTGTTGGACATTGGACCAATTCTCAAATAACTAAATTTGTCCTTTATTTTGATCTTATACCTTATACTTCTTCTCAACAAAATCCATAGATAAATTAATTGTGAAATTAAATCTTATATGAAAAATTCTGAATTGAAATATAAATTTTTCTAAAAACTCATATTTTTAAAGCAATCTAGGTGTGTTTGAGGTAATGCATTAAATTAATCGTGCACCTACTGGAAAAAAGCTCGTCCATAATAAGATATTTTAGGCAAATAAAACTTGGGATTATTTCAAACGTCTGGGAATTTTCGGTGAAAATTGGGGGATAAAACTAAAATAATGAAATGCGAAAATCGCTCAAAATCGCCCAAAAAACTACCTTCACAGTAAATAACTAGAATGTTTGAAGTTTTTTTTCCATTAGTCGGATTCTGCTACTAGGTGCTATTTTCCGAGAAAATGATTTTTTCTTTTTTTTTTCTTTTCCGGACCTTGAGAATTAATTTAAAATAATTTTTGTGGATATTGGCGTCTACTTTTCGCAAGCTTTCTTTTGTTTACCAATGTTTGTTTACATTCATTTATCCGAATCCTTATCTAACATAATAGTATTAACAATGAAACTTAGTTTGTTTGTGGTATTTGAACGACATATGTGTAATGGTGCACATAGGTGCAATAGTCCCTACAACAAATCGTCAAGTTTTTAAATTTTTATTTATTTATTTTTTTTAATTTTTATTTCGTTATTTAAATAAAAAAAAATTATATAGGCACCTACATTTATTATAATTTCGATGTATCAATTATACCTAGTGTATTAACTAACATAAGTAATTATCAATTATTATATTCATTTTTTTTAATAATTAAATTATTTGGTTTGTTACTTTTTCCTTTGTTTAACTTTATTTAATACCTATGTATCTGTCTTTCCATAGAATACTGTATTGTACCCATTCTAGTAGTATATAGGTACAATGTTAGATAATAAATTATCTAACATCGAAATGTCAAATCTAGAATTTTTACACGTTTCCCCTAAAATGTTTGATCCTGTTTATCATATAATTAAATAGTCCATTCAAAAAGCTTTAAAACCGTAGCAATAGCCTTATTCTAGGAGAACCAGAAGCGGAGATATTAATGAATGTCCAGGCCTTCCTAACGCTCGTTCCACTGTGCGGAGGTCCTCCATGGGTTGTAGAATAGTACAGGGAGGTAATATAACGTTTATAATGGCTCTGCGAACCAGATAGCGTTTGTTCCGTAAGTTGAGTAAGGATCTGTAGTCCAGAAGATGTGGTAGTCGTTCGTTGCGTCTTAGTCGTATTTTAAATTTTGTATGATTTTCATTAAAGAAGATAAAGACAAAGTTGTATCGATTTATTACCGATAACGTTACTTTATCTAATTAGCTTGCGCGTCTAGCTTTAAATACCTCGGCTCCATTGTAAATGACCGGACTGACGAAGGGGAGGAAATTCAAACTCGTATATTAGGGGCTAACAAAGCATATTTATCTTTAAGATATTTCCTCCGCAGTAAATTGTTAAGTCGGGGTACCAAAATGACCCTATACAAGACCATCATTCGTACTGTGCTGACCTACCCTTGTGCAACCTGGACCCTGGAAAGAAAAGTGCTGAGACGCATCCTAGGACCATTCAAAGGAAATGGTGCGTACCGCTTGAGAAAGAATAAAGAGATCTACGACTTATACGATGACCTTCACGGATCCAACGTTTGAAATGATAAGGACATTCCATCAGGATGGATGATAGCAGAGCAGTCAAGCAACTGTACTGCGGAACCCCAGATAGATTAAGACCACGTTGAAGACCAAAGGGAAGATGGAAGGACGCGGTAGCTGAGGACATGAGGAAAGTTGGAGTGTCCAGCTGACTTGCCGCTGACCGGAATTATTGGGAAAAAGCAGTAGAGAAGGGCAGCTTCAGGCGCCTGTCGAGCCATTAATTAATTATATTAATTAATTTGATTAGCAAGATAAGACAGATTTTTAAAATAGGCCATCAATCGCTGCTTAAAATTACTACCAAAACTCATAAGATCACCCTTAATGGAATCCTCCTGCTAACTATAAAAAAAAAGTTCTGAAATTGAGCATTCTGAAATCTCTGATATCTCCAGTGGTTTCGATATTTTGCGGACCTATAATACTTATCGCAAAACATTACTTTTGAGGATCTTGAGGCGTCATTCTTAAAAAATAGTGGTCACGTATCACACTCATATAGATGATACTTGAGTGTTTCTATTTTTTTAAATACGGGAAAAAAGTGGTAGCTTAAAATAACAAGCATTTCTTGTCTTTAGTAGCGTTTTTAGTTTTGTATATTGAGTTTTATTTATTTTATATTAAGACAAGAATAATTAACATAAAAAAACGAATACCATTATAAGGTGTCTTATGAAAAGAAAATGTTAACAACATGTAATGAAGTAACACAATAAATATTTAAAGGTTTGAAAATTTAATCAAGAAAAAAAAGAATCATCCATTTACGAAAATTATAACTGTTTAATAAGCCGATATCACAACTTTAGTGTAAATTTGTAAGGAACGTAATAAAACAAATTTTTCTTATTTTTTAAATTTATTTATTGACATTTACAACTGTATTAATAAATACATCAAGTAAATAGGCTATGTGATACAAAATGACATGAGTTAATGGCAAGTTGAGAAACTACCCACTGGTAGTACTCAAATCAGTAGTTCAACTAAGAAGGTCACGTGGCCTTCTTCTTTTCAGACGCCTCGGAGGATTATCGGGAATCGAAGAGGAAGCTAGGTTTGAAACTAGAGGGTTTGAGTAAGAATGAAGTTTGTTATGAAAAAATAGATACCGGGTTCGGCCAAATCAACAACTAATGGGACATTAAGGTCGTTATGGATGACTTTATTCTTAACAAAATAAGGAGCGTTGAGGATTTTACGAAGGATTTTGGATTGTAGGGATTGGATACGAGAGGAATTCGATGGCTTAGTGGAGCCCCAAAGCTCTACTCCGTAAGTCCAAATAGGTCGTGTGATGGTCATGTAGATGAGTCTTTTGTAGTTAATTGTGAGGTTAGAACGTTTGTCTAGTAAGTGTTGAAGTAGCCTCAAACGTCGAGCGGTTTCTTGTCTTTTCAGTCTAGTATGAGGATTCCAGGTTAATCGTTTGTCGAGGTGCAACCCTAAGTATCTGATCTGTTCTACAGGCACCAGTGGGATATTATTAAAGGATACTGAAGGGCAGGAAGTCATTGGTTTACGACGTAAGGTATTTAAAAGTGATTTGATGCGATTTTTGAGAATATGGGATTGGAGGCTTTGGGATGCAATAACTGGATTGGTGTTGACTGATAATACACATGTATCATCAGCATACGTGGTAAGGATAGTATTAGGATGAGTTGGGATGTCAGCTGTATAAAATGTATAAAGGATTGGGCCAAGGATACTACCTTGAGGAACACCAGCAGATTGGGAGAAGAGGGATGAAAGTACATTGCTATGGTTTACCTGGAAAGTTCTATTAGTGAGATAGGATTGAAGGATGAGAAAGTAGGTATGAGGTAGGAATTTACGGAGTTTGTAGAGCAAGCCCGGATGCCAGACTCGGTCAAAAGCCTGTAATAAAACAAATTAAAAACCAGTTTGTGGCTTTTTTCAGCAATCTATTTATAAATTTCGATCGTAAATCTGAACCTATATTAAATCTGTACTACTGGTTGCACTTTCCTCCTTAGGGTGTCACAACGAATAAAACTCTCTTACAGTCCAAGCATCATAACCTTCCTCCTCATGCACTTACACTCAAAAACTTAAGTTAAATTCTTTTCAATCTGAAACAGGACAGGTTTGAAAATTTAACTTTACATATCACCATAATTTGATATTACATCTACATTGTCAGTAATGTAACATACGACTTCTAACAAATGGCTATGGTTTTCATTTCATTGTGATTTATATTGTCTCTACCGTGGATAAGACATTCTTAAAACGAGTTAATGAAGAGAATATTGAGTCCAAAGACGATGACACACAATCAATATAACTGAAGTGATATGCTAAGAAATTGTTTTAGTTGAAAAGATTTTAGGTTTATAACTAATAAGCTCATAAAAAAATAATGGCAAATATCCGCGAGGTGTTGTTGAGAGAACTGCATTAAGGGTCATGAGGATTGGAAGGTACAGTGGTGGCCTAGGATTGAACCTTTGGTCTCCAAAGGATTTTAATATTTAAAAATTTCAATGAATATTTCAAAAACGTTAATATATGCCAGAAATTTCCAGCATTTCTGAAAAAAAAAATAAGCAGACTAACTCAAATTCGCTGGGAAACTAAACTCAAAGACAAGGACACTAAAAGCTTCCGCGCGGTCTGGCTAAATTGTCCGTGGCGGCCGAAATGGAAGAGCGAAGGAGTGTTTAAAAGAATGCTCCTGAATAATTTATGTCCTTTTTGATGCCTTCCTAAGCGGCCATTATTAATGAAATACCTTATTAGCCAATCTGTTACGAAGGAGCAGATGGCCTAAACAGAATTAATTTTTTTTCATTTTCCTTCTTTCCCTTTTCAGGCTCTTAATGAATGAGTTAATTCCTCCTTTTTCACGACAGGACGGACGCCTCTTAATAGGGAGACAGCCCGAAGACAAGAGGATCCTGCGGGAGGGAGATTAATTGAGGAGGAGGAAGCTGTAAAAACTTTATGCATCTTTAAAACCCTCCCCGGAGGCGATAAGCCGCTAAATATCGCTCGGTTGGATCCTCCCTGTTCTCGCTTAGGTGCAACTTGACGCCTTCTGTAGCTACACCGGTTACGAAATACTACTCTCTCTCTCTCTCTCTCTCTCTCTCTCTCATATATATATATACCGAAATGAGGGAGCTGCACATCATGCCTCTTATTGTTTTATATTCACCATAGCAATTGCTACTTGCAAATACAAAACAATTAAACATTTATTTAGATTATTATTATGTTAGAAGAGCTGGTCCTAGTAGGAAATGAAGCTGGGCTGGAAATAAATTTCAACATCTTGATGACAAATGCCAAAGAAGAATTTCTCGGTACCAGAAACTCCAATAGGTTAAAGAAATAATCTACTTAGGGCAACTCATAACATTTGCAGATAGATCCAAGAAACAGGTGAATAGAAGGATTAAAATAGGATGGTCCAAATTTTGGTCACACAAAAATATTTTCGAAAGCAACATGGCCATACATCACAAGAGAAAAGTTTTTGATCCTTGCATCATTCCTTCTTTATCTTACGGATGCCAAACTCGTAGTCTAAATAATCATTTACCTAAATCCCTAGCTATCACTCAGCGTGCAATGGAGCGAAGTATGTTAAGGAAAAGTAGAAGGAAGAAAATGAAGATAGAACTACGGAAGCTGACTGGTACGCGCGAAATTTTCAAGACCGCATCTGATCTTAAATGCCAGTGGGCTGGACACATAACAAGAATGGGGCCAACACATTAAGGCAACAACAGATTGGTATCCAATACACCGCACCAGGAGAAGAGGGAGACCAGCCACTAGATGGCGGGACGATATACAAAACTTCAGCGGAGTACATGGCACCGTTCTCCTTGGAACAGACGTAACTGGGACAAATTGGGAGAGGCTTATGCCCAAAGAAGGGCCTTTTTTTCTTTATATTAAAGAACTTTTTGAGTTTATTTATTTCTGTTGAGTTTATTTCTGTACTAGTATTTGTAGTTTGGAACTCATCATTTTGTAAATGTACATAGAAGAAAAGGGGGAAAAAAAATGTATTATTATTATTATTCGGCAATACAACACATTGATCTCAAGGGTAGAAAAAATATTCCTACAACCACAATGAAGATAATTCATAATATCCTAAATCTAATTCAATAATCATTAAGCCTCAATTTCGTAACCTCTAATCACTTATTGCAAATTTGTGGATTAGTTCTCCAATCCAAATGTATCCTGTCATTTCAATTATATTAACCGGATATATACATTGTAATAATCCGTTTGTCTAACCTCCTTTTTTGGACCGAATACTTCAAGGTGTTTTCGAATACATGTTCATCCTTCAACGGTAACGGTCATATGTCACAACCATACTGCTATGTTTTATACTCTTAAATATTTACATTGATTTTGGGATGCCAGAGTAATCCTTTAAGATGATACTCAAATTATTATTTCCAACATTTGTCTTAATCGTATTCTTTTCCAGAGGTCCTTTATTTATTTTCCGACTTTTGTTTCAGTTTTTAAACATTCAATATATTCAAAAAACTTCAGTTGTTTCTTCTGGTTTAGACCGTGTCGGTGAATTTTCTGCCAACGTTTCGCCAGACATGCTGCTGACTTCCTCAAGGCTTAATTGAGACCGAAGACGTCCAGCTAACCCGCGGCGTTATATAGTCGCCACTCGGGTCCACTCGTTATTCATCGGTTCCTTCCGTTAGTCGCTCGGGGTTTTTCGTGTCCGGAGGCGGAGTCTGCTCTTCCATGCCTGTGATTGGCTGAATGACACGAAAAACCCCGAACGACTAACGGAAGGAACCGATGAATCACGAGTGGACCCGAGTGGACCCGAGTGACGACTATATAGTCCTAACTTATTGTAACGTTATTGCATCTAGTATAATTACTAGTTAATCGCTTAAATTCTGATGATACATGTGTATTATCAGTCAACAACAATCCAGTTATTGCATCCCAAAGCCTCCAATCCCATATCACTGATCTTGAAGAATGGTGTCAAAACTGGAGAATTAAAATAAATTCTCAAAAATCCCATTAAATCACTTTTACCTTACGTCGTAAACCAATGACTTCCTGCCCTTCAGTATCCTTTAATAACATCCCACTGGTGCCTGTAGAACAGCTCTGATACTTAGGGTTGCACCTCGAAAAACGATTAACCTGGAATCCTCATTCTAGACTGAAAAGACAAGAAACCGCTCGACGTTTCCGGCTACTTCAACACTTACTAGACAAACGCTCTAACCTCCCAATTAACTACCAAAGACTCATCTACATGACCATCATACGACCTATTTGGACTTACGGAGTAGAGCTTTGGGGCTCCACTAAGCCATCGAATTCCTCTCGTATCCAATCCCTACAATCCAAAATCCTTCGTAAAATCCTTAACGCTCCTTATTTTGTTAAGAATAAAGTCATCCATAACGACCTTAATCTCCCATTTGTTGCTGATTTGGCCCGAATCCGGTATCTATCCTTTCATAACAAACTTCATTCCCACTCAAACCCTCTAGTTTCAAACCTAGCTTCCTCTTCGATTCCCGATAATCTTCCGAGGCGTCTGAAAAGAAGATGGCCACGTGACCTTCTTAGTTGAACTAGTGATTTGAGTACTACCAGTGGGTAGTTTCTCTACTTGTCACTATTTCATGTCATTATCTATCACATAGCCTATTTACTGGATTCATTTTTTATTACAGTTGTATATATCCATAAATAAATTAAAAAAATCGCTTAAATTTCATGGAGGAGAACATGGTCAGGGCCGAGATCAAACATAAATGTTTAAATAGTGAGCAACAATATATCAGAAACCAACGAACCACATTGCAATTTTTTATCACGATAATGCACGTTCGAAATGGCATCGATTTAACCACGCTTTGGTATCTTCATTTTTTATTTTGCTAAACTTTTAAGCAATTAAGAAAATGTAGATTATATGTATGTAGGAAGCCTACGTGAACAATTAAGAAATTGTCTGAACGAGAGAAGGCTTGTTTAATCGGCCGAAGATTAAAAAAATAAGAACCAATATAAAAATCTAAAATAAAAATTGAAAAAAAACCCGAGCATATTTAGAAAAACCTTTGGTCCAGTTAAGCTTTAAATGACTCCCAGTGACGCCGTAACGATGATTTATGTAAATTGATAGATAAAATTATAGATGCACTCCGGAAAATAAGAATTTCATTTTGTGCGAACCTTTGTCGAATGGATCTCTGATGATTGATTGAAAGATTTTTAAAATATTTGAAAATTTAAATGTTAAAAATTTTTTTTCAGACGGGAATGATCAACAATGGTCTCAAGAGCCAACAGATAAATAAAAAGTAAAAATATGTATTCCTAAACCAATAATAAATATTTTTATTTTGAAGAGAAGAGATTTGCCCCAAGCCGGGATTCGAACCTGGATCTCCGCCTCACCGTGGCAACGCTCTAACCATTTGAGCCACCGGGGTCACTCCCTACCTAGGACAAGTCTGTTCTCTTCACCGAACTCATATACCCTGTGTTCTCGCAATTTTGTGATGTATACCCGAGGAAGAATGTTCATTGAACATTTTAATTTTAGGATCTTTTTGACATACGTTATTATATTATTTATAATTTATTGTAATTTTTTAATCATTGGTTTAATTTTTAAATATTTTTATTTTGAAGATTTGCCCTCAGCCGGTATTTGAACCCGGATCTCCGCCTGGGGGACCGCAGCTGGAGCCAAATCTTTTCTCTTCACAATAAAAATATTTAAAAATTAAAGCAATGATTAAAAAATTATAATAATTTATCAATAATAAAGATGTTTGATAGTAATGAAATCCTCTTCAAACATTATAAAGCTGAAATCCAAAACCACCCTAATAATAATACTGCCTTCACCACATTCGCTGATGATACATGTATATTATCACTCAACATTAATCCAGTAATCGCATCCCATACTCTAGATTAGTCTTTTGAATCTATGACCTAGAAGAATGGTGTCGAAAGTGTAAAAGAATCGGAAATCCATCACCGCGATCCAATGACTTACTGTACTCGAGTGTTCTTTAATAATATCTCACTGACTTCTGTAGAACAAATCCGAAAAAATGGCGACCTATGATCTAGTGGAAAGCGTAACAAACTACTAAGCCCAAAATCGCAGGTTCGTAGCCCGGCAGGTGGCCCTAGGATTTTTTAAAAGGAGTAAAAAATCATTAAGTACGCCGTTCTTCGGAAGGGACCTTAAACGTATGTCCTGATCCTGTACGATGTCAGGTACTCGTTAAAAATTCCTATCCTAATTAAATCTGGATAGGCAAAATTT